>JARUHQ010000016.1:8864009-9464009 GCA_029955515.1 Chrysomela aeneicollis | reverse complement strand
ACATACTCAAGTTCTTATAACTTTGCTGATTATCTGGTCCAACTCTCGACCGAAATGAAAATCTCATTATTATACCTTTCTATACAGTTGGTTGAAAATAGAAGCCTTATATTACATTCCTGGATACCCTTGGTATGGCATTTGAGGAGCATAGGCAGGCTGTGCATAAACTTGGGGTGGGGCATATTGTTGAGGTGGAATTCCTAGAAATCAATTTTTAAATAACTTTCAAGTTCATATAGAGACCCATATTTTTACCCAAAGGGCTTGAATTTCCACTCAAACTTTTCAAGATAAACCATTTCATGTATAATATACACTATTATGTACACTATTCATTTCAGTTAACACATTTTCTCAGTTTTCGGTATTAAAATCAACACACTCTGAAAACGGCAGATATAGATATTGACCCGCTAAACAAAATTTCGGTGGCAAATATGCGACCAGGATATTCTTGACAATCATTTGACGGTGTCAAATGTACCCACAAAATATTCTGAACCTGATGAAAAACATAGAATTATATTTGATGCAATGATATCTCATATCTTTTACTATGTAAGGAAATGAACTGAAAATATCCTGATTCTGAAATGCCATGTTTTTTACAGTTGTGTAAAGAACTAAATAACTATAAATGGCTGAACAGCCCTAAAGACTAAAGCTATTTCAGAAGAATGTCACCAACAACACATTTCCTCAGTTCTTCATCATTATCAAAATTATTTGAAGAAAGAAAGTTTTTGATGTATCCCAAAAGAGTATATCTGGTTCGATTAAAGGCAGAAGCGATATATCTCAAGTTCAAGTTAACGGATATCAACTTTCTTACCCATCCCTGGACCAGCAGTCAACATGAGTTGAGGTTCTGGGATCATCATAGGTTTGTTCGTTTCTTCGGCAGCTTCATTCTGTCTTTCTGCATCGGATTTTTCCAATTTTTCAACTTTGGTAGTCAGTTCTCTCGTTACTTGAATGAGGTAGGGCATTGCAAAATCCATTATTTTATGTTTCCATGCCAGCTCTATGATTACATCAGGTCTTAAAAGGTCATAGCACTAAAAAGAAAATGACTGTTATGTAGTGACAAGGTGGAGCAATGAACAATAATAATAACTGTGAAATAATGCTAAAAAAAGTTATGAGTATTTGCTCGGAACATGTTTATTGGTCATGCTTACCTGATATAAACAAGCTGAAAAACAATCGTACGCTTTCCTCTCAAGGAACCAAGCTAGAAGTTCTTCAGCCAATTCCTGATTTCTAGATTCAGCAGTGTACTCCATTGCGTCTTTGAATAATCTGTCTTTTTTGCACAACTCCACACTTTGTTTCCATCTGTTATTTCCTTTGTATAAATATGCGGCTATCCGTCTGAATTCGGTCAACTCGTGTTTCTCCAATTTTTGCGCTAGCCCAATATTGTCAAAGTTGTCAAAGGCATCGATTGAAGTTCTCAAGCCCTATAAATAATAATATGAAGTTCATTAAAATGAAAAAATAGTAAGCAGTTGATATTTCGAAGTTGGAAATCAAATACCTGGAAATCTTCTTCTTCTATCAGCAGAGAATTGAGGGCTTCGTTGATTGCTTTGTTGTTCAAGTTTTGTACAGAACGTAGGTATGACTTGACCAGTTGCAGATGTCCAGTTTTGGTGAAGAAGGAAACAGCCCTAAACATTTTGAAATAATTTTCATGAATCTGATGAATACACAAGAATATATATTTTCACAAGCTTCTGTTTAAAAAGGTAAAATTGGATAACAATAGTGCTGAAAATATCAAATTATTGAAATCAACGGAGAACAACCATTGCAAAGCGACCTCTGGTGTCAGGTGGTTTGTTATAGAGGTGAAAAACAAAGTAATAAAGCATAGCAGTGTATGAATCAGAATTACGATGGTATAGCAAACACACATGAAAACCTTAGACCATATACCATATATATCGGGGGCGATTCGTTTTGTTAATGAGGGGGAAACAAAATTTGACATAGTAAGAGTTTTCTTATTGGTCAAATCTTAAACTGACGTTCACATGACGTGTACATTTCGAATATAATGAGAATTTTTGGTGTTTTCATATTTTTTAATGTTTTTTGTGTTGGAAATAATCATTTTCTGACTGAATTCAAACAGAAAGGACTATGGAAAAATCTTTTGATTCAGAATATTTTTCTAATATAATACTGACCAAAATTATGAATTTAAAACGTTTTTTCAGGTTAACAAAGGGTGCAGTCGTGGCGAATAGTTAGATTCAGAATTGAAACATATTGGGTAAACATACAGCTTTATATTATGATCACTTTCCTGCTCTAGATATTTGTTATTGTTCCTCTAGAGTCTAGACTAATATTTATCAGTTGAGGAAGCTATTCCAAAAGTAGCACAAAATAGGTTTTCAATAATGGACTTAATGAATGGATTTGATGAATATAAAATGAACAAGAAATAATTTTAGTAAATCACCAGATGTTGCTGATTTCAATCAAGAAAATTCCAGTGAGTATTATTATTATAGAAGGGGTAAGATACATGTCCCTTCATCTTTCTCAAATAAAATATTCATAACAGCAAATAGTCATCAATTACAGAACCAAATGGAACAAATATTTTCATGCAAATAAAAGAACAGACTTCAGATATAGTCATCAATTACAGAACTAAATTGAACAAATATTTTCAGGCAATTAGGAGAACAGACTTCAGATTCCTTTGCTGAAGAAAGTTTTGGAATCCCTTGAACGGTATTTGCCAATAGTAGTTCATTATCAAGGATTTGCTTCACATACTACATTATCTACACTTCAAACACATGTTTTAAAATTCAGGTAATATTATGCAGATCAGAAGTTTCCATAATTTTAGTACATGAAGGTGAAAGATCAAATCCAAGATCAAATGAAAGGTAACTTTGTCTGTGTTTTTGGGTATTCTGTACAATCACTATACATGAATAAAGATTAGTCATTTGCACTCGAAAAATTCTATTTTTATTCACCAGGAAAACTTTAACTCCTTGTTTTGGCCATATTTCATCTGATCACATGCTAACTCATAGGAAAATTTCAAATTTCCAGAAGTTAGTCAACAATATTTTTGTATATATCAATATGTATATTAAAATAGTTACATTTTATTGCTTTGAATGTGTATTATTTCTTTGAATTATCATTCGTTCAAATAGCAATATGGTTACAGAAAATATATTGCTATCACAGCAAATATTGAAAAAATTGTCTTTTAAAAAACCGACTCTGAATTATATAATTTGTCAATTTTCATGAAATCTTGTCTTTATGTTGACTCACTCATAATACCGAATTTTGTATAAATGGTTATCTGAAAGTGTTTTCTTGTCATTAAATAAGAAGTGGTTTCTAGTTAGATAGATTTATTATATATCTATTTTTTTCTATGTCTTGCAAACTAATGATGTGCTTGTATGATATTTATTGTATTTTGATGGATTCCGAAAAATATTCAATTCAAATCGAAATTAGTTCAGGCACGAAAGATTAATTATATCATTCAATAGCAGAAATGCACTATTCGAAAAATGGAAAAATATGAGCATAATATTTAAGGAAACTTTCTTGGGATATTTGTTATTTGGTGATATTTTCACACAGCTTTTGCGTAGTTTGAAAACCTAACCGATAATATGCTTGGGAATACATCGATTTTTCCATATTTTGAATCCCTAAAAAAGCACGTCACCTGTCATTCCACTATCACCTCACCCCCCAAAGAAACAATTGTCAGCGCCACCTACCATTACCAAACATTACATATATAATCTGAGATGAAAACAGAATCAGACATTGTTTTATTATAGATTTCACTTCAATATCCGAAATTATGGAACACAAGTTTGGCTATAGTTGAATTCTAATACTTTTCATTAACTGAAATTCAATGTCAGTGTCAGTTGCCATGAAATAATCAACTCTACTTGAACACAAGTTTGGCTATAGTTGAATTCTAATACTTTTCATTAACTGAAATTCAATGTCAGTGTCAGTTGCCATGAAATAATCAACTCTACTTAATGAGAAACTTCAAGAAGTTTCCTAATCCATTTTATTTATAAGATTATATCAGTAGTCCGAGGTTCCACTTTGAATTTATTCCACCGTATTCCTGATAAATGAAAATACCCACACCTAATATAGATTTTTGTAAAGTTACAATATCAATTTGATTGTCGGTTTATCCTACTCATCCGTCAAATTGAAGTTTCCGGCAGTCACTTTATTCCAAATACGCTTATAATAAAAATGAAGTAATACCTCTAGAATATGTATGCATATTATTCTTTCCTAACAAGTCATGTCATCACTGTGAACATTATTTTGTCAACAACCATTCATTTAGCGAGGTTGCCAGTTTTCTCGCTATTTACTAAGTCACTCGAATTTTCATCAGAGATTGATACTTTATTTGTTGTTGCATTACCTGGTGTGATCCATTCTTGGGGCAAGCACCAACAGTAAATCGTTCAATAACAGTGGTTTGAAATCCAGGTAGAACTGAATGGCTTTGTAGTATAATTCGATGTTTGCTACTTTTGTTATTATGTCCTTGAAGTGTCCCTCGCGCCACGCTTCGGTTGGATGTGCCATCATCGCCAATACTGCATTGTCATATTCTTCATATTTATCGAATAGGAATACCAATTCTGCCCACAAGTGTGCCTGCAAAAAATCATGGGGATTGAAATATTGCCATGAGTTTACTTTATTTTCAGACTCATTAAAGTTTATGCGCAAAGACTCCAAACAACAAACCCACTAGAATAGTAACGCCCCAAATTGTCTGAAGCCAACATGAAGTTCATATTCATGTTTTTCCCCCACAGAGGTTGCCACATCGTAACATTTGAAAGTGATAATCATCCCAAGACTACATTTTTTCAAGGTTCCCAAATATATGAGCCAGATAAGCATATCCAAAAACTATTCAATCTTCATCATATAATACAGTGTCCCATTTATAAACACTGTGTCTAAGATAAGGATGTATGTCATGGGGATCTCGGAAACCATAATAGATACGATGGTTGAATTCAAGTTGCGCATTTCCAATCTTAACAACATGCCGTTCAGAGAGTTTCAAAATTCCGAGTAGTTCCGGAGATATGCCTAAAAAAACAGAAATTTGCCGATTTCCTTTCATTTTTTCGGTCGTTATTTAAAGAAATATAAGAAAACGAAAGACACTTTCTTATTGCCACTTTTTGAGCTCTACAAAACAGTAAAGTAGATATTTGGAGACTGTGGTTTAAGAATATACAAAAAATGAGAATATAACCCAAAAACCACAAAATATTTGAGAAAAACCGAATACGTATTTCGACAACTATGTTGTCATCTTCAGTGGAAATACCAATGCAACTGATGACAAATCAGTAACTGGACACCTTATTTATACCTGGTTTTCTCGCTTCACTGACGTGGAACGTCGATGAAGTGGAACGTCAATGAAGTCGAACAATATGGAAGAGGAGATAGGGCCGCGATCTTGATTCATCAATGGGCTTCTACTACAATTAATGTAAATAATATTCTAAAATATTCTACTTCTTATTGTTTGTAACATGTCTAACTAATTTCAAGTTGTTTACAGTGATGGGCTGACTAATGCACAGACTGATATCTTTTCCTTTATCAAAAGAGAGATTTTCGACTGAGTTGGAATACATCAAAAAAGTTGCAATTCATAATGGTTATGAGGTAGTAAATAAAATATTGAGGGAATTTAGGCATAGGAAATATGTTCGAGAAACCACCACTTTAGGATTAGAAATAGATAAGAAGAAATTTGAAAAAATTCCTTACCATCCGATCATCACAAAAAAATTAAATGGTATCTTCAAAACACAAGGCCTCAACTCAACTTTCATAGCTGAAAATACCATTTGAAACATTCTAGGTAATACAAAAGACAAAATCGATGATAAGGAACAGTCAGGAATTAATGGAATACAATGTAGTGGCAGTGAAATGAAATATATTGGACAAACACGACGAAACATATAAACTCGCTTCGAAGAACATATTGCTCATTTAAAACATAATCATTTCGAAAAATCGAGTGTTACCCAACATATTCTTGAAACTAGTCAGCCCATCACTGTAAACAACTTAAAATTAGTTAGACATGTCACTAACAATAAGGAGTTGGGTAGTTTAGAATATCGTTGTGTGTGAAAAATGTACTATATTTAAATATAATTACTCTACTTTATATATTACCGATTATAATCAATTATTACATATTTTATTAAAACTCTACTACTGTATTCCTACTCTATATTCGATACTCTATTATTTTATACTCAATATTTACTGTAAATAAAGATATTATTAGAAAGCATTTACATTATTCGTAGTAGAAGCCCATTGATGAACCAAGATGGCGGCCCTATCTCCTCTTCCATATTGTTCGACCTCATTGACGTTCCACTCCATCGACGTTTCACGTCAGTGAAGCGGAAAATCCAGGTATAAATAGGGTGTCTAGTTACGGACAAATCAAATTCTCTGGTTATTCCACTGAATATGACAACTTAGTTGTCGAAATACGTATTTAGTTTTTCTCAAATATTTTGTGGTTTTTGGGTTATATTTTCATTTTTGTATCTACAAAACAGCTTTGGGAGATTTTCCATACGACGTTTCGTTTCGGAACCATCGTCAACTCATTTTTATATGGCCCGTAGAGAAAATATACCCTGTATCAAATAGCATATCTCATTACGAATACACATGATTTTGCAATATTTAAATCAGAAAAAATGGTTTTTTATCAATGTTCGAACGTTTTGGTGTAGTATCGGTGAAATGATGGCGCCGAGAAAATGTCAAAATAATTTTATTGACATATTATTGACACATAGAGTTTTTGAACTTTGTTCTTGCATCTTGTTGCTACAGATTTTTTGTGACAAAATGGAACGTGCTATTTCACCTGAGGAAAAGTTTGATATGTTATATTTTATGCCATATTGCGGTATTTTTGGTGAACGCGCAAACGCCGTTAATTCGTTCAACCGAACGCTGACATTGACAGCGCGAAACGTTTCAAATGAAATTTTGTATTATGTTTCATTAAACGGCATATTTTCAGTTCATGTGAAAATGTTAGTGAGTTTATACCATAAAAAACTTCCTTTATTCTGTTCAATTCGAATTAAAGGGATGATAAAACGCTTTGAAATGTGTGAAAGACAATTTTGAAAGTGGTGACCAGAACACATCATTTCACTGGTGAGTTACTCAGTGTCGAATCATTCGTTGTATGAACATTATTTACCCATCCTAATATGCTAAACTATTTGAAAACATTCTCGTGTTTCCCTGAGATGAAAAAATAGTGGATCTATGGAAAAATATAATTGGAAAAGAGAATATTTTTAGGGACGCTCGAGTATGCTAGCATCATTTTACTAGAAGTGATAAAATGGTTGGCCCAAGTGGTGAAAAAATGCCCAGAATAGGAGCTAAGCCTATAGTCAGTGAAATTGAAAGGTGATAAAATGTTTGATGTTATATTTTTACGGTTTGAAACTTGTAAACTTTATATTTCCAGAAAATATAAAAAAAATTGTTTGTCACAGTATTATGCATTTCTATAATGGAACATTGACAATTAATGAAAGCTATTATACTAAAATTTATATTTTCAGGAAACTTTGATATTAGATTGTTTTCAATAACTTTAAGGAAGAATGATATGATATTTTTGTCAGTAACTAAATTTTTTAATCAAACCCTTCCAAGATAACAAGACACTGGTACTGGGGAATTATGTTGTTGCTATACTTGTTTTAGAAGTAACTCTAGTAGATTCAGATGTTGGCTTCAAACAATTAGGGCCGTTTTTATGAACGAATATGAGCTCCGTTTAAGCTGAACTTGGTTTATTTGCTAGAGAACCAGTGATTTGATTGGCTATTCAATAGCAAGCAAAGGAAGTTCAGCTTAGACGGAGTTTATACTCGTCTATAAAAACGGCCTTTAGGTGGAGAAAGGATTATGTGTTATTCATCTGCTATGTCAAATGATCGAAGCATAAAGATATGGATTATTACTTGTTCTGCAGCTCTCAAAACTTTTGGAATGTTGACTCTGGACCAGAATAGTTCCAAGTGTTCCCGCATCTTCGCAGGCTTATATTTGGAATAAAGAATTGCCAATTCAGTGAACATTCCCATATGAGCTCGCTCCAAGCCCAGGGCAGCTTCTAGAAGTCCAATAAGTTCCTCAAAGTGCCCTGAAAGAGATTAATAAACATCATCTTCCTATTCGATTATTATTGACAACGGGAGAATTCCTAAATGTGATATACAGGGTGCCAACAATTTCATGAAGACAGTATGCATATTTCCTGAATGGTAAGAGATAGAAACACAATTGAATTAGAGAAAAGTTGCATGCTTTAAAGCAAACGTCAGTGGTTTATGAGATATTCTGGAAAAACTCAAAATTGTCGATTTTGTTTTTATTTATTTTCTGTTGTAATTCGGAGGAAACAGTTAAAATTTTGTATACTTGGTAATTGACGAAGCCGAACAAGTTATACCAAAATTTCAACCATTCTCTCAGAATATCAACTGAGTAAATAAAAAATACTGGATTGTCCATTTTCAGTTTTTTTAATATCTCAGGAAACACTAATTTTTCTCAATTTTTAAAACGACATATTGAATTGGATCAAATTACGCAAATTTTTTCTAATTTAATCGTCCTTCTATCTCTTACCATTTAGTAAATAGCATATATCTATTAACTACGAATATTGATAATAAGGACAGCCTGAAGCCGAAACAAAAGAGCGTCGCTGGCAACAATGAATTTATGCGCATGCGCCAAAATGAAAGTAGATGATGACAGTCAAAAGCGACTTTCTTAATGTTGTTTCTCTCTTATGTCCTCGCTGCTACTCAAATTGGAAATGATCGTATGTCTGGTATCACTTTTGCAATCTTTTTCAAAAAAGCAGGTTATATCTGTGTTTTGTTGATGTGTTTGTGTTTGATTAATTCATAGTTGTTCATGTGATACTATTCGTAATTTAAGTTCAACACTGCCTCTAGGTTATCTTCCACGATTCCAGAAATCAAGACACAATAGAGAAGTGCCTGTGCCATCAATGTCTAACAAAATATTGCAAAGATCAGGATAATTCATATGCCTACCATTGTTTTGATCTTGATTGCTTCATATTCTTTCAAATCTGAAAGGAGTGGTTGCTGAATTAGAAGAATTACTCTGTCAAAGCTAAGTATACTCCATGTATTCTACTATCATCAAATATGTTCCAAATGACAATATTTGTTTATATATGAAGTGAATTTTTCATATGAATATGAGGTTCACGAATTTTAGACATTTCATGATTTGAATTTCGAGCCCGATTTCGCGCATGCGCCCTCAATTAAAAAAGGACAGATATATGGCGTATAGTCAATATTGTAGTTAATAGATATATTGTACATAGCAATACTTTCCCCAAGAAAATATTGTCACCATAATCGAAATATCAAAAGAACGGCAATAACATGCAATGTACGCAGTTTACGAGATTTTTTTGAAAATATAAATGCTCCTTGTATAAAGGATTTTAACAATTTTAGGCTCCTAGTGATTTCTCAAATAACCTCCCAACCAACGTGACAATACTTCGTTTTTATAACAAAAGATACGTCGTTATAGCAAAACATTATTACATTCATGAATAATCTGCAGTACTATCTAGTGAATGATGAAAAATGAAATATACAAGGTGGCCAAGATAAGAATTAACAGCATGTGTATATTGGTCTGGTAAAATGAAAGATAAATTGCAAAATATAAAAACTAACGAAAAATTTTATTCCGCAATTTTTATTCTTATTTATTTCTGGAATTGTTTTAATACTTTCTCATCGCAACATTTTTAGCTTGAAAAATGACGTTAACGAATTTTGAATAGAGCATTTCTACTTCAAGATATCATCAACAACTCTGTAACATTTTTCATAACGACCTTTGAGATGTATCACAGTTTGTTGTAAGAAAGGTTTCCTCAAGTACATCTTCAGATCACTCACCTCAACTGCAGAAGAAAAGCTTGGAAGCTTTTACAATTTCAAGATATCTACCCAATTCAATATTATCTTGGCTATAACCTTTATTCCGTTATATTTCGCAAATATGCAAAAAAATATCAAGCTTCAGTTATCATAAAGTTGTTGAGATCCAAAATATACAATTTTGTAAAAATATTCACCTCTGTCCTGATAGTAGTTGATCAAATCCTGCAACTCATCGGCATGGACTACAATGTGCATCCCACACATTTGAGCTAGTCTGAATTCTTCAGCATCGACACAAGCGAAGCAAACTTCTTTCCATGTCCTAGTGCTGTTGGCTTTACGAGCGCTGTCTACCGCCCCTTGGAATTCTTTGAGATGCACCAAAGTGATGGCCAAACGGGCAAAATTCGATACATTGTTGTACAATAATTTGGCAGCGTCATACATCTTGTCTTCGAAGCATCTGAAAACGAATTTCAATCCTATTGATATTGATCTCATAAAAACAAACTCAAAATCATACATTATTGATATCCTAGCAAATTTGAAACAAGCAAGTAATTATCAAATGGGCGCGATATTAACCATTGTTGGGCGGTATCTGATATATACACGTTAAGGGGGTGGGTCGTTAAGGCTGTGCAGCCTCTCAAGCACCTCGACCTATTAGATCTTTTGGTCCACTTTAAGGACTTACCACCCCTGTAAAATCGTGTTGAAAAATTTTCCGACTGTCTATCCGACAATAGAGTGATTATATTTTCAGGCTGTTATCGTGGCCAACTGCGATCAATTTTATTGACCCATTTTTCAAAAAGTGCTACTACGAATTTTTTTAAACAAAAAATTATGATGGATTCTCAATTATAGGATCACCTAAATCATACCTGTACCGATTTTCATCATCATAAAATACAGGATGTCCAAAATTTTCTTTTTAATATTTCATGAAAAAAATGTACTATTATGGTATTTTTGGGAAGAATTAATGATAAACTATCATCGAGGATGATCCACCTAATTCTCCAATACACTTTTCAATATGTGTAATACTCAATTTTAAATTAGTCTAAGATCTGGCATAAGAAATATATACCCTCATCTGTTATTTGGTGATAACAAAGATTATGTTAGATAATTTATGCATTGATTGATCGCACATGGGTTGCCTAGCTCAATCACGGGCCAATACTGTCAAATAATAGTATCTTTGATCAACTTCCCCCATCTGTTATTTATGAAAATCGAGCAGGAGTCGATAGAATATCACACGAGGAATTGGAAAAAAATAGGTTACCTACTTTCCTTTGGGGCAACTACGAGGTTGTCAGGTTCTGTTATTTGATTGATTTTTCCAATGAAATAAAAGTTTATTTTATTCTCTATCCAAGAGTATAAGGTTGCCTTGTCAAATGTGGGGCCTAGATTTGAAAAAAAAAGTTTAAATAGCGCACAGGGGGAATGCCAGACAAGCATTGCGCATGCCACTACATGCGACAGACAAGGATGAAGAGAGACAGATTTGCGCCAGGCAGCTGCTGAGTGAAAGAAAAGGAGATATGCCCCTCATCTCACTATATGTGTGATAAACAACAATGATTATTGGCGACCCGAGACAGATCGAACCCTGTTTCATCGTATTTTCAAACAAATTTTCCTGCCTCAAAAATTTTACAAAAATATACAGTGTGTCCAAATGGTACCGCGATCTTCGATAACTCCTGAATGAGACGAGATATCGAAATGCGGTTTTCACTCTTTGAAAGATGCCCCTCGTGGGCTAATTTTAAAATTATCTTGGTTTTATATTGGATGTTCATTCACAAACAGAATGCCACACCAAACTTGATTTTTCTAATTGGAACACCCTATATTCCATTTCATTTTTACATTCTCCCTGGAAAGCTGATTTCATCGAGATTTTTCAACTTTAGGAATTTTTTTGTCTCGAAACTATTTATTTATTGGTTAAAACTGCTAACATGCCCCTAACTTGACTTTTCCTATCGATTGATATTTGATTGAATAGGGTTGTACACTTTTTTTCAAAAATTATATATGTGAAACGGGGGCCTCCAGAGAATACGTCCATATATTTTTGAAATTTTTATTTTCAAGTGTTTTTCCAAAATCGGCATTCAAAAATCGAAAATTCTCCATCCTTTTCTAAAAATGTGACGTCACCTGGTAGGTTGGTTTAGGTTCTGTTCCATTAATCGAAGTGGAAGAAGAATTGACAATCTCTGTCATCTTTGACAGATGGCGGTAAAAAATTACTGGGCGATTTTAATTCTTCCTGCGAAAATTCATTATTCAGCGTTCATAATACCCTTCACTGACCACTTTTTTCAGAAAGTTTAAGCGTTCAAAGACTTGTGCTACATGTAGCAACACGAATGTGGATTCTCAAAAGACATATTTGTACTCCAAGTGTTAATATGAGACAAACTTGGTGTTTTGCAGTAGGACAACCAATGATCTATTAATATATTATTAGATCATTGAGGACAACACATATCATCAGCTACATCTGCAAGTAATTGCTGTGAAGATAATTTTGATCTAAGTTAAAATTCCTATCATCATTCTTTGAATCTTTGTACATGAACATCATAATAACCTGAAGTGTGAGCACAAAGTATTTTAGTAATAGGTATATATAAGCTAATATACCAAATCTTTATTGTCATGCACTTCTGTAGTAAATAACAAATGTATTTTCCTAAATACTCAGTTATTCTTATTAGTATGTACTCTTCTATGATGTGAGTTTATATCAGATCTCTTCTTTACATTATATTGTGAATATATGTAATTATAATATCAACTTGTGTTGTTTATTCAATATATTATTAGATGCACCACTACACTTACCTACTTTTCCCAGACAATAAAGTTATTAATTTTTTATTTCTATATTTTATAGTGTCTTTGAGTTCAATCGTCTCATTGACTTCGCTGAGGTGATACTGAAAATCCTATGGAAATATTATTAACTCATATAAAATACCTGACTTGCGTTATATAGATGATATGCGCCCTTTTGAATATTTTCAATTTGTTTCGTTATCGAAAAAAATTTGAATTAAAAATTGACATATTGTCATCTGACTTATCTGCCATCACTTATGTCAAAAAATTCTTCTTCCCTATTATTTTCGATATTTTTACGATACCTTCCCGATCTACCAGGTGACGTCAGCAGAAATATGGTGCTGTCAAATAATTAATTTTGATTTAGATTTTCTCGAGCATAAAAGAATATTCCGATTTAATTTTGATGGCATATCGGTAGTAGTTTAGTACTGTATCGGAAAACGATCATCAATTCTGCTAAAGCTATAGAGGTTTATGACCCTATTACAATAGTTTCGACACTTTCGACACAAACATTTTTTTAAACGTTGAAAAATTTCGATTTTTCACACCATATATCTCTGTAATCGTTCCAGCTAGACCCATAATATAGATAGATCAGCTTTCCAGTGAGAATCTAAAAATGGAATGGAATATAGGGTGTTCCAATTAGAAAAATCAAGTTTGGTGTGTCATTCTTTTTGTGAATGAGCACCCAATATAAAACCAAGATAATTTTAAAATTTGCCACGAGGGTCATCTTTCAAAGAGTGAAAACCGCATTTCGATATCCCGTATCGTTCAGGAGTTATCGAAGATCCCGATACCATTTGGACACACTGTATATTTTTGTAAAAATTTTGAGGTATGAGAATTGATTGAAAAATAAAAATACAATGAAACAGGTTCTTACTCGGGTCGCCAATCATCGTCGTCTATGACACATATAGTGAGCAGCTGCCTGGCGCAAACCTGTCTCTCTTCATCCTTGTCTGGCGAAACGCTTGTCTGTCACTATGCGTCATTTAATCTTTATTTTTCAAATCTAACCTCCCGCAAAATGTCTTTTTCACAAATATTTCATTAGTTTTGACACAACCTTTTTTGATTTAGGTTATTAAAGCTGATTTCAGATAAAAATGTATAATGCATGGACGTACGTATAAACACAGATGGACTCAGTTGTTTACGTTATAATTTGAAGCCGAGAAATTCAGTGACATGGTCACATTCTGTACACCTGCCATTGAATTAGATGTTGTCACGTCTTGTCATTTGGGATATTTTAATTATCCAATCCTATCGTAATAAATTCAGAAAGTTCCTGAAACAAATGGGATCAACTCAATAAAATGAAAATTGCTCGTAATCGAGGTAGTATTACGTGGTATTACTCCTGCGGAAGTAGCAGAGCCAACAGAGGTTATGTACAACTGGCAACATTGCTTCAAATCAGTCTCGTTTGACATTCGCTTGGTCTTTGTTTACCAAACTTCGTTTGAGTGATTAATAGTGTTTTATCGAGTTATTTTGTGAAATACTTTGAACATAGACAGTAAAAATGGTGAAGCAGTGCTGGTTATGCAGGAAAACTAAGTTTTTACACCCAGATCTGACATTTCCTTCGTAAATACTATATGTTTCATGATATGTTTACATTATCGAATCTGAGTAATCGAAAAGGAAAGAGTATGAAAACCTTACAAAAGCATCTAAATTAGTCATTGGAATTCGTAAAGAGGCTGAGAAATATTTTAGATTTCTTTAATAAAACAACGAATATTTATAATAAAAGAGTTAATAACCTTATGAATATTTTGGTGAGTAAAACATTACAAAATATTCCGAAGGAATTATATCAACATTTTGGTGACCACTTTCTATGATGGAGATAATATTGATGGCCACCCTGTACAATTTTTGAAACTAATCCTTCATAAATATTTCAAAATGAGAATACAACACGAAACGATGAATTAATTAGATTCATCAACTGTCAGATTACGGAGTGTTTTACGAAGACTATTCTGTTCAGAAATCAATAGTCACATTGAGGACCTGTTTCAGAAATCGCAATTTTATGTCAGTCACTGTATCTACAAAATTAATAAAGTAACCTTAATATAAAACTTTGTTTTATTACATCATATTATCTTTCTACATTAACTTTGAGTTACCTACCTATAAAGAACAATAAAATTATCACAGGGTTTTAATATCATGTTATTTATTCAACTTAGGATACTTCTGCCGTTAGATGTTCGATAGATTATAAGGGTTGTCAAAATAACTGATATTATTTATTTTTATTCATTCTATATACCTATAGCTACTAATTCAATGAATAGCTCATATTTGAATGTGTATTTAGTTTTGAATCGTCCATTGAATTTTATTGACAACTAAATTACACTTCTCGGTACGTTAATCACGTACGCCACTGTAGCGGAGGGAACAATCACAGTCTATCGTTTCCAACTCTCTTCCCTTCAACCCGACTGCCAACGAACTCTAAGCCTTCAAAACAATGTGCGATGAAGGTATAGGCGTGCTGTGTTCATCTGTGTTTATACGTCCATGGTATAATGTTTCTCAGTAAGTATAGAGAGGAATAAAAACTGTATTTTTGTTTTTTATTATCAATCTGGTTCAAAATTCATAAATGGGGTCCTCGTTGGATTCCAAGCACATTTTTCCGATTAGATTTTTTGATATCTTTTCAATTTGACTAATTTTTCGGCACCACTGACAACTTTTTTCAAATTCCCTTCAAATCTGAGGTAACGTGAATGAACGAACCGCCATTCAAGTTTTTCAGAAAAATCAATAACACATTTTATTCTCATATGTAGCCAACTTTATGGCAGACACTGTATATCACAAAATGAATACGGAACAACAAGAAAATAGACAAAAATGTATTATACTACAAGAAAATAGATAACATGTGTAAAGAAACTGATCGTTCTTGAAAAGCGAGTTGAAATTAATTTTCATCGAGATGTTTGGCGCAGTTTTGATGGAATCATCGTGCTTCTTTAAAAGTTTGGGCCCAAGATAAAGATGACTTTTCTGATATAGAGTAGTACTGTGCTTCCTGGATATCAGTAGATTTCTAGAACGTGTCAGGTACTGTGGTGATTTCAACTTTGATAGCTATAACCAATCCCCACATTTCAATCACTTGAGAGATATCTTTGCGGGTTTCAATCTGAACATTGTAAATGGTAGACCAACTCGGATAACATCCACCACTGTTTCAACCATAGATCACATATTTGACAATTCTTCTATGAAGGGAGATATAAATATATTAGACAATACCATATCCGATCATCAATAAATTTTCTATAGATTTGATACAATCACTGAGGAAAAACTGATTAAACTCACATATATGAAGAGGAATTTTAATGAATCAGTAGTTTCTGACTTTTCCCATGTTCTACTAAATGAATCATGGAATAATATTTATAACTGTTTCGATATCAATGTAGCTTACTCTTACTTTTGCGAGATTTTCAATTATCACTTCCAAACTCATTTTCCATTACACAAGAAATTCCACACATGCAAATAACGTTTTTCTTGTCCAAAAACGAATAATGAGAACTATCACTGGTGTTTCGGGACGGCATAGTTGTAGGGATCTTTTCAAAAAATTCAATATCCTAACATTACCTTCACTTTACATATTTGAAACATGTAGTTATATTTTCAACAATAAAGATCAATATATGAAAAGATCAGAAATTCATGATAAAATTGATAAAAACACTAGGTTTAAGGATGAATTTCAAATTCCACAGAGTAAATATTCAATTTCTTATAGATCGCCCGATAGAGCTTGTTTGGTTTTTTTAAATAGATTACCTAATGAATTGAAATGTTGTTCTACTCTTCAGAAGTTTAGGAGGGAATTGAAATCACTCCTCATTGACAAATTTATTTATTCAGTCAATGACTTCTTCAATATGTAATTTTATGACCCTAGTTATTTAATTATGATTGTGACAGTTACATAAATTTTAGATGTACGTTATTATGTAAGTTTGTAATGTTTTTTTTTTTTAATTTTAACCATGACCATTCCTATACAAATGTATTTGTCATAAAGGAAAATAAAGTTTGAAATGAAAAAAAAAAGAGAACTTAAGTCTATTCTTATAAGGATGCTAAGTTCATAGATATAAATGCCAGCAATAGCAAGAATTTTCAATTATTTGGATTTATTTGTGCAATGATTCTGACTCCATATTCTTGTAATATAAAAAAATATATTTTATTTATTTGAATAATCGAATGATGCTGAAACAGGCACCTATCTTAATACTTCAACAAATAGCGAAGTCACTCATATTGTACTGAATAATATTCATTAGATGAAATGGACCACCAATTTTTATCTTTATTCATATAAAATATCAGTTTTGATTTTTCACACGGAAATAATGAATCTGTATCTGACAATGAAATTCACAAGTTCAACGACTTTTATATGTGAGATGAACTTACCTGTCACCAATTTTTTGTATATCTGCATGGTTAGGTCCACTGATGAATTCTTCCAAATCAGCTAGCCGACCAGTTTTGGCATACGAGTAAATGAGTTCAGATTCTATGTAACTTTCTCTGGCCTTCTTTCTGGCCATCTGAAGATAACGAACCAAATCTTCCCAACTGTTATTTTTCGAGGCTGTTTCAACGACATCCATGTATGCAGAGGGATCATCTGCTTTTATGTAAGAGTCAATAGCTTCTTTGACAAGTCCCTGATTGAGCTGTGCTTTTGCAAGCTGACTCCATACAGCTGGCTCATTGCATCTTTCTGTAAATTATTTCATGATAGAAATTTGTCAGTATGAAATATTACACATTTCAACTGCCAATGGTAATCGTTTTCAAGTTCACCTTCAACACATTTTGGTGAATTCTACTCATTTTATTTTGGGGAAGCTGAGTTCCAAACACCCTCTATAATTCAAATTCATGTGGGTTTGAAACGGCGAAAATAAAGTGGAAATATTGAAAATGTTGAAATTGAATAAATGAAATGGAAAATAGGCCATTATTTAAATGAGTTATATTGATGACAATTCTAGTTTTACCATTTCTGGATTATGTCATTAATTAAAACTTCACAAATATAGAGACTTTAAAATATCTATACCATATTTGTGCATACTGGTTGTGTTTCATCGTTCATAAGATTTTTTTTGAATTTTTGTGCACAGTAATTTCAAAACATGGCGGATTCGAAAATTTTATCGCCAATGTTGCCACGTTTCCAGTTTTTCCGAAATTCTAGTCAACTTTATTATTTCAAATGAAACACTATATATTTCTGAGAAATTTCACAGGAAATCTTTTAGCGAATTCATTAATGTATCATTTGTCATCTTTATTTTCAATAACAACATATATATGAAAAGATCGACGAAGTATTGGTGGAAGAGGCTTAGTTTAAAATTATCGTCCTCAAAGTTTTTGAAAGAATTTTTTCAAATGTCGGTAGTGAAAATTTTGAAAAAGGAGAAGACATATTCCTTAAAATAAAGGCGACATCGCAAAAAGAAAACTGACCATTTCGGTTTTGCCTGTATATTTCGATTACGGTTCGTGATATATACGATTTGGAAGCATAATTTCATTGTTGACTAAAATAGGCAACTTTAAGGCGGGTTTAGCCAGCTCACAATGCATAACGGATAACTCATAATGCGTAATGCATAATTTCGAAATTTAAGTTCCTTATGCACCCGTTCATACAACTCATAGTGCACAACTCGTAATTTAATGCATAACGCACAATTCACAAAGTTGACCAACTTTTAACTTTTAAGCATTATTCACTTTAAAAGCATACAATTTCTTATTGTTATGCGAGCCTAAATCCTAAGCTCAGCTTAAAAGTATACGGCGAATACGGCCGTTTGTAAATTAAGTTCGTGCGCATGCGTCTGTCAAAAATGTCAAATCGTCACTTAAGGCCGATTCAGATTCATGCATTTCCATGCAGGGTTCTTGACGCACGTGCGATTTACAGGCATATGCATTTCTGACGCTTGTTCCTGAAAAAGGCATGACATTTCACATATGTGCATTTCCATTGCATTTCTTACCCAAGGTCATATTTTAATTGGTTTTTTCAGTATTGTCAGTTCAAGTAAATCGAAAATGTCATCAAATTCATTTTCTCGAGATTAAAATGACAACAGAGAAAGGCGGGAATGTATTACAAACTTTACAAAATGATCATCAAATTCAAAATAAATCAAATGTCAAATTCAAATAAAATATTGTCAAATATTCACAGGCTTCTAGGGATGTTTCGGCAAAAACGCATGCAATACAGTGTAAAACAAATACATTCAAATACAGTTAAATGTCTGGTGGAAAATAAGAACTTGTCCTTATTCCATGCATGCCCACCACGCTTTTCACAAGCACGCCGACAGGCATAGATGTGAACTACGACAGGCATGCATTTTTCATGCAGGGTCAAAAATGCAGGGTGGGCACGCATGAATCTGAATCGGCCTTTACAGTGAGATTATATTTCTGTTCTGTACCATCATTGTAAATCGGCTGTATGTCATAGGACAAGAGGCCAGGAAGATAGAAGAAGAATAATTGATAATTATTAAGCCTGGTTCATGCTTATACGAATATCGGAAAATTTATGCGAATAAAATGGCCGTTGAAAAAAAATACCGCAATAAACTTTCTAGCGGATTTTTTATATTTTCATGATATCATGACACCACAGAATGCATAAATCAATAGTGTTATAGAGTAAGAATATCAATGTTATATTTAAAATTTTCCGATTCGTATGAATTTTGCAAAATTCGAATAAGCATGAACCACGCTTTAATCACACAAGTCACAAATGAGAAAAAAACTATTATTCAAAACACAAAAGTTATGTTGACTGATTAATATTTTAACCTTGAGACAAATCTCGCTGCCAAATCTGTCATTTATTTGTGCAATGTGCATGAAAATTATGCATTGTATGAACACTTCTTTCTGCTGTGCATAATGCATTAAAAATTATGTATTATGCATTAAGCAATATGAGTTATCCACTATGCATTGGAATCATTTACCGTTTTCAAGATACCAATATTGGTAGGACATAAAAAATAAGGCCTGCATAAATTTGTTATTGAAAATAAAAATAACAAATGATGTACATCAGTGAATTCGCTGGAAGGTTCTCTTAATGGGCATTTCCACTATCTTAAAATATGCCCTTTTTTTCACATGACGTGATGGAGGGAGGCTTATAAGATAGTGTAAACAACTTATTCACTCTGAATTTGTTAATTTCGATTTATTATTCGATATTGAAAACGTGACTTCACATTCTGTAAATTCAAACGATCCTTCGCTGTGACGTCAGTGTCTTCCAGAAATATGATTGGTCGAAGTTTGTTATGGCGTTGACTGACTCGTAAGTGAGGGCAGGTGAGGGAAAGACCCACCGCAGTTGCCATGTCTCTGTAAAATCTTTGAATCCACTTCGTGTAATGAGAAATTGTTCTGAATTGTGAGTAATCAACTATCAGACACTCCCAATTCATTGTGAAAATGAAAATATTTCAAGATTAGGGATGATCATGTTTGGTATAAATTTTCAATCGGAGCAGATTCAGTCACATCTGTCGGACAATATCACATTCTTATTCATCATCTCTTTGAATACATTCAGATTTCGTGATATATTTGATGTAATGGGTACATATAATTTGTCAAAACATCGTGATCTGAACATAATCATCATCAGTTATTATAAAATTGTCATTCTCAGAAAATGTGACTTCTGATATCGCAACCATGCATGGAAATTATCAATAAAAACATAACCTCTTTATAAACCATTATTCCGTCCTTGTGATTTTTGTTCGTTTACTTCGTTCATTGTGAATTTGGGCTGTGATTTTAAGAATAGGGACACAAAATGTCAAGTTCCGATATGTCGAAATATTTTTGTTCATGCAATAAGAAATTCAGGCTTACAAAACAACTGGAGGATGGCTTTGAAACTGCCCTCAACAGTTCATATTGGTAGAAACAATGTTGCCTGCGAAGAGCACTTCAATGTAAGTATTGTCAGAATCTTTCAATAATTCAGTCCTGTTCAAAATATAATTTACAGCTAGAAGAAGATGCAGCCACTTGAATGTACTATAAAGTTATTTTTGAGATCAGGAGTGGTACCTCATAAATATATATTATAGGAAGTCCATCACCAACTATTTTGCCTAGTAATTTGAGTGAGTCAACAAGGAAAAGAAAAGTGGACTATCAACATCCATGGTCAACTTCAAAGAATATCATGAAGAAACTGTTCAATGAATTACCTGGTTCAAAAAGGCCCAAAATAGAGTCAGAGATTCGATCCTCCATCTGGTTCATTTCAAGTGCATCAAACATAATGTGAAAACATAATATGTTCTGTAGATGTTCAAGTAAACTTGAGAAGTAAAGTGAAAGTTCAAAGTGTCTCAATGAATACCAAAAAAGTGTATTTCGAAGCTGAGAATATCGTTAATAAAGCAAGTTCTGCCATATTATGGGACAAACTAGTGAAATCAAGTATTAGTTCTCCTTCATCATCAACAATTTCTTGAAGTTCAAAATCTACAGAGGAATACAAACCTATTTCCTCATCAGCTGCTACTTCTGTGGATGAAAGTGATCAAAATAGACTCCTAACTACTGTTAAAATGTTGAAGAAATAAGAAAAAGAAAAACAAATTTATACATTCAATAATTATTATAGCATGTAAGCTCATTAATTTAGAAAAACCACTGCTGAATAGTATTGCTATAAACTCTGCAAAAAATGGAATTGTACATTTCACAGGAAGTTAAAATACTTGTTTTGAGAACATATACCTATATAGAAAATAAAATATCACTGTATTATCTATTGAATATATTTCCAAAATTAATTTGTATTTAGGAATGTAAGACCTAAATATGTTGATACTTTTGCTTGTCATCACAGTATTACCCTGAAATAAGTTCTCAATAAAAATGTTAATTCAAATAAATGAGCTTTATTCATGTGTGATTTGGAATAGTAGGAAGTAAATTAATATCATTTTATTTAGAATTTATTTATTTAAATTATTGAAACAAAACCATTTCAATATATTTGCAGGTAAAACTTTTTACAGCAGTTTATTGTTTCTCAATATAATAATAATCCCCAATGATAACAGCAAAAATTTGTAATATTAACATTTCAATGTTTTGATTCAGAATGAATTGAAATATAAGATATTCAGAAAACAAATTGAATATATATTTTATAGCAGCACACAGAATATATCAGATGAATAACTGAGTGAACATATCAAACAAAAACTAATTAATAATTAAAATCTGATAATCATCAATAATAAGGTACTTGATAAAGAATATGTAAAAATCCATCCTGCTCACTTTTAATAATGAAGCACTCTTCCAATAAATGGATCCATAATAAAAAAGGAACACCATGTTTACAACCTCCTGTAAACAAAAAGTATGAAATCAAATAGGAACTATGATTTTTCAGAATGTGTAAAAATGTGTAAAGTTCATGTGATTGTCTGAGTATGAATAATTTGCTGACCAAAAGATTTGTTCTCCTCTTTTTCATTCATTATCGCCATAACATTGTAGACTTTCTTGTGATTCTTGTCTTCAGGTATGATTTTTGTTCACTGTACATATATCACCATTACTTCTCAACTCAACTTATGATATTGCTTAATCACCATAAGCCTCCATGGTTGATCTGAAACGTAAAATTACCTTCAATATCACCCAGAATACTCACTGAGAATACAAAATGGAAACAGGTTTTCATTTCACCACTCTTCTGGTATGTAAACATAAACTAACCTTTGTGTTTTCACGTTGAGAACTTCAGCACTAACGAAAATTGCATTATTCGTTGAAAAATCACCCATCATGTCAATATCCACCATCGGCAAATTATCCGATGCTGCCTTTTCAAACCCTTCATCTATTGTTTCCATCTTGAACATGAACACACTTGAAACTTGAGAAGTAATTAAAACAATCCAGATTCCAGATATAGGTTAGGAGTGCTAGGACGCGACGACAGATGAAAAATATAAATACACACACACAGTTGCCAAGTTGATAGTTTAACACACTATCACTTGCTATCACTTGCACTCTCAAGATAAAATAAAGTTCTCGAATCAGTAGCACCTTATATATCTACCACCTATTCCTAACAGGTATTAACGCAATGGAATTTTAATACGCTAATCAAGTGACTAGACGAGGGATTATGTATTTCTGGATTACCTTCCTTCTGTCTTACTAATCTTTAATTTTTGATCTGGCAACTCTGTGTGGTGCTTAGATCATTAACGTATAACAACGGGACAACCAATCAGAATCGGACGCGCACTGACGTCATGGCTTCCCTCTTCTTCTGGATCGTTTGAATTCAGTAGATTATTTTGGCGTTTTCAATAATTTTTAACTAGATAAATTGATGAGAAAAAATCTCAAAAAATGGGTACGAGTTACATGAGAGTCCAATATTTCGAAATATAATTTTTCTGAAAATGACTGGAAATGCCCATTGTTTTTAAATATAGAGGGTGTGACATTTGAAATAATATAGTCCACAAGAATCACGGAAAACTGAAAACCTGGCAACATTGGCGACAACAATTTCAAATCCGTCATTTCAAAAATATCTAACAAACGATTACCGATATATCCACTTGGTTCCACACTTTTGCCCAATTGCATATATTTAATTCTATTATTTAAAAATATATAGTTTTTGTTCTTGTTCAACATAAAAGCAATATCTTGAAATTACATGAAAGGAATGTATCGAATTGTTTCTGCATATAGTCAGTGTATGAAAATCATTCAGTACATTATATTTCATGCATATTTTACTCACCCGCAAATTCGTATGCTCGATCCAAATTGCTAACTTGTTCAATGAGAACTTGAATAGCTGAAGTATTGACATCGAATTTTCGATAAATTGCAAAAGCTTCCTCATAAAGATGGTTATTGATAGCGATATTTGCAATATCTGGAGCATCATAGTTATCCAAACGATTGATATAGTCCATTACTCTGGTGGCATCGGCCTTGATGGCTGAAAAATATAAAATCAATAGATCACATTGTGTAAGGAAGCATAAGATAGTTCACCTGTCAAAATGAGAAGGTTTTGAAGATTCCTATGTTCAGAAAATACGGAATTATCGAGAACGATCTTCTCGAGCAGCTCTATCAATTCGTTAGGTAAATCAGCAGTCATAAAAGCTTTGACTGTAACAGATATATCTTCAGGATCTTGTGTCTCGTTCAAAGCAGTCTGAACTACTTGGTCAATCAACTGACGTCTAATGTGAAAAAAAAATCGAATCAATAACAATACAAAAAAAAAAGTATAGGTTAATTACCTGTAGGGATTGGTTTCTTGCAAAACCTCAGCCCACAGTTCCCCATCACGCCTGCGTACTAGATAGCGAGCTTCCGACTTGAACAAAGAGTTCTCATTACATACAGCGATAAGTTCTCTATCGCATTGACCACGTTCGTAAGCTACACAAGCCAGATGAGGATCTCTTTTTTCACAATAACGCCCTACAACGCGAGAATCGTACCTAAAAAATTTCAGTAGGTGAATAAGGAGCAGTTTCATTTATTTTGATGATAACTACTTCATGCATGTAAAATAGTTATTGAAAACTTCGTTTTAATGGTGACCATGACAAACGTACAAAGTACAAACAACGACTACATCTGCGATTGCCGGGTAAATTTTTAAGGCATATTGTGCTGTGTTCCGAGAATACCGGAAATCATTATCTCGGCGGCGCGCGACTGGATGTGATTTATGTCCTCGCGATAACATCAGTCGCCGACGTATCTATAATTAGCGGATGATTCATTTCTAGTTATTTCCTGTTATTTCTGGAAAATAGTTGTTTTTACTAGAAGTAATGTTTTTGTACCTATATAAAGGACCGCAGTGTCGCGGACAGTCAGTTTTAGTTTGGAAAGAGTTTAGTTTTTAGAAAAAAAGCTAGTATTTTGAAAGTAGAAATTTGTGTAG
This sequence comes from Chrysomela aeneicollis, assembly GCA_029955515.1. NCBI lineage: Eukaryota > Metazoa > Arthropoda > Insecta > Coleoptera > Chrysomelidae > Chrysomela > Chrysomela aeneicollis. The sequence continues at coordinate 9,438,941 of JARUHQ010000016.1, read as the reverse complement.
CGAATATTGATGTGATCGAACTAAGTGTTTATTGAATTGTTTTTCGAGTGTTAAGTGGAATAAATTGTTCAGTTTTGTACTGAGTGTTTGAATTAACGAACCCTAGTAGAAATATCGTAACAATATAATTCTTGATAATACTGCAAGTTTCACTCGATGATATACTCATTGAAAGTCGAAATACAATTATTTATTGTGCTACACTCGTATTTGCACATTCAATTGGCTTAAAGCTGTAGATTGAAAATTTCAGTTAATGGTAATTAATACCCATTTAACATTATTTATTGAAATGTATGAAATGGCAATATTATCTAGATTCCTAGTTTCATATTCATGAAAATGTTTTAAATTTTTTGTTTATATAGATAAGACATAGACATGGGTACGTTCATATTCGTATTTCTGTGAATTTGTTTCTACAGTTAGTTCTTCTGATACGGATAAGATTCTGAATGTTTTCCCTTGTAGAGAAAATAATCTTTCTCAGCAACAGGACCCCAATTGAGATATACCTTGAGGTTATGGTGGATTGACCATAACCTCTAGGCCTCGAATACAATTTCCTTAATTTTGTATATATGCTTTTGATGTGTCAGAGTTGGTTCGAGGTTTACTTCCAGGAGGTTGACATTAGATGCGAGCCATGTGGTGTTATGCATATCTTTCAGACAAAAGGTAATTCTGTTTTGTTTTCGCTCTATTGTTTATTAATGGATTCGCTATAAACCATTTTTCAGCATTTGAATGTATTTCACTCACTATCGATATTGATTTCAGTATATTTCATGTACAGTAAGTTTGCTTGAGTTGGCTACACATGGGAAACTGTTTTATAATTTTCACGAAAAAATGTTATTTTTTATAAAAAGTTCCGATATCAAATTCTATTAATCTTGTACGAGGTATGTTAAAAAAGATGTTTCCAAAAATACTATAAATCAATGCAACTGAATCTTTGAACATAGTTTCAATACCGAACAACCTTTTAAAATAAAAGTTTTTGATATTGTCAAATATAAAGTTACTCTACTGTTGAGTAAAATTAATGTTCTACATAACTCATATAATGATAATATAATTTGATATCTGATGGTTGCATCTTGGGTTTGAGACCATGCAGAACTTTTTATGAAGAATAATGTAACAGTAACTGATTATACCCTTAGGTGAATGCATATTTTTAGATGCAATGAATATTCACCAATTATTTGCGTATTTTGTTGTTGCAATGAATATTGACCAATTATTATCAGTTACTCAGAATGTAATCATATGATTCTCACCATTGATTTTCTTTCAGGAATCTCTCGGCATTATTGTTGGAATCGATGTAGATTTTCGCCAAAGCATTATGTGTAGCTGGTTCGACACAACCCTCATGCACCCTACTTTCCAACCACGGTAGAAGCAGTTTCAATCTGTTCCTCTTTTCCACTTCCTCTACAAGCTCATCAGTAGAAAACTGCCCTCTAACGACCAGTATCAAATTTTTGATGATATCTTCAGAGCAATCGACATCAAGAAGACCACCAACCACAACCTTGAACAAATTAAATCACAACAGTACTCATTAGTCCAGGACTGAATCCTTTGAAAATGGTAAAAAGTGAAAAAAATGATAGTAGAATGAAACCTATTGGAAAAGGTAGAGAATATAACAAGAATGGAAGGAAAAATAATTTTTCTACAAAAGGTTAACAATGTGGCCTTTGACACTTTCAAATCTCAACACAAAGTTGACGTTTTCCGAGGAATGTCATTAAGTGACAGCATTGACGCTCGTGCGCGGAAACAATGTCATTAAGTGACAGCAATGACAGCTCGTATCCATCATTGTTGAAAACAACTCATCATTCTGTTGCATCATGGAAAATAATAGTGATAGTGAATTATCTAACACATCTCCTGATGTAGCAAAAAGTGCGAACATTGTAAATTTAAACCTCCTACCAGAGAAATCAATAAACAGTATGAATATGATAGATTCATGACATGGTACCATGAAATGCTTGAATGCCAAAGATATCGAAGTAAGTATCCTGAACTTGTCATATTCATCAAAAAAAACACCAGTCCGTAAAGCAAACATAAGTTTGACTATATCTTTTTGGTTCATAACGTATTATAAATGTGGGACGGACATGAGTTTTCAACTAGCCTCAATAGCCAACGGGTTCAAAGCGCGACTTCTCAAGCCGCCAGCCCGGGTTCGATCCATAGAAAGAGCAATTCTTCAGATGTATGATTCATTTGATTAAATTTTAATATAATAGTGAATAATTGATGACATTAATGATATAGAATTTAGATGAAAAATATCATGAAATGTATGTTAATCGAATGAAGTATCGAGTTTTTTCATCTAGGAACTTTATTTGTCGAAAAAATATTTTGTGTATTTCGAGCGCAAAGGGTCTTGCCAATCTCGAAAGATTATGTCTTTTTAGGAATTGTAGTTTTGCGCATATCGAGATAAAATCTTTTTTTTACCCTTAAAAACTCGCCCCCTCCACTTGCCGACCTCAGATCGCCCGTAAATTATTTTTCCTTTAATTTTTGTTAAATTATTTTCCTTCTCAATGGGTTTCATCCAACTTTCTTTTTTTGTTCAAAAAAATATCGACTTGGGTCTATATACAGTATGGTGGAAATGTATGGAATAAATTCATCATCTCTAACGCATATAAATTTCAAGGGAAATCCTGAGACAGGTCGATTTTTATTTTCAAAATGACATGTCTTGTGGTGACGTCATCGATTATTTTTTAAATAGAAAGACACCCTGTTTATTTTTTTTTTCTGGAAATTATATTCATTGTCTACCTGACCATATACTAATATTAGGAAAATAAAGTGACACAGGGTGAGAAAAAATTATTTTATATAGACAACCTCATTATGCTATCAATGTACACAATTACCTAAATAGGTCGGAGAGGGTAAATCGAATGGCCAACTAGATCTCCTGATTTAACTCCTCTCGATTTTTTCCTCTGAGGTTATCTGAAGTGTAAAGTTTATGTAAGAAGCCGGGAAGATCAGATAATTTGAAAAAACGAATACGAGTGAATATTTCACAAATATATTCAGAAACGATAACAAAGTTCGAGAATGATTTGTTTTCTGTCTATCACATTGTATTCTTGCAGAATGTCACGAATTTGATTATTTATTGTAACGATTTTCGTTGTAAATATAAAATAATTAATAATTTTGTCTCACACTGTATTACTTTATTTTCCTAATATTAGTATACCATCATATGGACAATGAATATACCTTCCGAAAAAAAATAAACGGGGTATGTTCCAATTCAAAAAAATAATCGATGACGTCATCACAACTACGCGGATGACGTCACATACTCCGTATGTATATCAAGAGATGTCAATTTGAAAATAAAAATCGACCTGTCTCAGGATTTTCCTTGAAATTCATATGCGTTAGAGACAATAAATTTATTCCATACATTTCCACCATACTGTATATATTTCAGTGAGACTTACAGGAAGACGGCTGGGGTTGACTTTCTGGACGTATATTTCGATATACTTTTGCAAGGAATTGCGGTACAAGTATAAAACCAAATCATGGACGAAATCGAAACGATCACAAACAATAATCAGGGGCAATTGATCGGTCAATTTAGCTTCTTTCAAGAAATTCTTCACACGTTCAGGATTGTAACAGTTTGATTCACGGCAAATACGTTCTACTTCCTTTATCTGTCCCGTTTTGCATGCGGACTGTATGTACTTGAAATGAACTTCTTCATCTTGGGAGAAGTTGACGATGGATCCCAGAAAGTAGAATAAACCTGTAGGAGAAAACAATATCTATCATAGACCCAATATAAAGTACAAATATCGAAAGTTATACCTTCGTAGCTTTTGAAGCTCTCAAACAGATCGATCAGTGCTTTGGTAGTTAGCTGTTCATGATACTTGGTGGCAATCTGAACACAAATCTGCAAGTTCTGTCTAATGTTGGCAGTCAACATAGCTTTCAAACACTCTAAACTGTCTTCTACGCTCAGTGTTCCGAAGAAATTCACCAACCAATCTGCTGGTAGCAGGTGAGTGTGTACAACAGCTCGTTTGATGTCATATAAATCGGTGTAATGTTCTAAAGCTCGTTGCAATAGTCCGGCTTTCTCGCACAACTGGGCAATGTGAGCTCTGTCGTAGTGTGTAAACATGTTGTTACCAAGAATAGCATCAGCTACTTGAGGAGCTGACATTAGGTTCATTTCTAGCAACCTGAAATTATATAGTAGTCAGAAGAATATCATCATCCAGGCATTTTCGGGAGGCAAAGTACGGAATGAAACGCTGATGAGAACAGACAAATACGTTTTCCCATATACTCCCCTAAAGGCGTTCTTGAGTACATTACAAACAAGGACTGAAGACTAAGACTTATGTCGGATCTCACCGATGATTTATTGCCTACTTTGTCTTCCGAAAACGCCTGCACTATAGTCAAACAGTTTGTTACAACAGGATAAAAATCTATTAAAAAAATAAATACGAGTGTATTAAGAATGACGAGAAATTCGTTTATTCGATTACTGACATATTAACGTCCATACATTGAAAATCCACATCAGTTTAATAATGAAATGAAAAAACTAGATGAACTTTGCAACAACAAAGACGAATTTCTGGAGATGATTTTTTTTATTTTCTGGTAACAGGCCAATGTGGGTATTTCCTGGGCAAGAAATGATATTGAAGTCTCATATTCATCAAAATTATTAAATTTGAATCATGTTTCGTTCGAATCGATAGAGCGAAAGATAGGAAGTGACCGTAGAGTCCAAATTTGAAACAAATGTATAAAATTGGAAACTGAGCAACATTTTCTCTGGCATTTTTCGAAATTTCAAAAAATTTCAAATTTGATAGGTTTAGAGTAGCCCATGAAAAAAGGAAAGATGCTGTATTTTACTCATTTTTCAAGCACAAACCAACTGCGAAGTCAAATTTTCTTTATATCTATTAATAAAAAAAACTTCCATATGTCGCGAACTTTATGTGTGACACTGTATATATGCCAGGAAAAATATTGTTTCTACAAACGGTTAACAAAGTAGCCTTTGACGCTTTCAAATCTCAACACAAAGTTGAAGTTTTCCAAGGAATGTCATCAAATGGCAGCATATTTGCGCTCGCATACATCTTTGTTGAAAACGAACACATAATTTTGTTGCATGATGGAAAATAATAGTGACACTAGTGATTGAATTATTCAAAACATTTCCTGATGTCGCAGAAAGTGCGAACATAATAAATTTCAACCTCCTACCAGGGAAATCGAGGAAAATTTTAAATTATGATATGATAGATTCATGACATGGTGCCATGAAATGCTCAAATGCTAAATATAACAAAGTAAGTATCCTAAACTTGTCGTATTTCTCAAACACCAGACATAAATTTTCAAGTAGCCTCAATAGCCAACGGGTTCATAGCGCGACTTCCCAAGCCTCCAGTCCGGGTTCGATCCCTGTGCAGGCAATTATTTTTCAATCTATAAGTCATTTCCCTTCTTTTCTGTTATATGTATGAATTATTGGATTGATTTTCAATATAATAATGAATAATTAATGAAGTATCAAGTTCTCTTATCTACGAATTGTGTTTGTAGAAAAAATATTGTGTGTATTTCGAGCGCGAAGTATCTTGCCGCTTTCGATCCCTAGGCAGGGCAATATTTTTTTAATCTATGAGTTATTTTCCCTTCTTTTCTGTTAGATGTATAAATTATTGGATTGAATTTCGATATAATAGTGACTAATTGATGGAATTAATGATTTAGATGGAGAATATCATGAAATGTAAGTTGATCAAATGAAGTATCGAGTTTTTTTGTATGGGTACTGTGTTTGTAGAAAAACATATTGTGTGTATTAAGAGCGCCAAGTGTCTTGCCGCAAAGTGTCTTAACTGTCTTTTTCGAGCGGCAATCTATCACTTTGCGCTCTAAATACACAAATAGCAATTATCAAACAATATCTCACCTTGTCTGCAGATTTCCTTCAGTGGGTCTGTTGTTCTTTAGAGCATCCAACAAGAATGCAGTACACTGTTGAACCATATTCTGCTCCATGAAGATGTCGACTATTTGATTGATATCCGCTAAAGGTTCTTCGTCGGCGACAAGCATGCTCGCAAATGTTGCACCTTGATCAGGATTGGTGCGCATGACTTGACGTAGAAGGAAAATGTAATCGGGAGTATAGGAAACTTTCTTGGCATAAAACACGATCTTCTGGAATTGGCCGGTTTCAGCAAAGCTTTGGATGACCTGAAAAATGTAAATTTCCAATTCAGAAATATTCAATACCTGCAGTTGAGGCACATGTTTGCTTTCATTATTTTCAGTTGGAATCGCGAGTTCGACTTGACAAATTCATGGTTGTCATGGATTGATTTCTATAACTGAAATGTGCAAACATTTATGAATAATAATAGGAACATCTACATGCAATACATGCACTAAGGTGAATTTATGCAGCAATTTCAAGTCATAAGTTTCAAGTTATTAGTCGTAAGAAGTTCTATCATTGGCTTTCAACATTTCCATTTTTACACTTTGACATAAGTTTTAAGTTGCAAGTCATAAGTTTCAAGTAGTAAGAAGGTTGGCCAACTTTTATCTCTTATTTCTTTAAACTTAAAACTGATATTTGCGCATGCGTACAAAGTTTTGAATTATGTTTTATTGGTTATTGTCTGTGATTATGTTGTTTATTCAAACTTATATCAGGAGTATTAGAACATAAAAAGAAAAATGGACATTGATGCCTGCCAACTTATAGAAATTGTAAGGTGACCACTGTCACTAAACCACAGAAATTGACTAATGGGAGAAGTTACCTTCAAGACATGGCAGTCCTTAATAATTTCTGCATGCATATTCTTTTTTGCTTTGTCTTGAATCTTAATACTAAAAACTTAAGACTTGAAACTTATGACTTATGAATAGCATAATAAACCATAATAAATAATAAAATATAAAACTAACTATAGTATGAAATATAAATCATCTGGTTTTTTGTTATTTCCTCCTGAAAACATCAAATTATGCATAGAATCCACTGTAGCTTTCAATATTCCTTTGATTAACGTGATTTATTTTTGAAAGAGCAAAACGAATACAAATAAACATTTCCAAAGCGAAAGAAAACAAACTTTTCTTCAAACGCAACGTCGAACGGGAGAAAGCAAGGCTTTCCTATTTTGATATTCACAGTGCAATCACCGGTTTGTAAACCAACAAACTTCAACAAATAATTGGGTCACTGACAGAAAAAAAAACTGGAACATATAAGCATCGGAAGATGTTTGTACAGTAGCGACATTATTTGGAATATCTATAGAACTGACTCAAGCGTAATCAATTCACAGTACTTTAATTCGACAAAACAGTCGCAGAGATATCGAATTTGGGAAGTTTCCAAAATTGTCTAAATAGTTGGATATTCTGCATGGACATTTTGGTATTGCTATGATATCCAATGTATCATTATTTCAATAATTTGAGTGAGAAATTTGAATTATATTTTAAAATTTCATCCCAGTGCTCAAAATAATCTTGATTCTGAAAATTTGTCTTTGAAGTTGATTATGTTAGTAATTTATTCCATGTTTTAATGAATATTTCGATTTATCCAAGAAATTAGTGTCTTCAATCTGGCAACAGTGCAAGCAACTGCTTTTTATTTCACATTTTTTCGGTCCGTAGACCCAAACAATTAAGTTCAGAACAACTATCCTCAAATCTAGTACATCATAGCCGCCATAAAAATTGTAAATCGCTGTATTTCGACAATAATTTCATGAAAATATGTAAACCATGTTTGAAATAGCAATTTCCATATGAAAAACCCATAGATCTTAAATACGCTAGATCCGGCATCATGCAGTATTTGTTTGGTATCAGAGGGGTCTGCAAGAAGGTTGGTACTATGACCACGTGATACAACACATTTGTATGGTCAACAATTAAAACGACCAATCAATGGCTAAGTACTTTCAACTCCCCCGGATCACCAAACAAATAACCTGTATACCAGATCTAGCGTACGCATATTAAAGGTCTGTTTGCTGTTTATGCATGAAATTTATATTGTACACTACATTTTCTTACACCCACTGGTAATTGTCGATGAGTGTAGTGAAGTGGAGTGTAATTAGTTCAACATATGTTAGGTGCATTTATTCTGCTTTCTACTAATCTTAGGATTTTGATTCGGAGGTTATGCTTATAATTATTTTGTTTTTATTTGTTGCTTGTGAATCTCTTTTGAATGTATCAAAAATGCACAGTGATGATGAAATACCCAATAGAGAATATCATTGCGAATTCGGACGATGAATTGTTGACCAAGTTCACCTGACGAGCATCAATCAATGGCATTGATGTCAATTCTTTTGATGCTTTCGTAAATGGGGACAAAAGATTCCCGGGTTACAAATATAACCATTACGTACTTTGTCGAAGAAATTGTTTTTTTCAAAATATATCATTATATACATCTAACCTCATATTATCCAATATCCATTTGCACTACACTTATCACACCTCCTCTAAATCGACTGTAATAACTGGTTTTTTCGTGCTACAACAATTTAACAACGAACATAGTGTTACACAATCTACTATTCTGTACAATAGTGTAGTTAATGGAGACACAGCGAACAGACCTAATATCTATGGAAAAACCAGTGCACACTCAGTGTATACCTTCCTCTTTTTATTACATTTCTGAATGAGAGACAGAAATATATTGAATGCATAAAAACTCGGCTAGTTCATAACCAATAGAAATTGCTTATAAGTTTTATTACCAACATGAATCGATTACTTTCAAATTGATCAAGTTTGCATCTTACTTTAGCTGGAACATTAGCTCTCAGATACACAGACAAAGCTAAGGTTGGATCTGCTGGTTTCACGAGATCGCCAAGTTCTTCGGAGCACTCGAGTTTCTCTTCTTTCAACCACTTCTCCAAAAGCTGCTTACGCCCTTGCAATAATACAGGTTTACACAATTCCAGTGACTCATATCTACGAAAAAAAATAGGTACAGTTATTACATGAATATTTCGTTTCCTGGAGCTTCCTCACCTATTCAATTGGCCCTGATCTAAAAGTATTCCGAAATATTGAAGTAAGGGACTATTTTGGCCTGCCTGGGTGGGTACTTGTTGGAACATTTGAATCGTGGCAGGGGTTCGCAAGATTCCTGTGAAAAAAATGTGAATAGATATTTGTCTTTGTATGTCTTAGGCTAACAGCCGAATACCTTTAGGAGCATTAGCAGCTACCTTAGCGGCCTCGGCGTACTGGCCATTTTGGAATAGCATTTGGAATTTACTGACAAATAACTCTTCTGCGCCTGCCAGATTATTTCTTGTGGCAAGTCGTAGGGCTAAATCGGGGGTATGAAGAATCGTGTTGATGTATCGAATAATATTTTCTTCATCAACTGACACTGATAAAACCTGACCTCTTCTGTTAACACCTGTAAAGAATTCATACGAGTTGTTTTCACAAAAGGATCTCAACGGAAGTTATTTGAATTTTATTTGATTTTTAACATGCACCACTCAAAATGGAACCTCCCTTCAACTTTTTCGTTCTTGAATATATGAAAAAATGTTAGGTAAATGGAAAAGTTGAATGAAACAACTTGAGTTTTGATTAACAGATGTTTTTTATATACAGGGTCTGTCATTTTCTTGAAATGGACACCAACTTTGGTTTCTCAAAAGGAACACTATGTTTCGAAATTCTAAAGAACTTTCTATTCTGATTTCACTGGTATCAATGTTGTATATTTTGATGGAAAATGACTGAGCTATTGACAATTGAAGTATATCAAAATTACGCTTCAAAGTTCTCATAAAATTATCACCTAACGTAGTTTCAAAAAAAGTGGGCATTGAAAATATGTCTTCATTGTTTATTATTAACGGAGATCTCAAGGTATTGTTTATTTTGGAATTTAGAGTGTTCAATGTCAATTGAAAAAATTTCATGAGACCTTTGAAACGTTATTTTGATCTATTTTGATTGAAGTAGCTCAGTCATTTTCGAGGTCATTTTCTATCGAAATATGCAACTTGTTGATATAAATGAAATCAGAAAATAAAGTTCTATCGAATTTTGAAAATATATACATAGTGTTACATTTGAGAAACCAAAGTTGGTGTCCCTTTCAAGAAATTGATAGATCCTGTATTTAAAAAAAATCTGTTAATCAAAATACATGTTATTTCATTCAACTTTTCTAATTAACATTTTTTCATATATTCAAAAACAAAAAAGTTGATGGGGTGTTTCATTTTAAGTGGTGCACTCAGTACTATGACAATTATGGATTGAATAGCATTGATATACAGGGTGATTCACGGTAAATCACTTACCAATGATTCCTCCAGTTGCTTCATGAGGTGCAGTCACAAATATTGTTTCGCTAGATATACGATTCATGTATATGCAAGTAGCACTTTCGATATCATACATGTGGATATAGCCATACTTAGTGATGAGGTAGATGACGTCATATTTTGCGGATACCTGCATGGCAACAGGAAAATCATTTTGGGCCTCTGGAGGAAAGAAAACGTCGACTGTCTTCTTCGGAAATGGCTGATTACTTGCGGGACTTTGACCGACCTGAAAAAAATTATAGTGTGATAAATGATCATGATATCTGTCAAAATGATTTATATTATCTGACAATAAATCATTTCTGATTCTGATTGATATTCACCTCGATAATATGCAACTTTCCACCTTGCACTGTTCTGACGGCGAAACAAAATAGTGTGGATGTTTCAGAATTGCCATCCATTTTGAATGAGGCGAAAGATGCAGCGTGACCTTCAATCGGTTGAGAGACTTTCCTCTCGACGGAATACAACTGCATAGCACCAACAACCCGAGAGTGCTGTGCACTTATACCAACCAGAAGAAGCCAATTCTGTTTTGGATCGGTTCTATAGTTGATAATTTGACAGCCATTCAATGATGAGTGTCTACAAAAACATAACACATGCTTGAAGCAATCAAATAAAAAGTATATTCGAGTATAAGTGGATGTATAGGTCTTTAACACGCGCGATTTTTATACATGTGGATGAACATTTCAATCAGTGAAGTCTTCTCTGACTGAAATGAAGACGTTTATTATTATTATATTATGGAGTAACACGGAGCTCAGCACCATATTGCAGGGAAAGATCTGGTATAGAATCAAAGACTACAGATGGGTAAGGAGCAGGAGTTTACTCGAAAAACCCGGAGACCAAGCTCAGCTAATCACTGGGAAACACACTTGCACAAAGAGGGTCAGATAATGATACAGGGTCAGATAATGATACAGGTCCAGGACGGATTCTAGGAATACCAAAGCGAAAAGCCCGAGCGTCTGCAAGATACTGGATTCGGGAAAGACACAAGAATCACTGGGAGAACATTCCAGGTAATACATGGGAAACAATACATCAAGGAACCATGGCACAGACGAACTGCAGATCTGCTGAACATGAACAGAGAGCAGATAATAACTGTCATGACCTTCCACGCGCCAGTCGACTGGCGGGGAATGGCGACCCAAATTGCAGACTATGCGGAAAGGAACCATCACATATAAAAGTGAGAATATTCTATCCGATCAGAAATATCAAACATAGTTTGATGTCTGGTAGACTACGAGCAGAAAACAACTACTTTCCTGGTAAATACCACGCAGAACATTGAATTATATCTGCTCGTCGTCCATGCAACGATTCACACTGTGAATGCATATCGATAATGTTTCTTTCTTCCTAAGATGTGACAAATTCACATCGAGACAGGCACGCTTAACAACCTACAGACCGGTTTCGAGCTTATTGGCCCTTATCAGTGCAGGGTAGTTATCCGAGTAGATACCGTGAGATCTCCACTCGAAACGTTGCCTGTCCCAATGCATTTTCGTCGCGTCTATTTGACCGCACTGAGCCGCGTTCTAACAGACAATTGGAAGTAGCGACATCATGCGGCAGAAGAAAGAAACACTCCAGAAACGAATCTCCCAAGTTACTGAACTTGGAAGTGGCTGATAGCTCGAAGCTAATAAATGAATAAATAGACGCGACGAAAATGTATTGGGACAGGCAACGCTTCGAGAGGAGATCTTACGGTCTCTACTCGGATAACTACCCTGCACAGATGAGGGCCAATAAACCGGTCTGTAGGTTATTAAGCGTGCCTGTCTCGATGTTAATCGTTGCATAGACTACGAGCAGATATAATTCAATGTTCTGCGTGATATTTACCAGGAAAGTAGTTGTTTTCTGCTCGTAGTCTATCAGACATTCATTTTCAAACTATGATCGATATTTCTAATTGGATAGACTATTATCACTTTCAAAAATGTTTGTCCAATTCATGGCTTTTCCATTTTTCAGTATCACATATATTATGCAAATGCATTGGATCGCAGAAGGCAGACGATTTTTGGGCAACCAATAGGCGAACCAGAAACATACAACTAACATCCAGTGAAGGGCTTGTACAAACTTGTACAAGGCACTGAAATAATAAAATAGGTACTTACAATGACGATAGCTAGGCAAGATACAATGTGCCATTAGGCCTAAGTATCTAATCCCCCACTACCATATGGGGGATTAGACCCATATGATGTCCATAAAGTATTTCAACCACCTCCGAAAAAAAATACTTTGCGAATACCCGCATAGCAACAGAAAAATCATTTTTGATCGAAAAAAGTGTTTTAAATACCAGTTATCCACGAATACTTTGAGCTATTTTTCATCGGTTAGCATGTTTATTAGTAATAATTTAGTTGATGTCACAAGTTACTCCTGGCAGATCAATAATCAAAAAATTTAGTCATTTAGACTTCATGTTTCTCGAATTATAGATATTGTCAAGGTAACTTTATCAAAAAAAGCGCGTTTTTGAAAGTTCAATCCAAACACACTGAGGCATCATTTGAAGACAGCAATAGAATAAGTTATTTTCAACTATGCCTCAATTTGAAAATAACCATAATTGTGAATGTGAAGTAAATACTGACTTCTTGTTGGATAAGTGCTAATCTGTGAATAATTTAGAAGCATGAAGAATAAAGTTCATTATAATTATTTTCTTATTTTTTTGCTGTTATGAATTTTTTAATGTTAATTATTATACATACAGTAGATCCAATTATAAAGATAATTCAAAAATTTAGATTGATTGGAATTATTGTACAAATTGGTTATAAGAGTATGAAAGACATGAAACTTGTTTACTTATTTATTTCGAAAAACTAACCTATCAAACATCTTTTGTGGTGTTGAGTCTCCCTCCATAGACCAATGATAAACGGATGATTCGGTGACTAAAGCTAGTGTATTGGGACTGATCCATTTCCAGAAAATAACATCCTCTGTCATGGTATGTGCCTTCATTTTGGATTTCATTTCTATGTTAAATATTTGAAGAGTTTTATGATTTTCTACACCTGCTTTACCTGAAAAGATGAGAGACCAGTGTAGCAAAAATTTATTTGCGAACTTGTAAGCTGGCAATTCAGTTTTGGAGAAAATACAGTTGCTGATTTTTTTATCAACAAATTGTTTTCAAAACTCCTTTAGTATATCAGTGAATTTAGAATTGAAAATGTCCGTAAAATCTATAATTTGAAAAACCACATATTATGTAGTGTGTATAATTTTATGAAAGAAATTCAAGAGAAATATCGAATGTTATTTGAAAAAACGTTTTAATAGTTTCATGCAATTGTTTATGCGACATTCTATTCAATTAAAATGGTACATCAAATCCTTAATATTGGGCACGTATGAATGAGTTTTTCATACCTTTCAAAGCAATAACCTTTGATGCAGGATTCATGATAGCACTTTCAGCTGTTATAGGTCTTCGTATGGGATTGCCTGAATCTGCCATATCAATGATGACCACTTGAGAAGTGTCTCCCACTTTTTCTCTGACACAAATGAATTTGTCACTTTCCATAGTGAGCGTTGCAAAGGTGATGTTGGCAGCATTGATGCCAACATTGGTGAGCTGAAACCGAAAGTATATTCCATCAACAAAAACATAAGATAACAAATTTGAAACATTAGTATGTGAATTATTGTTAACTATGAAGGAGATAATATTCTCCCAAGTGGTATGTCCACGTTCAGAATTGAAAAAACTCAAATATTTTTATTTTGACATAGAATCACAAGATTCACCACTCCAACGCCTAATCAAGGATTGAATCTATCATAGTGGTCATTTTGTGACAAATTATCGAAGTTGAAATATCGCTCAATTAATGCCTTAATTATTCAATATTTCAATTATTCAATGCTTCAATTATTCGATGCATCAATTATTGTCGATCAATATCACTATGCAGATGCAGCGAATTAACAGCTTCACTGATAGAAAAATAATAGATTTTAGTTCCAATTCCACTGAGCCAGAAAGGTTTCTGCATTGTCTACAGGTTGGTCTAAATTGGACACTTTTGATAGGAAACACCGATTTCTAAACTTGTGAAAATAAAAACTAAAACTACAGATTTTTGCTTTTATTTCAATAATTCAAAAATGGAAAATGCCACATCAATTATTTTTTGTGAGATAGTTATTCAGCATGAAAATACAAAACTTTGCCCCATTCTTAATAACTGAGATCCACATCGTGGAGCTCGAACGACGGGCAGTTTATCTCAAGATTGTATTCATAATTTGTTGTTTTCTATAAAAATAAAATTTTCACAAAAGTAAAAAAGGTATTCATTCAGTAATATATATTCAAATCTGAAGGAAAACGCAACATCCAAAACATGTTTGCTTGTTTCTTGTATCTCACTTTCAGCTAACTCTCTGCCATCCAACCCAAGAACACTAGCTAGTAACAAAAACTACCAGAAGTACCAGCTAACTAGTTTCGGCAAATCTAACAATATACAGTGTGACACACATTGATGATGAATGTGAGGGTGACTTTATAAAAACTTTTAACATTCAAGATTTATCACCTAACATTTAAGATTTATCACCTAACATTTAAGATTTATCACCTGACATTTAAGATTTAAGACCTGATAAGTTGATTATGTTAAAATAACTTAAGATTTAGGAATATTTGACACAGAACAAATAATTTTGACATATTGGTAAGTTCTAACCTATATGTATTATTATTGTTTTTGTACACTTTTGCTTGTTTTTCTTTGAATTTTCATTAATTTAATTTCAGACATATTTATGATAAACAAAGTAGTTTATTCTAAAATAAAGTATAAACTCGCCAGGGAAACTGCCTGGAAAACAATTGGCCAAATATATCTCAAAAACTGAAGGTAGAAATATAAAATTGAATTACTGAATACATTTTCATCATGATTTGATCCTGGACAGCCTACATCAATAAAAATGAATTCATGAGATGAATCACAGATATCCATCAATACTATGCTTGAAAGTCTTTCTGTTCCAGCATGTTTCGGATTTTATATCTGAATATGCTTTCAATCGAGGGCACCAATCATAGGCACCTAAACAGTTTGGCACACAATTTTCATCAAATTCACTGGAAATTCGATGCCAATCGATTTTTTCAGTAAATTTTCCACAGTCACAGTACATCGCTGATTTCCTCTATCATCACTGGGCTGATGGTCGAGTGCGTTGAATCGCTGGCTTATATTCTAGAGAGCCCGGGTTATTTATTTCTATAGTATCGTTTAGCGGGAGGAGATAGGTTACCAACCGAACATTCTTCCGTGGGAAATCGGAGGTAAAAAGCTATGACATGTCCAGAAATGTCACCTACCATCTCCTGAACAAGAATCCACTTGTCGTCAAAAAATCGTCCTGTGCGTTTTTGGGGAGTAGGGGGGGTTTTGGAAAAAATGTATGTTTTTTTTATTCGCCCAAAATACTCATCCAGTTCAATCGTTCCACTGTGCATAATTTTTATTCGATCTGATGTCGAAAAATCATACAGGGTGATTCATTCGGAAATGCGCATACTGTAAGGATAAATAGGGGATACCGAGGTGCTTCTAAGTAATCTATATTTTATGGGTATATCGTTCTTTATAACCAAGATACAGGATGATTTGTTGATTTTTTCAATTATTTCAATTCATCATAACTCATGAACTATCCTATACATTTTTGTGATATTTGGTACGTATGTTCTTTGTCCACATTAGTGTCGATTAACATAATGAAGAAAAGTCTTATTCCAGGTCCGGCATTTAAAAAATAAAAAGTAGGTTTTTTGTCGAAACAACACCCTGTACATCAATATTTTGAAATTTCATTCACAGATTTGGAAAGAGCAGAAAAAACTCAGTAAGACTATGTGTTTTTGGTGTTTCCGCATACAACTTTTCCACTTATTACCTTGAGTCAAATCTAGATTTTTCGATGAAATAAGTGGCACAAAATTAACAAAAATAAATTGTCTTTCCCAAATGGTACTTTTTCAGCTTTAATCTATGGAATCATCAACAATTTCTCATTATCTTGATTTCTGGATGCCAATCTTATTGATAAACGAGAGCATAACATATCCATATTTATGAAACAAATTATTATTATACCAACGACTAAAAAAATCATGGAAATGGGGACGAATGCCCATTCCGAACTTCATTTTGAACAATTATCACATTGCAACAAATACGGGAATACAAAAATTATAAGGAAAATGAGAAATAGTTGATGATTTCTTGGATCAAAGCTGGCAAAGTACCATTTGGGGAAGAAAACATTTTTTTCTAAATTTTGTGCGACCTCATTCTATCGAAACGTCTAGATTTGATTCCGGTATACAAGATGTTTTAAAAATAGTCATTGGTATAAAAATAATTTGTTTCGAATGAGGATCTCTCATTTTTTCAATAAGATTTGAATCCAGAAATCAAGATAATGAGGAATGGTTGATGATTTCATGGATTAAAGATGGAAAATTACCATTTGGGAAAACAAATTAATTTTTTTAAATTTTGTGCTTCTCATTTTATCAAAAAATCTAGATTTGACTCTAGTTAATAAGTGGAAAAGTTGTATGCGGAAACACAAAATGCATTCACTCAGTTTTTTCTGCTCTTTTCAAATCTGTAGATGAAATTTCAAAATATTGATGTACAGGTTGTTGTTTCGACTCGAAACCTACTTATTAATTTTTGCAAAGCCGGACCTGGAATAAGACTTTTCTTCATTATGTTGATCGACACCACTGTGGTCACAGAACATACGTATCGAATATCACAAAAATGTATAGGGTGGTTCATAAGTTATGATCAATTGAAAAAATTGTAAAAATTAACAAATCATCCTGTATCTTGATTATAAAGAACGATAGATCCATGAAATATAGGTTATTTGGAAGCACCTTGGTGTCCTCCATCTACTCTTATGGTATGCGCATTTCCCAATGAATCACCCTGTATAAATTCTTGAAATCCGACAATACCATTAAGGAATATGGGCATATCAAATTTCAAACGGCTATAACTCGAAACTTGAAAAATTTTATTAAAATGGTTTTCAAATACATCGGATTATGTCAGAAACGGCTACGTATATCAAAAAAATTCCTTCTATAAAGTAGGTACGCTGAATTTTCACAAAGCGAATGGTTATTTGAAATTCGATTCATTAATAAGGGTGATATCAATGAAAACATGCTCGACTGCAGGCCGCCGCACGGGCGAATACGTTTCGCCGGTTTCGTACCCCGATACCCTCCGCGACACCCGCGGCCGTCAAGGTTTCAATCAGTTCACTGGATATCATCCGAATCACAATACGTTTTAGGCATTTTCAATTATTATTAATCAGTAGTTATCAAAAACTGGTTATAGTATCCGTGCTGTGTCATAACTGAATAATTAATGGTGAGCCATAAGTATAATATTCATTGCAATAAGTATATTTATTGGTTTCAGATAAAGAATGGAAACCAAGTTCAAACAACGAGCACGAATGTATTTTGAAATCAAATATTCACTTTCTACAGAATATAAATTGATATAAAAAATGTATCATTCTTGAATGGAATGGTCATCTCCTCCTCGGAACGATGAAATCATTATAATCTTCCATAATGATTACAGAAAAGTATGCAAGACAAATCGATCTAAATATTCAAAGGATTTCCGATATGTTCGAGAAAGAAATTTACAGTTCACTCACTCCTCTTAGTTTTATCATAATCGACATGATCGCGATAACCCAGTCAGGGAAGCAGAGCCCACGGCGAGGCCCACAGTAGTTTATACAGAGACGGTTGTCTGGTAACTGCTGCAGGGTAGGGGGAAATTTGTCATTAGCTACGTCACAAGAATGCTGTAAATGGCATTCTACCGTTTCTACCATAGTGTTTTCATTTACTTGTGCGATATTTTATTTGATTTGACTGCTTTGAGGGATGATTTTGTCTTGTTACACTATCATGGCATGGATATTATTCAATCATTCTGATTTTTGATCCTCTCTGGCTCTGTGACAGGTAAATAGTAAACAAGTAGGATGGCGTATAATGTAAACAACAATGGGCTTTCATATTGTTTCATATTCTAGATGACTGGAACTATTCAGTGTTGTTACAAAGAGAATATGGGTTGTTACTTGCAGAAGGAATCGGATAAAGCAAAGCAGGACAGAAATGATTTTCCCAAAAATGATAAAATGAGAATATATTAGGTTAGGTTTCCAAAATGACAGGTGAGTTCTCTTTATAATAATAAGAATGTTTCTACTTTTTTGCTTTCAGCTGTTCCCATATTATATTCACCTCGATTTTCACCTATAGAATCTGACAAAACAATAACTGGAAGAAGTTTGAAGAACAAAAATGGAAGGATCTTATAGGTACAAAGTTGATATTTTACCACTAAAGAAAGATTTATGAGCAGCTATAACAGACTTCAAGGGTTACCAGGGCACAGACAGAGGCCCCTTTCCAACTTTTTTCGTATTATATGAAATGTTGTTACATATATTCTTATGTTCATATACCTACCTATAGTACCTATTAAATTCTGATGTACCATATACTTTATTACGTGCACAACTATTAAATAAATATTGTGCATGGAGATGACAAATACTTATTATCCTTTATAATTGATGTAGAAAATGTTGCCACAATCTGATAGGTAGGTAAATTGAATTGATCTTTGTTTCTTTTCATTCCACTACTCAAATATTACTTTTTCAATGTTTTATTTCATCTGCCCAAATGAAGGGCATCCCTACAATTTTTTGATCATATTCATCATGTTTGATGGTACCTCTTTTGTATAAACGATTTGTTTATAACACATCACATGCCTTTATTGAAGAGTTAGCACACTTGAAGCCTTTCTAACTGATAACTGAATGCTTCAGATGGGAATTGATCTTGTATAATTTAATGCAAATAAGCTTGCAGACAATTCTTTGTCACTGGACATGATGATTTTCAACTAAAAACAAACCTAAAAAAATTATACATTATTGGAAAAGCACACTATTTTAGTATGTCGCGCTCTTTCTTAATAACGCTATGAACAATTCATTCATCCATGTCAGTAGCATGGACTAAAGTCTCATATATGCCAGCATTCTTGTGACGTAATCAGCTGCTCAGCGCTCATTGGCCAGGAGTTACCAGACAACCGTCTCTCTATAAACCGTGAGCAGAGCCCACTTCGAAAAATGTGTTTCATTGCAGCTTCCTCATTGGCTTCAGCTTGTTGGATTCTGAAGATTCGAAGTTTGTGATTGGTTGTCAGCAGTTGAAGAATGTTGAGAATCCAACACGTATGAGGAATCATCTAAATATGTCAATCGATAACGCATATGTAATTGATGTAGTATCCAATAGTCGTAGATAAATGAAATTCTCAATAACCGAGTCAGGGAAGCAAAAGCAGAGCCCACTTTGGAAAAATATTTTGTATTGTATCATTGACATTGGTCAAGCTCGTAATTTTTTTTATTTTATTGCTATTGGTCGGTAGCCGTGATAAAAAATGTTAATTAATAATCACCGAAATAATCACGGTGTCCGAGATAATCACGGTGTGAAAGAATCTCCATACGGAATTGATGTAAAATACAAAAATGTAAAATAGAATAGTGGAGAAAATTGTAATACTCATTCTAAAAAAAATGCATAATATAGGTCGAAAGGAACTGTAGATCACCATCTCCTTAACTCGTTCAAGGTGTCCCATTTTCGATGTTCTTACGGGATGTCTCGTTTATTTCGAGAGATAGAGATTTGCGATCTTCGAACGTTGGGTACTTTTTTTTCAAACACAAAATACCGGAAACAGAATTCTCAGTTCGCTTCGTTTTTTGAGATACTGGGAGAAATTTAAAATATTGTATCTCAGCTGTCTTTCAACTCATAGGAAAGGTACGTAGAATCCAGTGGCGTAGTAATATTTTTGGAATGAAATGGTCATTATTCAGATACATCCAAAGGTTACGATTTTTTAATCAGAACACTGTTCATTTCTTGATATTCGAAAACATAGGGGCTAGCGATTTTCAAAAATATATTACACTCATACGATAGTTTCAACCCCAATAAACCTAGCAGAACCATTTTAGAATTTCAAAATCGTAATAGTGTAGTAATTTATCACTAATTTATTACCACATTCCCGAATTTATTACCCTTCATTAAGGCAAAAAAAACAACGGTTCTGCTAGCTTTATATAAACCTAGCAGAACCACACCTTTAAAAATATTTTTTTTCAATGTTGACATAGGGCATAATTTGTTACTCTTTTATTACTAATTTATTACGATATTCTCGAATTTTTAACTTTCCATTTCAAGGAAAAAATCGGAAAAAATCATCAATTCCAATATTTCGATCTAAACCTAGCAGAACCAAAACTCCAAGTATCCGTGTATAAAAATTACATTTAAATTACATTACATAGTGTAGTAATTTATTACTAATTTATTACCACATTCCCGAATTTATTACCCTTAATTAAGGCAAAAAAACCAACGGTTCTGCTAGCTTTATATAAACCTAGCAGAACCACACCTTCAAAAATATTTTTTTTCAATGTTGACATAGGGCATAATTTGTTACTGTTTTATTACTAATTTATTACGATATTCTCGAATTTTTTACTTTCCATTTCAAGGAAAAAATCGGAAAAAATCATCAATTCCAATCTAAACCTAGCAGAACCAAAACTCCAAGTATCCGTGTATAGAAATTACATTTAAATTACATTACATAGTGTAGTAATTTATTACTAATTTATTACCACATTCCCGAATTTATTACCCTTAATTAAGGCAAAAAAACCAACGGTTCTGCTAGCTTTATATAAACCTAGCAGAACCACACCTTCAAAAATATTTTTTTTCAATGTTGACATAGGGCATAATTTGTTACTCTCTTATTACTAATTTATTACGATATTCTCGAATTTTTTACTTTCCATTTCAAGGAAAAAATCGGAAAAAATCATCAATTCCAATATTTCGATCTAAACCTAGCAGAACCAAAACTCCAAGTATCCGTGCATAGAAATTACATTCAGTCCATAATTTATTACTAATTCATTACCACATTGGCGAATTTATTACTCTTCATTAAGACAAAAAAACCAACGGCTCTGTTATATAAACTTAGCAGAACCACACCTTCAAAAATATTTTTTTCATAATTGACATAGGTCATAATTTTTTACTCTTTTATCACTAATTTATTACCACATTTTCGATTTTTTATTCTTCGTTTCAAGAAAAAAATCATCAATTCTGATATTTCGATCTATAATACCCGAGAGGCAGAACCTAAACCCAAAGTATCCGTGAATGGAAATTTCATTCAGCCCATAGTTTATTACTGACTTATTACTACATTGAAGAACTTATTACCCTTCATCAAGACAAAAAAACACGGCTCTGCTAGCTTTATACAGGGTGGGTCTGGGTCGATGGTATCTCAAGACGTTTACGGAGAACGGGAGATAGGATCATTCTTTAAATTCGGAGTTTCTCAGGTCCTTGAGTAATCAGTTTTTTTCTATCGATCTAAAACATTATCAGCGCTGCGGCGTTGCCGTTTCTATCAAAAAGTAGCAACAACTTTGTTATTTCAAATAGCATTTTGTAACATTTTCAGGTTAACAAGAATGATTACAGAGATACAGGGTGTGAAAAATCGATATTTTTCGACTTAGGGAATGTTTTGTGACGAAACTATTTATTATTGCTCAACAAAAACAGGGTGGGGCAAAACTCAAAATTCTGAACCACCCTTGAAAACCCTGAAAACTCTTTTTTTCATACTCGACATACGTCATAATTTGTTACTCTTTTATTACTAATTTATTACCATATTCCCGAATTTTTTACTCTCCATTTCAAGGAAAAAATCAGCAATTCCGATATTTCGATCTCAACCTAGCAGAACCAAAACTCCAAGTATCAGTGAATAGAAATTTCATACAGTCCGTAGTTTATAACAAATTAATCACCAATTCATTACAACATTGTCGAATTAGAAGAACAAACCAACAGCACTGCCTAGCTTAATTGACATCAATTGATATCTAATTGAAACAAATATCCAAAATTCAGAATTCTGAATCACCATGTATTCGTTGTAATCAAATTTCAGAAGATTGTAGATGAAAATTAATTACAGATTTTCCATATGATTTGTTTTCACTGAATCAGTTTTAACCAGAAGGGACAAGACAAAGGTCCCAAATAATGTTACCGCCAAAAAATTTGCCGCTGATCGAATAATTTGAAATAAGAAAATCAAATTTCTCATAACTGTATAGTGGCATCTACTTCATCATATCCTGATATTATCAAGTTTCATTATTGATTTCATAATGATTAATATCACTAAATATAAGTAGGTACCTAACTAAACTATTTTGCGAATCAATAAATTTAAACTTATGAAAACTCTACAACAGAACAAGTTTTAATTATTCTTCTGTTGAAAATACGAGATGAAATATCATTCATACTGCAATTGATAAAATTGAATATTGTATCAGTTATTTGCGAATAACTCAGAAATTAATGAAGATATCGAATCGTGGTTTTCACCAAAATGTAGCTAATTTCATTATCTTCATTATAATTATAGAAATTTGTAGCATTACATTCGAATTTTTTGAGAAAATTCGAAAAAACTGAACCTTGGGTGAACAACGCCCTCTAGTAGACGCGGTGTGAACTGAAGATCAAGATCGAATAAAGTTTTCGAATGATTGTAGAATTCTCTTTCAAATGAGCCCAAGTTGATCGAATTCGGAGCAAGGGTGTAGGAGATACAGCGATTTCAAAAATTATTATTTCAACAGCTTCCCCCACCATTATCTTTCGAGATATGAAAAAAAGTATGAGAACGAACTGACGCAAATTTTGCTGAACTCTCCATTTCCGTCATCGAAACAGTACCTTGTTATGTTGATTTTTCGAGAAAAATTTTCTGTTAATTTATGAACTTGAAAATATTCTCTCGGCCGATTTAGTCCTCAATTTTTTTTCTTGGTTTATGGTTTCCCGAATATCGTACCTCGCCGACGTGAAGATATTCAACACCAGTGTACACTGTTTGCAAGGGAACAATGAAGTGTAATGGCAAAAACAACACACTGGAGTGAAGGAACTATATTCTGGAGAAAGTGTAGTTTGGTGTACATTTCTATCAGACTTTTCAACTACTTGGGAATTCCATTATACACTCAAAAGGAATTCCAAGGAATTTTTCAGAATCAGAGGAATTTAAAAGACTACAGGACACACCTCAAAGATAAACCTAGAGAATTATTCTTTGGGTGTTTCTGAATAAGTTCAGTGAAGAATGCTATGCAATGTTATAATGTTAATATTCTGATTATACAGTACCTATCACCAATTTGATTACTGAGTATAAGGATACAATTTTCAAATAACATTTTGCTTGTGTACTAATGGCCTTGTATATTTCTTATTTGAGCTTGTCCTTGATACAGCATATGATAATTTTTTTAAGCATATTCATTTATTTAAATCAACATGATTTAAAAATTATGGTTGTGTGTTTAAGTCCAAAATTGAACCTGTGATATCAAATGGCACCATTCATACAACAATATTAGGTTTATGCTGAAATTCGATTAAGACTTGAATATCATAGGTTTCATGCATAATTATGTTTATGATAATGCTTGTGATAAAGTTATGATTATGTTGACTAAATGCACCTTAACAGTGACTTAAGGTGGATTCATGCAAGCACACATTTGAACTTGAATGAATTTAAAATTAAAATCAATAATTTGAAATCATGTAAGGCAATGGGGGCATTAATGCAAAAAAAACTAGGCAATTAAAACTAAGAAAGATGGCCAACATTCACCCAAGAAATTAATTTCTTCCATTAATTAATTTAACGCATGCGTCGTGGCAAATATTTTGCCAGACAAACCACAGAACTGATAACTGGTCGAAGTTTTAGGTCTCTTTCTTATTAATTATGCCATTCTATAATTTGAATGTGGTTTTTTGAGTATGTTTATATCAGCATATGATTATTATAATTCTTATTTTCATTTGATTATGTTAGTAACAGTTTGGACAGATAACTAAATTCCTCAATCTTCTAAGTTGATTTTGCATGAACGGATTTTGCAGGCGGATTTATGCACACCTCTTTTTCATTAATCTGTAATTTCTCGATCACTATCGTTTTCACTAGAGATGTTGGAACTCAGTATTTAATTTCCACCATTTATGCACACAAATTAACTCTATCTTTCATTAACTATTCTTTGAAAGATAACCAACTCTCATCTTTTAATGACATAATGTCATATGCGCTGGCTCGATTCTGTCCAACGGGTAATGTTTTATTGTTTTTTACCAAAAACTCGAAAAATGATATTGAAATACAAGTACCTGCTATATTTTTATCAATATCAGAATGTAAAAGTCGATTTATAAGAGAAATATATATTTTTGTATGACAAATCGCAGAAGAGCCACTGAACTCTATACACACTAAATGACGGTCATGCATAAAACTCATAAAAGTATAATTAATCCTTGAAGAAAAATATAGTCTAATGACAGTGAAATAAAGCAACGAATTAATGAAAAAGCGTTGTGCATAAATCCGTCTTATATATTCTTAGTTTAAATTCCATATGAATCTTATATTCATTTTAGTTTAAGTTGATGTTGCATGAATTCACCTTAATTCATGAGCCTTTCAATTTCATATAAAAAAACTCTCTGAATTCCAGATCAGTATCTGCATCTGCCATATTCGTAAAACCATTAGATAAGATGATACCCTTCACAGAAGTAAGGAAGGTACTTCCATGATTACAAATACCAGACTCAAATAATTGTGGAGGAATCTGGTCAACTGGGGCCCGCATTTAGCACATAATTTCAGAACTCTTTCTTGGCATCCCAAGTTTTGAGTCGTTATTTTTTAAGAAACTTGCATCGCATACAGCTCTCAATCCAAACATCATATTTATGGGAAATTAGTAGTATAATTCTTGCTTGTTGATCAACATACATATTGTGATTAAGAAATAGTGAGAGAAATAAGTGAATCTTTTGTAACCATAGGTGGTGGAGAGGGCAGAAACCTCGACAGAAACCAACATATGAAGAAGTATTAAAAACATTTCTGGGATTTTTCTTCATTTTTTAATTGGAAAATAAATACAGAAATGGTAGGTACACATCTTGATGAGGATTAATGTCCCAAATATTAGATTGATATAGTACCAACCTCGGTACCAACTAACATTTGATTGAAGTAACACCAGCTGAATATTTGGAAGAGAAATCCAATCCTTCCATTATAATAAATAACTCTCTATCACAAGGGAGCTCAAAAATAGATGTTGAATCAATAGTATCATTATTATTGCCACATTTGTTACCATACTAGTCTGATTTATAACAGGGTGTCCAAGGTTTAACTTCAATAGTCAATAGAGAAAATTATTACACAGGTATGAAGTTTTCATGAATTTTCAGTTTTAAAACAAGAGCTATCGATTTGATATTAGGTGAACATAGTATTACTTTTGACATCATAAATAGTTCACACTTATTGAGGCGACCTAGCTGCAATGGTTGTTATTTTTTCTGGTATGGAATCCTTCAGAACGTTTTATTGGTACGCCAATGGTGAATTATAGCTGATGAAAAATCATCCTCATTCATTCACCATACTTTCTATTTTCAATTATATATTTCTCACGTCTCAAGTTATTGGAAATAATTAAACGTGAACAATTCATTTTGGATTTTCATTCCTGGTGATAAACTGATTACCACCACATTTTTAAAAAATCATTTATTTATAATCTCACTGTGGCAATTGAAAATAAATTTATGTTCGCATCAACAATACATATTCAGCTGATATAAAAAATTAATCATAATTACACCAGTTATTCAAAATGCAATCCTCCTGCATCAATGATTTTAAAACCCATAATTGAGTATATGATCTGGTTAATATGATTTGCTCACTAACCCGAAAACTTTGAAATTATAAAAGAATAGTAAATAAATGAGTATGGTTATCGATTAGCTATAATTCATCATTGGCGTCCCAAATAAAAAATCTGAAGGGTTTCATATCAGATCGTTCTAAAAAAATAACACCCAGAGCAGCTAGGTCGCCTTCAACAATATCAAATATTCATGCTACCTATAGTAATGTAAAATATCAAATTGAAAGCTTTTAACTTACAAAGAAATCCCTGGAGAAAACCAGTATCATGACAAAACGAAAAAATATATGTATAGGTAAATATATGTATAGGTATAGGTAAGTTAAACCTGGGACACCCTGAATATTACTCATTTTACAGGATATTCACATATATTTGAACCCCCCCTTGAATTTTGTATATATTGTTATTTTTTTTTTGTTAAAAAATTGATCTTTTTCAATGGGGAAGTTTCCTTCGAACTGATTTTCATGAAAGTATTGTTTTAATAACAAGTATAATGTTTCTGTTATCTAGAATTACTGTTGGAGTCATCCTAAGAATTTTTATTTTCAAATTACAGCGATATAAAATTTTTATGGCAGAACACTATGAAGTACTAATTAGATTTAGTGACCTTTGGGGATATTTGTTGGTTATAAGTTTCTGAACTCAATTCAGTTGAGCCTACGGACTGAAAAAGAAGAAGTAGAAATCTGTTGCTTGCACTGTTGCCAGGTTGAAGTCACTAATTTCTTGGATGAATCAAAATATTCATCAACACATGGAATATTTGACTAGCATAATCAACTTCAAAGAAAAATTTGACAATATCAAAATTATTTTTTACCTGGCCATAATTTCAAAATGAAAAAATACCTTATCTATTCAAATATTTATCTTGTCTTAATCAATTCAGTTTCAACTTGAATTATTGAACAAATGATACATTGGATATCATAGCAATACCAAGATGTTAATGCAGAATATCCGACTATTTAGACATATCAATACTTCCGGCAACTGTGTACAGGCACAAAAGTGCTAGCAGGCATCAAGACAATGATGAACATATATATCCATCTCTGTCAAGGCTCTTTTAATTAGTATGTCATCAAAATGGTGGAGGAGCCGTAACTACATTTTTGGGAATGTTTTTCTATGTGATAGTAAATAAAAAAATACATATTCGATGAATTTTCATAAACTTCAACTTGGAATGAAAATCTGAATTTTGGAAACTTCCCCATTCCTATGAATTACTGAGGAAAGATGAAAGGATTGTATACCTATAATATGAAATATTTTATCAGAATGCTTGCTTTTGCAAGGTTAGAGAACTATTTCAGCCAAATTATTTTAATTTATTTTTTTCAACTGTACCAAAGAAAAACTAATATTACAGTCCAGTTGAAGAATCATAGGACAGGATGAGTATAGGTATTGAAGTTTTTTTTGAAAGTTTGGCATAGGCATTAGATGACCACACAAGGAGATCAGTTCCACAACTTTGTTGTTAAAAAATTTCAATAGAAACAGGTTCAGCAGATTTATAGAGCCTGACCATGAAACAATGGACAGTCTGAGTCCATCTAATCTGCCCCCCAGAGTCACTTGTGGTGGAATGAATTAATGAAATTTTGTAAAATTCAATTTCGTGATAATATGAATATTATATTATTTCAATATAACAAAAATAGTTTAGTACACTTTGGTGAGACAAATAGATGATCTTCACATGTGAGATAAATATCAAATAATATTAAAAATGATATTATTTACTGAAATAGGTTTAAAATTGCATGCTAATTGAATGGAATGATTCCAATAATAGACCAAGAATGGAAGTGTAATTTATAGGTGAATCAAGGGGCAAATAATTAAATACATAGGTATTATTGATTTGAAGGAATGAAGACTGGCATAGATTCATAAATTGTGTAAAACAGAAATGACCAAAATATTATTTGCTCAGTTCAGTAGAGATGTAATTAAAACATTTTGAATGCAGTTTCAATTCAAAGATAATTCAGAAACCGATAATCATCAAACCATAGCAGATATCCTGAAATAAGTTCCTACTTATTTGATACTCTACCGGTTTTTAACATTTAACCAAAGTGGAAAATCACCCTTTTAAATAAGGAAGGAAACAATCCCTCGAATGTTAATATTCCTTATTGAATGAGATAAATGAAATAGGTAAGTATAATTGATGTTAGAAAATAAAAACGTCAAAGTGGACAAGGGGCGTTTAATTTCAATACCTGTAATAGTTCCTGGAACTTTATTGGTAAAAGTGGCTGCGCCATGTTACTCTCCTTTTGCAACGAAACACTGAACAAAATACACAATTTTCAGTCTTCAAAAATAAACTATTTCTGATTTTCAACACAATTTTTCAATAAAAGTATTAATTCCCAACTGACAGATAATCAGAAATGAAACATCCAAAATGGCGTCATAAGTCGACGTCATTGATGCAACGTTGCGTAAAATCAAAACAATCGTGTCAAAAACTTTCCACTGTTGCCATGTCCAGAGATGAGTAACGGCGCGTTCACATGCCAGCTTTCGCCTATCGCGGAAAACTCGAATAAAACATCGCTATGCAAGAAAACCTTGAAAATCGTAACTTCAAACGTTATCGACTTTTTGGCATATGACCTAAAAACCGAAAAGCCAGCATGTGAACGCGTCATTACAAGGATAAAAGTTAACCGCAGTTCAACCTGATGATTTGCACCATAGATCTTACTGCTTACGCTAGATCCGGTATCCAGGTTATTTGTTTTGTAGGTCCGGGAGGGTTCGAAAGTACTAAGCCATTGATTGGTACTTTCTTGCCCTTCACCCCCTCTCATCAATACCCCTATGATACCAAACAAATACTACATGATACCGGATCTAGCGTAAGCAGAAAGATCTATGATTTGCACTAACCGTTCTGGATTTATATGCAGATCTATGATATGCAGAGGTGTTAAGTCGTTAGTTTTAAGTCTTAAGTTTTAAGTTGTAAGGAAAAATCGACCATTTTTGCAAGAAGTTTTAAGGACTGTCAATAGTGTCAATCCTGTTATTTTTGTGTGCTTATTTTTCTCATTTCCTTCGATTCAATCCAAATTTCCAGACTGAATCCTATTTTTATTTATGTCTATTTGCTTTACATGCATTCAACTCCTGCTGTTTGTTACGATACCCTTTTGCAAAATCAGACGCATGCGCAAATCGATCGAGTTTTAAGTCGTAACTCGTAAGAGATAAATGTTGGCCAACTTTTCTTAGGACTTAAAACTTATGACAGCTGTATAAATGGTAACATTGAAAACCGCAATGATGAACTTCTTACTTACGACTTAAAACCTCTGCATAAATCCACCGATATTATATGACATTACCAGAAACTTGCCAGAAACCAAAGTCAGCTAACTGGAAAGAATCTAGTCTTCCGTGCACTCATCGGAAGACTGGATTTTTTCCATTTAGCTGACTTTGCCAGAAACGGACGTACATACGTAAAATACATAACCAGAATAAAGAAGCACGATGAATCGCAAATTGTCAAAAAAGTTGAGGACTTCTTCTATCTTGATGAATGATCTCTTCTTATCATGATTCACTAAAATATTCAATCATAAAAATTATCAGATTGAAGATTGGCGTCAATGGAGCGAATGTTGACTGAAAAAATGCAAAACTTTCACGGTAGAAAATAGTATAATATATTATGCAATATTAAATAAGTCGATATTTTGTCGTACGCGTTGTTTGGAGTACGACGACCGAAGCCGAGCGAAGCCGAGCGAAGCGAGGTATTGTAACCATCTTGATCATGGTGGAAATAAATCGGAATTAAAATTTGAATTTTGCGATTTGAGTTTTTCACTGCTATTGGCTATAGTGTCACCATATCCATAATCACTCAGGTAAACTCTTCTGACTCCTGACTTTCATTTGACAGCTCGATGGTACCAACTTCCGAATAATAAAAAATTATGTGATTTGATTGGTCGTTGGATCAACTGACTCTGTCTAAACTCTATGTGACTCTGTCTATGTCAAATTTCACAAAATGACATCTTTCGTGAAGTTCGGCTTACATGATGCCGTTATCTGCTGTTATACAGGCGTCGCCTCTTCGAATTCTGATTGGACTTTAAATAGTTTTTTGTCGCCAGAATTAATTACTAGCCAATCACAAAACACTTCTCTAAAATCATGAATACTTATGAATTGAGCTTTTTACAAAAATAGTTTTTCATAAACAACATATCAACCGTTTGGAATTTTACTTGATTTTTTTATATAACCGAATAAACGAGTAGTGAAAACATTTTGCATATTTTTCCAACCACAAAGAAAATTGGACTAATAAATGCCCTTCAAGGATTTCCATTGTATCTTGACAATACCCAGTTTCATTATTTGGTGAAATCAATAGATAGAAATGAAATATACATGAGACACCTGCAAGTTATAAATAAAGCAACCATCTAATTTGGAAAAATGTATTTCTCCAATTCATCATATAAAATGTATGATAAAAAGGTAGGTATGACAATATTCCAGTAGATTTTTGAAATCTTTAAATTTCTTCATTATGTAGTATCAGTGCATCAAGGGTGTGATATTGTTTTCACAATCATTCATATTCCTATCAAGACACAACAATATTTGGCAATGCAGGAAGCAATCAGCTTATCAATGCTGAAACAGACAGAAAAAAAGTATAGATATTTATATCAATATCTGAATGATATGTTCCTAATATCCACAAAAATATTTGTTTTGTAATATTATAGGATACTTACAGAATTATTTTAAGTCCTTCAACTGCAAGTATGATGTTTTTATATTGTGATGCATAAATTTGCTCATTGTTCAAGTTTATATCTTCAACATCCTCAGTTTCAATGAGTGAAGACATGAAAAATAGAAAGTGTAACAAAAATTTTACATATTCACTAGGACTTACTTAAAATTCAAATAATAAAAATGTAACAAGCATGCAAAGCAAAAAAACAACACAACTACAAATTCAACACTAATCTAAAATATTTAAATAATATGTATCAATGTATCATGCAAAATTGAAGGTTATGTAAAATATGGGGTGCAAAACAACAACAAGAGTGAAAATTTCACTACAAATGGTATAACAACACAAAATATATTCTCGAATCGCTTTCAGATATCAAAATCTCGCCTTTTTCCTCGAAAAATCGCAGGTGAAAAGTTTGCCACTTCTTTTGAAATCAGTTGTCAAACAAATCGAATCGTTGTAAATTTCCAAGGTCATTCGGAAACATTCCCGCCTTTCTCTGAGTCAACTCTCTGGTTAGTATAACCTATTACTTTGTGATCTTGTTGTCTAACCACTAATCTTTGGCTTTATTTCCATTTGTGTTTTTTACCTACGGTGATCACTTTCAAGGATGGTTCACCATCTTTGGTTTGGATCAATTCAACTCCTTTTAAATGAACATGCGGGAAAATGGGGAACAGTTCAATGACGGCTAAATGAAAAATCAAAAATCTACTAGCCGGCTGACTAGATTTAAGGTGGGAGTCGCAACGGTCTATTTTGAACCGTAATCAGCGGCTCGCTTTGTCATGTTCAGTGAACGAATGGTTGGACTAAATTGAATGATTTTTGCTACAGAGATGAATGAAGGATCAATACATGCCGTTTGACCTATGGCAACTCCCAAAAATGGAATAATATTAAGAATATTCCCAAAACTGATCAATTTTAAGGTTATTCGAGTGATCAAAAATTATATTCTAGAAATATATTTGATGATTATGAATTAGCTAATGGCATCACTCAGAGTATAAAGAATGCATCAAAACAGAAAAGTTTGAGAAAAAACGATCTATTTTTCAGGATGAACATGACAAAGTTGTGATACGAAAGAAAATTCTTTCAGCCCTTAGCTCCAAGAATATTGAGCATGAGATTCCAGAGGGGTGAATTCTTTGGACCATTCTTCTGTAGATGATTTTTGTAGCTAACAGAATGAATTTTATATTGTGTCAAGTGAAGTTGAGCGCCAGTCTATTTATTAATGTAAAAAAAATAGACAAAAAAATTACAAAAGACAATAATCAAAAATCTTTCAGAACTCTCTCCTGAGTTAGAGCAATAAAACAAGAGATTCAAAAAAAAATATATTCTATAACATAAGTTGTTGAGGCAATGTGACAAATAGAGGTTTTGACAAAAACTAACTGATCTCTATTCCGCGAGTTTGATCTATACGTTATTACAGCTCTAAACTTGCGGCAACCACTAGGATTTTTAGAGGTGTCCTGTTCAAGATGCCTGCAGCTCTATAGTCTCAATGAATTGTAGAGATGACCTGCTCAGCTCTGAGGTAGGTCGGTACAACTGTTTCAGCACTGAAACATCTGCCAGGAACCCAGATTTTCCAACATCTCCAAATACTTCCCAAAGTTCAGGCGCTCAGTATAGCTGTGTTTGTTGGATGCCAATCACTCGATCGAAGACATATAAAAGGTGGAAAACGAGAATCAGCCAGTGATCAGGGTGGAATTGGACTGAAGGTCCCAAAAATGAATTACAGCTGAGGGCTATATAATTCCATAAATTATACAATTTTATCAGTAATAATCTAAGCAATTCATATAATTATATATGCTGAATATCATGAATATGAAGTAATTCCACTCCGTACAATTGGCCACTGCTTGTAAGGAGTTGAAAGATAATGAATCTAAACTATATCATCTGATATAGAAAAAATTTGAAAATATAAATTTTCAAGATATGACACCAAAATATAGGCAAGAGGTGCAATGAAATTCAAGATAGGCAAAAGATAGATAAGGTATAGGCATAATATAGCGAGGATATGAAATTTTACCTTATTAACAGGACGTTATCTGATATCTCAACTATTACTTTTCTAATTCAATTAGGAATTGTGAAATTGATCTTAGTAAGAAGGTTTGTACAAGTGAGTGATCGGAAGTACTACAAAATTATTATGTAAAAAAAAGTTTACATGTCTCACTCACCTGTACAAGATCCTTCTGGAAACCGAAACAATTTCAACCTTCCTTTTCTTTACGTATCGGTTTAGAAAGAGTTAGGAAAAGAGTCCAGAGTCAAAAACTTTTGGCAGCTTACGTGCTAAAAAAATTAAAAAACAGCAGATTCCTGTTCAACACGTGGTTTGTAAAACCGGTGTCAAAGCATGCTCAAAAAGATAATCACCAACAAAAATTCATCTAACATATGACTATTTCCTATGATCAACCAAATCCATAGATAATATATTAAACAATTAAGCAATATTTATGAGGATATCAGAGGTAAAAAGGTTCTTCACGCGAAAGCCGTCGGTGTCAAATCACCGCCATTTGCAAAAATCAAAATCCTGCTGTAATTAATCCATTAATCCAAATAAATTATAGCAATCGCTAATCAAAATTGTGCCTACCTTAACTCACTCACACATCCTATCCAAGAAAACTTATGTTCTCAAAATTTTTTCTGGAGAAAACGGAACGAAAATTCCTCTATGAGAAAACAATGGCTCTCTCGATCAGAATTCGTAAGGAAGAGAGCGAGCCTCCTTGCTTCAACTCTGAAGAAGCTCCTGCTGGTCACCTGACTGATTTTGTTCAATTTCATTGGTCCAACCGGTTTAACGGACATATCCCCGAATTAGACTTCACGCAGGAGTCTATGTTATCTATTACTTTAATATATCTATTCATCAATAGAGGTCGATACGGAATATTTGCAGAAATGGTGATTAAAGCGTTCTTTATAATCATCTATCATTCACTGAATATCACAACAGGCGATTTACAATTCTCAGAGATGACTCTGCTGATATTGTAGTGTTGTGTTGTTATATTTACGAAAGATGTTTACTCGAAATCTTGATATTTTGAACAATAAACAGTAAATGATTAATTAAATGTAAATATTGAACATTAACCAGATAGTAACGAATTATATTTCGTTACACATCCCCTCTTCTCCCGAAAAAAAATTGAGAACCCGCGGTTATCAAGTTTTTTCTAAAAAATATGAATATCTGAAATCTAAAGTTGACCAAGAGAACGTAAGTGAAACAAGATGAATGGATTTGAACTCATTGCTATTACTGAATGCCGAAACGTATAATTTAATACCAAACCACTATGCTGTACATTAACATATTGTGGAAGGTTTATTTACCATAAAGGAAGGAGTAGAACTGTCATACCCCTAGTAAATTATAGTATTTACCACACTGAAAAGAAACCAAAAACTACCACTCTATTTTACATTAATATGTGGTAGGGTAAACCTTGCGAGGACTGGTTCTCCCCATCCAAACAGTAACGCACAGAGGACACCATGAAAACCTGGCCAGGAGGTTCGCTTCGCTGCTAGATGGAAAAGCTGCGCCGTGGAACCATCCATCGACCACTCGCCCCCAGGCTTCCACGGTATCACCTGCAACGCCACTACCCAAACAAAGAGACCAGCAGTATCCCAAGATTCACCGGTGGAAATAAACAAAACTGAAAATTATAAAGAAAAAAAAACCAAATGCCACCTCACTTGGGGTATAAAAGTATACCAACTAAAACGACTGGTGAAGCCAAGTCGGTAAAAAACTCTAAGGCGGGAGTGTTCCTTAATTGAGTACTGTGAGCCAATCCTCAAGTGGACAGATCTGCAGAACTCGAAATAAGCACAGTAGTGAGCAACGAACGCTGTGAGTAGTCCCCCGTTGTAATGATGCCAAATTTTGTCAATATATTTTATCGTCCAGAAAAACTAATGAATGAATCGTTACGAGTTCGATATCAGGTACCAGCAAATATTCGTTCAAGTGGCCAGCTGTTTTCATAATTATATGGGTCGCTAGGTCGTCTCGACTCAAAATATAAACAAATTTTATGTTCGACGGCGATATTCTCTTCCTATAAGTACCAAGCTATATTTATACTTATGAGGATGAACTTTCGTAATAATATTTCATGAAAGGAGATTCGAATTAGATGAATTTATAAAATCACGTCTACCATCAGGGTTTTGATGATCAAAGAACTAGTATAGTTTATATTATTACAAGGGTTGATCATGATATAATATATGAATATTTATTATAGATAAACATAATGTACATACAAAGCACAATACGATGGCTATATAGAATGGACTTACCAGCTTGGTGAAACACTTTGGAACTGAAGAATATATTCTGAATAGAGTCACTCGAAGTCATTGAAGGGAGGATAATTCGAGAAGAGGAAATTGGGGAACCAATAGGAACGTTAGTTTTGTTTACACTTCAAGTTAGCTCGTGTATAATTTATGGGCATAACATCTGCAGCTGTGAAAAGTAATTATTCCATTAACCTTCAACCAACTAATATTTACATTATCTTGAACTCATACCAATGGCAGAAACGAGGAAATATTCTATTTTTAGCAGAAATAGTTTATATTAAATATTCCTAACATGACCACTAATTGAGAATAGTTTACATTTGAAAAAATTGACCTAAATCACTGCCTAGAGTAATCCGGGGGAATGGGAGGTTCCAGTAATTTGCTCATGAAAAGTTCCTATAAAACCTCGGAAATTAGAATCAGAATAGAGAACGAGAGCAGTTCCAAGATCCAACAGTTAAGCTCTCAACTCCAGACAATGTTCCTCAGTTCGTAATGTCAGTGCCACCCTCGTAAAGTGTGTTACCAGTGAACGTGAATCAGCAGACCAGTGAAAGATGGATTTCCATCAGACAGTTCGGTTTTGGTCCATGTAATAAAAGTCATCTTGTTGTGCCGGTATTCAGTTCAATTCACGTAAGTTCTATAGTTCAGGAAACATCTCGAAAGTTACTATAATTGTGATCAACCACCAAACATGTAAGAAATCTTATTTATATTGCCGACTTTGCCTGTCTAATTGATTCAAATGCTAAATAGATATTTGTACTCTGAGATAAGTGTGTTTATGTCTGCATCCACTATTCTTTCTCCTGCTTAAAAATTCACGAACCCAGTTTAAGAAGTAATATTGTTATCACCCTGTATAGGCCAACTTGAATAAAGCAGGGTGTCATAACAAATGGTGTCAGGTGTGTGGGGTTCGAATTTTTAATAAGCTGATACACCCTCAGTGGCAGGAGAAAGACTTGTAGACTTATAAGATTGAAAAATAATTATTGAAAACGAAACATCCGAAAGAAATATTTCATCCAATACAATGGCCGAAGAAAATGTCATTTTATCCATGCCAATGAATATAGATGCTATCCCAGAGTACAATGGTCAGACCCGTGTTCACGATTTTCTGCATATTATTGAGGAAACAGCAATATTAGCGGGATGGACAGAAAAACAGCAGACAGCGATTACGCGATTAAAATTACGAGGATTAGCCAAACAATTGATTGATTCAGAACCGGCTTTACGAGCCACAGCATCCTGGAAGGTCCTAGAAGAAGCGTTACGTAAGCAATTCGGAATAGTTCAGCTGCCTGGACAAGCACTTAGGGCATTTATAGAGTGTAAACAACGAAATGGTGAGTCATGCCGACAGTTCCTAGCTCGCTTGAAGATTGCAGGAAATA
Organism: Chrysomela aeneicollis; assembly: GCA_029955515.1. NCBI lineage: Eukaryota > Metazoa > Arthropoda > Insecta > Coleoptera > Chrysomelidae > Chrysomela > Chrysomela aeneicollis. The sequence continues at coordinate 9,401,793 of JARUHQ010000016.1, read as the reverse complement.
AGACCGTGACATACACTGCTCGCCCCGAAGACGACCGTTTGATTAAACAAAAATTGGCAGCAGACACTTTGACGCAATTTGTTTTGGGATTGCTCAACCCCATTATGAAAAAAGTGCTTTCTGCAGAGCCTGATACATTGGAAGAGGCAGTGAGAATTGCAGAAAAAGAGGAAACTATTGAAAATCTCACCAGGGCACAGGAAAAGGAATGTAGGATTGTGGAAACACAAACTAACAGGAATAGATCACTGGATTCCAGAAACAATTTGAGATGCTATCGATGCCAAAAAACAGGACACTTTGCAAGAAATTGCAGAGAGAAGCCCAGTGGAAATAATAAGGAAAATGTATGTTTTGGCTGTAGAAGATCGGGACATATAATGAAGTTTTGTCCAGCGAGAAAACCCCAACAAAATCAAGGATATTCACGAGGAACCGGGAGGTTCCCACGCAGAGAAGAAAATACAGAGTGGACTTTAAACCAACAAGCAGCTGCATTCCAACCCCGATATGTAGCTGCCAGCGAAGAAGCACAACAGTAATTCAGAGGACGGCAGAGATACTTAGTTGCACTCCGGAAAGCAGAGAACCCCGAAATATAGCGAAAATTAAAGTTAGAGGTCAGTATTTGACAGCGTTAATTGATTCGGGTGCACAAGTGTCTCTAGTTAAGCCGAGTAATGTGCAGGGGTTGAATATTCAGGAAAATAATGAGATAAGTTTAGTTGATATACAAGGAAGAAAAATCAACGATAATGGAAAGGTGATTATACCTATAGAATTGAGTGAAACAAAGATTATAGAACATGAGTTTATTGTTATCAGAACAGCAAATTTCAAGGCAGATATGTTGCTGGGATTAGATTTCTTACAGAAATATGGAGCAAAGATAGACTGGGGAAAAGGAAAAATGTATATCCTTGAGGAAGTGATCGAGTTATTTATGGAGAATAACGGAAATAAGTCTGCAATAGACTGGGAAGAAGAAATAATGGTGAGATTGGCTAAAATGGAAAATAGTCTGGTTACTATGAGTGAAGCCTTATTGAGAGCCTTAACTCCTATTGAACCTAAAGGGAATGTTAATTCAATGTCACTTGCAATGGCATCGAATTCATGTGAACAGGTGATTGCAAGCCACCTAGTTCACCAAAGATCTAACACTCCAAAGGATGAATTGGAATCGAAGGAAAGGAAAGCTGCAGTTTCCGAAGGCAATAGAAATAACCAGGAGAGTTTACAGTTGAGTGAAAAATCTGAGAAAAGCCAAAGAATGAATCACAGAAATAGGAGAGATTTTCAGAAATCAGAGCATAGGGCACAAAGATGCAACTCTGATGCTGACAAAGAGAATAAAAAGGATCAAGAAGGATATACAGGGATAGACAATGTTTCTACAGGAAGAAAAAGTGAGAAATCAAAACGAGACTTTCATATTGATCACAATAAGCATGAAATATCTTCAATGGAAACTCCGACTTTTCAGAAAAAAGAGGCAATGGCACAAGGATGCACCTCTAATGATGGAGTAGGAGTATATTTCAAAGAGGATATTTATTTACCACCACGGACAGTTACAATTCAACCAGCATTTTTGAAGAAACCAAAGAGAATTGCTACACAGTATGTGCTGATTGAAACTGAGGACCCTATTAATGGAATTTTAATAGCCCGGTCGATATGTCGAAATAGTGGAAACATTCCAATAAAGCTGATTAATGTTTTGAATTCAACGGTGTTGATACAAAAGAATCAAATAGTAGCTCAAGCCTTTGAAACGGAATGTGAGGAAGAGAAACATTTTAAGAATACAGCGAAAACAATTTGCCACGTGAGCCTACAGGATACGAAAACAATTTTGGAACAACTTCACTTGTCTGAGCCACAAGGTGATAACCATAAGAGACTTGTTCATCTTATTACAGAATATATTGATATATTCAGAGCACCAACGCAAAAGTTGACATGTACATCGCGAGTTAAGCACAGGATAATAACCGAGGATAATGTGATGCCAATATCTAAACGTCCTTACAGAGTACCTTTTCAACGCAAGCCAATATTAGATAGAGAAATTAAAGATCTCTTAGACAATGGGATCATACGTGAGTCTTCATCACCATGGTCATTTCCAGCAATATTGGTTGAGAAAAAAATGCACCCAGGAGAAGAACCTCAGTTTCGCCTTTGTATAGACTATAGAGAACTGAACGCCATCACAAAAACGGACTTCTTTCCACTACCCAACTTCCAAGAAACCTTGGATCAGCTAACAGGTTCAAGTCTTTTTAGCGTGCTAGATTTAGCAAGTGGATATTTTCAAGTGGAACTGGATCCTAGAGATCAAGAAAAGAGTGCATTCTGTACACCGGATGGCCACTTTGAATTTAATCGCATGGCCATGGGTTTGAAAAATAGTCCAGCAACTTGGCAAAGACTTATGTATACAGTATTAGCAAAACTTACAGGAAATGAATGTCTGGTCTACTTAGATGATGTGATCGTATTTAGCTCATCTGACATAGAGGAACACCTTAGCCGATTACGACATGTATTTGATAGAATGAGAGCCAGTAACTTGAAATTCAAGCCTACTAAATGCCAGTTTATGAAAAATGAAGTTAAGTACCTAGGACACATCATTTCAGCTAAAGGATGTCATACAGATCCAGAAAAAACAGAGATAGTTCGTAACTACCCACGACCCGTTACAGTGAAAGAAATAAGAGCATTTTTAGGACTCTGTGGATTCTACCGTAGATTTGTGCCAAGATTTTCTGAGATTGCACAACCTTTAACAAGTCTAACGAAGAAAAACATGCCATTTACTTGGAGAGAGTCACAAGAACAAGCTTTCAATCACTTGAAGCAAGCTCTTATCAGTCCACCTATTCTGAAGTACCCAAACTTTCACAAACAATTCATCGTAAATACTGATGCTTCCAACATTGCCATAAGTGGAATATTGAGTCAGGAGTATGATAATATGGAACATCCTGTATGTTATGCCAGCAGGACATTGAATGCTGCGGAGACTCGTTATTCAACTACGGAGAAGGAATGTCTGGCAGTGATCTGGGCTGTGAAGAAGTACAGGTGTTACTTAACTGGAACTCATTTCACCATCATAACTGACCATCGACCTTTGGTGTATCTATTGACTATAAAAGATGCAAGTTCAAGGCTAGCCAAATGAGCTATGTCCTTGATGGAATACAGCTTTGATATTAAATACCGAGTTGGGAAAGCCAACACTAATGTAGATGCCCTCACCAGATTGAGAGATAATGAACCTATAGGAAAAACAACAGCTGAGGTAGCTGTGGTAAATAATGAAGTAGGAGAGGACTGTCATCCGATGATTTCGACTTTGTGGACAAATGATGAATTGAGTAGATTACAGAAGGAAGACCCTATAATAGCACAACTGATACCACAAATATCTGAAGATGATGAGCAGTATTACTTAAGCCCAGATAACATTTTGTATATAAAAAGGAAGGCAGGAGAACGTAATGATAAGATGTATGCTCCTAAATGCATTGTGAGAGATATTTTGCGAATATATCATGATTCACCTATGTCTGGTCATGCAGGACAAAAGAAAACCTTAGAAGCAATACATCGAGACTTCTTCTGGAGAGGAATGAGACAGGATGTCATAAAGTACTGTAATGCCTGTCATTCTTGCAATTTAAGAAAGAAACATTATCAAGCTCCAGCAGAACTACAGAAAATGCCTGTCCCTTCAGCCACTTTTGGTCGTATTTCCATGGACATAGTGGGACCACTCAACAGAACTAAAGACGGGAATCGTTATATTCTCACAATTATGGATTATCTAACCAGGTATCCCGAGTGTATTCCTTTGCCAAATATAACAGCCGACACTGTAGCCAGAGCATTTGTCACGAATATCATAACAAGGTACGGAACACCTAGACAATTACTAACGGATTGTGGTCAACAGTTTGTATCTAAACTTTTCAAAGAGATTTGCAAAATTTTGGAAATTAAGAAGTTACAGACAACACCATATCATCCTGCTACCAACGGAATGATTGAAAGGATGCATAGATCTCTAAAGACTACTTTATCGCACTATGTGACCGAAGATAATGATTCATGGGATAAATGGTTACCATTCGCCACGATGGCTTACAGAAATCACGTACACGAATCAACTAAGAAAACACCATTTTTCCTGATGTATGGCAGAGATATGGAAATGCCGTTGCATTTGATAACGAAACATGATCCTGTTCGTTATGACTTAGACGAAAATTATGCATCTGAAATGGTTCAAAGAATTCAAATGGCACATGAAGTAGCCCGTACTAATTTAGAAATACAAGCGGAAAAACAGGTTCAACGTTTTAATAGAAAAGCAAAACCAATAATTTATAAACTAGGTGATAGTGTGTATCTCTACACACCAGCAGAAAAGGCAGGTCGTCAATTAGCTCACAAATTCTACCCAAAATACTCAGGACCGTATCGAATAATTGAAATAATGGGACCGGTTACATTTAGAATTAAAGAAATAAATGGCAAGAAGGAACATGTTGTACATGCAAATCGATTGAAAAAGTATATAGGATTAGAAGATACTGACAAAGAAAATGAAACACCTATTTTACTACCAACGGAAGAAGAAATCATTACATCAATCGATGATGGGCCAGTTATGGTTCTTGTACGACCACAAGAACCAAGTCATTCTGATGAAGACAGTGAAGGAAATGAATCAAGCGATCAAAATGAAGAAGATAATTCTGAAAGTAATCATCATGGTAGTGACAGCGAGAATGATGAAAATTTTGATGATCAAGAAGATGAACAAGGAGATGACATTTTAGAAAGAGATGAGACCAGGGATAATTCGAATTCATCAGAGCAGCCTACACCATCACGATATCATACACGATCTCAAGGGCAAGCGAAGGATCATGAATGGGTCCTAAAGAGAGCTTTATAAATATGATTTCTTATTAGGATTTGATCAGTATTGAATTGAAAGACTATTAGTATCTGTAATTCAAAACCTGTCTTATCTATAAATAGTACAACTAAAGTGACAATCGGAAAACATTAGTGCGCGAGTTTTATCAATTCGAAGAGAACATTCACTCGGAAAAGCTGTTGAAAGTAAATTTCGAACTATTCGGTTGTCTGGAGCTTCACCAATCAATAGAGAGCTCCAGATGCATTCTAGAGCTTCGAAGGACGGTGTCCTTCAACTAAACCACTGCCAGTACATCTGATGATGCCAAGGAAGTATATGGGGAGAACATCCAAATTCGTCATACGAAGACATTCTACCTCCCATGGAGTCCAGGTCAACCCATGACCACACATGTCTTTCTTGAGGACAGCAGGAGCTGTTTTCATCTCTACAAGACCATCATCAACCAGTCCGAGGCCCTCCTAGATAGGGGCTTCACTTCATCGTCATCCGGACGGAACCTCAGGGTTCCACTCAAGAAAGCAGACCGCGAGTGAGTGAGTGAGTGTATATAGTTTATATTTTCGCATATATTTGTATTGAAGATTTTTTTGAGGAATACCTATGTGATTTGTTTTAATTTTTCGTAAAAAAATTATTATCAGAGGATACACTTTTGAGTGGCACTGTATTTCTAATGAGAATTGTTTATTGGAAGGTCGAATCATTGTTTTGTTTATAAGTAAGTAGGTAACCTTCAGACACTTCAGGAAGATCCATTTAAATCATAGTATAAACAAATCATGTCTCTGTTTAAGTTATAATAGTGAATGAAACTGAGTGGTGTCCTCATTGTTTCATGAATGGGACGATAAAATATACAACGAAATCAATATGTTTGGATATATAATTTCGTCTAAGAGAGATGGGTCGAATGTAATGATGCCAAATTTTGTCAATATATTTTATCGTCCAGAAAAACTAATGAATGAATCGTTACGAGTTCGATATCAGGTACCAGCAAATATTCGTTCAAGTGGCCAGCTGTTTTCATAATTATATGGGTCGCTAGGTCGTCTCGACTCAAAATATAAACAAATTTTATGTTCGACGGCGATATTCTCTTCCTATAAGTACCAAAAGCTATATTTATACTTATGAGGATGAACTTTCGTAATAATATTTCATGAAAGGAGATTCGAATTAGATGAATTTATAAAATCACGTCTACCATCAGGGTTTTGATGATCAAAGAACTAGTATAGTTTATATTATTACAAGGGTTGATCATGATATAATATATGAATATTTATTATAGATAAACATAATGTACATACAAAGCACAATACGATGGCTATATAGAATGGACTTACCAGCTTGGTGAAACACTTTGGAACTGAAGAATATATTCTGAATAGAGTCACTCGAAGTCATTGAAGGGAGGATAATTCGAGAAGAGGAAATTGGGGAACCAATAGGAACGTTAGTTTTGTTTACACTTCAAGTTAGCTCGTGTATAATTTATGGGCATAACATCTGCAGCTGTGAAAAGTAATTATTCCATTAACCTTCAACCAACTAATATTTACATTATCTTGAACTCATACCAATGGCAGAAACGAGGAAATATTCTATTTTTAGCAGAAATAGTTTATATTAAATATTCCTAACATGACCACTAATTGAGAATAGTTTACATTTGAAAAAATTGACCTAAATCACTGCCTAGAGTAATCCGGGGGAATGGGAGGTTCCAGTAATTTGCTCATGAAAAGTTCCTATAAAACCTCGGAAATTAGAATCAGAATAGAGAACGAGAGCAGTTCCAAGATCCAACAGTTAAGCTCTCAACTCCAGACAATGTTCCTCAGTTCGTAATGTCAGTGCCACCCTCGTAAAGTGTGTTACCAGTGAACGTGAATCAGCAGACCAGTGAAAGATGGATTTCCATCAGACAGTTCGGTTTTGGTCCATGTAATAAAAGTCATCTTGTTGTGCCGGTATTCAGTTCAATTCACGTAAGTTCTATAGTTCAGGAAACATCTCGAAAGTTACTATAATTGTGATCAACCACCAAACATGTAAGAAATCTTATTTATATTGCCGACTTTGCCTGTCTAATTGATTCAAATGCTAAATAGATATTTGTACTCTGAGATAAGTGTGTTTATGTCTGCATCCACTATTCTTTCTCCTGCTTAAAAATTCACGAACCCAGTTTAAGAAGTAATATTGTTATCACCCTGTATAGGCCAACTTGAATAAAGCAGGGTGTCATAACACCCGTAGGCAGAATTTACCGGGTTCACCGCTCACCCCCCAATATACTTGCCCCTTCTACAAATCTCACCATTGAAGGTAGTCCAAATGAGCGAGGCCCACACCCACTCAATCAGGTCCCTATTTCAAAAAAATGATGAACCTACTGCAAAAACCACAAATGCCAATATTGCCCTGATGAAAAAGGAAAATTTAAACTTGAACAACATATAATGAATGGAGTACTCACTCCAGAAAACTCGCTACCCTAATGGACCTTGCCATTGAGAAAATCTCAAGAAAATATTCAATAATCAAACTACTTAAAAGGAATGACTATCTTCATTCACTAAGTAAAACATGGGCAACAACCAATGAGAAATGAGATTTCCGGAATAGCACACCACTCAAAGACATAACAGATGATGAGAATAAAGACAGAAAGAATAAAGGGAAATGAAGAGAAATAATATTCTGAATTCAACTAAGACAACTAGCCAAGTTCCAGTGGGTCACTCGATTTCTAATAAATTCTAGAAAATGTGTGCACTCCAAAGCCTAATGCGATAAGTAGATAATTCTCCACTAGGTCACACATTTCTAGTAAATGCACAAAAAAAAACCGAATGCTCTCCAAGGCCCACTGCCAACTTACCAATAGACTAATCGAAAATTCAGAAAAGAAGTAAAATTCAACTCAAGTTCATCCAACCTAACCTTTCGATTATCGTAGGTCACCCTGTATATGCTAAACAGGATATATGTGCACTCCATATGCTGATAATCCCACCAAGTCACATACCCCTATTCAACATTACAAAAGTCTTACCACTAATCGATTATAATCGATTATAATCCTAAAAGACAAAAAACCAATACTAGAAGAAATGGACTTGAGTTTAAATTAGAAGATAAAGAAGGTAAGAGGTATATAATAATAGTAAGATAGAAGACGAATAATAAGACATAGATAAGATAAGAAGAGAAAGAAAAGATAAAAAGAGAAAGAGAAGATAAAAAGAGAAATGAGAGATCGATGACATTATGATGGTGACTGAAACGCAACTAGATGCCATCAAGGTGGATATAGGATGGTGAAACAGCTCTTCAATTGTTTCTGCGAAAAACTTGTAGACCGTTTGAGAAGGTACTAATATTTCCACGACTTGAATGAAGATGGCGGTGAGATCGATTATCGAAGAAGATTTCTGTTGTTTACGTATTTCTGTGGTTCACATCTGACAGACGTGACTTGAAACGACATTAAACAATATATTTTCTATAAACCTGGAATAAATATTGATATTTTGACTCTTCTCAGTCATTTTTCATCTAGAACAAATAAAACTGATAAAAAGATGACAGAAGCACAGTTTCTGTTTTACCGACACAAGGTATGTCGCCATCTCTGATAACTTCAGGGAATATTACTACGGTATGAAATCAAGTAGGCAAAGGTCTACAGTTTATTCTAGTGCTTGTTAATAGGAAGCTGTTTCACCATCCTATATCCACCTTGGATGCCATGTTGAGACATGAAAGATATGAAGTTATCAGGAAATACCAGAATCTAAAATGTCATGCGGATTGATTCACAAAAATCAGTTTTTATTAAGTATTATAAAACCAATTATAATTCAAGTAATCAAAACTAATCCTAGACTAATCAGATACAAGATGTTCATGAGATCTATTTGAAAAGATATCAAACAAGTAGTGTTGAAGACACCTAAAATTTTATCAACTTCGAAATCATGAAACCCCTAAAATGTATTTCCTGATGTGTGATTTTCCAAAAAATATCTCTTATAATTTACATTCAGTACACCACATTATTTTGTCAAGTTCGATTCTTGTCAGCATAGGTTCATCTGATTATTAAACCATAATATATCTAATTTAATTTGATAGTTCCTCAAGATATCTTCAACTCAAAAAAAAATGAAAAGTTAGGCCACTAGTAGGTATAGTCTTACTATTTTCCAAGATATGAGATCTTTCACTCAAACAAGATAATTGGAAAATAGACATAATTTCAAGAAATGGGGTCTTTCACCCAAAAAAATTATATGTGACACATAATACTTGAAAAAAATTATATAGCCATCAGGCAAGTCCAAAAAATAATTCATAATCTTCGACCCCGACATATCAATTTTAAATCGAATCGGACCATATTCACTAAACTCGTTCACCATCTTGAAATTTTGATTTACAACGAGGAAACTAAAATCTCTGACCCCAAAAATCCCCCAATACCAATTTTGATTCCAATCGGACCATATTCACAAAAATACGCCATCTTGAAATTCTGAATTTTGATCCCGAAACCACGATTTTGAATCTAATCGGATAAAAATCACAAAACTCATTCTCCATCATATGGAGCCAACATTTTTTTTCTCTAAAAAAATTGAGATGCATTATTGTTACTGGAATTATGAATACTTACAAAATTGCAGCTAAATCGCAAATGGTTGGAAAATTTATTACAAATTTTGAACCAGTATCACTCAATACAATTATTATAGTTTTATTTCAACATTTCCAAGAGAATACTCGAACTCTACAACTAAATTACAACAACCGACAACGTCGCGTTGTGTTGGTTGTAGTTGGGTTGGTTGTATATTGGTTGTATACATCTGGAACATCGCCATACATCGCCATCTTGCGTTGTAGGTTGTCAAGGATGTTGGGACTTTGGTGCATGCTTATTCGAATTTCATCGGAAAATAGGGTCATAAACCTCTAAAGATTTAGCAGAATTGATTGTCGTTTTCCGATACCTTACTAAACTACTACCGATATGGCATCAAAATTAAATCGGAATATTCTTTTATGCTCGATAAAATCGAAATCAAAAATAATTATTTGACAGCACCATATTTCTGCTGACGTCACCTGGTCAGGGACCCGGACCGGAACCGTTATGAACCGAAAGCCGGAACGGAACCCAAATTATTTTGAGAACCGGAACCGAACCCATATTCAAACTTTCATTATTTAATGGTACCGAACCGGAACCCCTAAAAATAAAAACGGTTTTTTCCGGTTAATTTCGGTTCTCTTAGCAAATTTCACACTTTCGTTCTATGAAAAAATTTCTTTTTCGTTTCAAAGATCACAAAAAAGTAACGAGTAACTGTCCAACCACAGAACGTTCTTTGAGTTCTGTGTTTCTTTTTCTTTATGTCTCAGTCTAACCACGTCTAACCACTAATCTTTGGTATGGTAGGAGATCAATTCCTTTTTCCTACATATAAATATATGTGTATATACAGGGTGTCCCCTCTCAATTGGAAAAAACTTCTGGGGCATATTGAGGAACCATAGACAAGCAGTTTGAGATAAGAGACTGATGTCCGGAAGTGCATGGTTTTCAAAATACAGGGTGTCAAAGTTTTTTTAAAAAAACTTTTTTTTATTAATATTTCAAAGACACGTTAACCGATTTTCTTGAAATTTGCTAGTGATGTAAGCTTTAATAAGACGCTCAGTTAGCACTAATTAAATGTTAATTATGACTTCCAGTGGCGCCCCGGGGGACAGTGTCACGAATAAAAATGACAAAAAATATACGCTGCTGACTTTTTTTTTAAATTTTATATATTTTTTAGAAAGCTCAGTTAAAAATACAACTTTTTTGTTACTTGATATTTTTTCGTATCTCTCTCCGTTTTCGAGAAAAAATGTTTATTAAAAACTTTATTGAAAGGTTCATTATCTGAAAATCTAAAACAAAACAATGTTGTCATGGTAACACATAAACATGTCAAACTTCAGTAAAAGTGTCAGTTTCTAAGTACTTAATTATCTTCAAACGTCACACTAATTGCAAAAATGAATCGATTTGAATTAGCCGAGCTTGCAGATATGCATCTCTTGTATGGGGAAGCGCGGGGTAATTCTTTGTTAGCACAACGGTTGTACGGGCAGCGGTTCCCAAATCGTGAATTGCCAAACCATAAGATTTTTATCAAAATTCATCAAAATCTACGGGAGACCGGCTCATTCGTGGTAAGTATTGCAGAAATGGCAACTTTCTGTTTTTTTTCTTGCGCGTTTCTGTTTTACAGCCAATCTTAGAGGCTTTGTTATCTTTGCAGCCTATTCGAGAATTTGCAAGGCAGTTTCCGATCAGAGATGCCGTTGAGGATGAAGTCATGGCACGCATTCAGAATGAGCCCAACACTAGAACTCGTCTGATTGCGTCGCAACTTGATTGCAGCAAAAATACTGTCCATCGAGTATTGAGAATCCACGATCTCTATCCATTTAAGAGTGGGCAATGGGACGCGCAGAATACCGAATGCAGCACTCCCGCTCTTGACTTCTCATTTGAACACCAATCAATATTTTCATGATTTTTTGATCCCATCATGTAGATAAAGGATCAAGCTAGGGAGGATACTATCTCTTTTTTCGAAATTTCGAAAAGAAAAGATATAAAAATATATCTGAACATAGCAAATTTTTGCCAATTTGGCGAATCAAAAAAAAATATTTCTACATCAAATAATCAATTTTGAGATAGCATCCTCCCTCGGTCGAACCTTCATCTTTCTACACAAAAAAAATCAGATCAAAATATGGATTAGTATCGTCACAGGAAGTCAAGAGCCGAGGCTCTACAACGTCAGAAATACGCACGATTTATCCGATGATATTTGCGCCCCCTGGTGAAACTCAACGAAGTAGATTATAAACACGATACAATCGATAGTACGGGTGATATTATGAAATTAGAATAGGAAATAGAAATTTATATGAATCAGTTTGCTAGGTTTGCTAGTAAATATGGTATATTATATGTATAAAATAATTATACATTGCGTGGAAAATAAAAATATTCTGAATTGTTCACAATGAAAAAATTCTCATACATAATGAGGAATAGGTATGTATGATATTCAAATAAGAATATTTATATATACACCCAGAAGGTATACAATATGAATGAATAGAAACCTATCGACAAAGGTCGCTTCTATTTACCGGGGATCGATTTAGGATTTATCATTGCTATGATTTGAATGTTGAACAGATCTCAATACGTAAAAGTAGAGAGGGAACAGTATAAATATGAAACCGTGTTGTATTTAACATTGTATAACTGAATGATAATTTGCAATCGGGTATTGACACTATATATACAGGATGCTACCTAATGGCATTTTAATATAGGAATTCTTATTTACAATGAGCTTGGGATAGCTTTCAATACGGGATTTGCCCGCGTGCGACCATACACACGTGTTTCCCATTCCTTTGACTTCCTCTACAGTTGATTTGGCCATACAATAGCGCGCGTTTTTGCGACAATCTGGTATAGCGCAAATGGCTGTTTAGGTTATATTCACGTAATTTCATTGTAAGTTTTGGAGGAGTTCACATATAATTTGTTTGTTTGTTAGTAATGAAATGAGTCGTAAATATCTGACTGTGGCGAATAACTAGAAAAACTGTTGAATGAAGATGACGATTATCAACATCGTCGATTTTGATTATCATTCCGTGCTTCCAGAATTATCATAAAAAGAATGAATACTGGCGTTAGAACTGTCAGCATCCGAAGAGATTCTGAATATTTTTTACCTAATAAGAGGTTATTATTTCATTCATTATTTTCTTTCATTTATTTCAGATTTGTTGGACCTCATTTCGTGTCAATAATGACATTTTTTGATCAAAATGGAATTCTCCATTCCTTATATATTTCCTTTATATAGATGAAAAATTATGAATAACAACTCCCCATCAAGTGATACCTCAATTTGACAGTCCAAAGTTTTCAAGGCTGGGAAAGGCCAGACACTTTGTCCAAATCCGGGACAGGGGGGGTTTGGAGGAAACAGCAGTGGGCGGTTACCAAATCGTCATAAATCAACGGTTATCCTTGTTCAACGAACGATCTTCTCATCTAGTACGGGTGATATCGCGACTGACGTTTTTATTCGCATTGCTCGATAATCTAATATGCGAGTAATACTGGGATGCTGTCTCTCAGTTTTCGAGAAAACAAAACTGGCGTAGATTCAAATCAGACTTGCTGCGGATCTTCAACTTGATGATTGTGTATACCAAATCACTTTTTACGACATTTTCTCTAGGCCAAGAACTTTTTTATTCTGAAAAAACACAAAAAGTACGATTTTTCTGTAGAACACGTTTTTTATCGTTCCTACCGTTATATTTCTGGAAATAATTGAGCGATCGGACTGATTTTTTTTTCAAATTGAAGTATACATGATAGCGCTTCTTGCCATGTACAATATTGGTGAAAAATTCATGTTCATCAATTTCTAGAACTGTAGCAAATTTCAACTTGTTATTTTCGGAATGACAATTTTCAGTAATCGAGAAAAAAATTTATTTATGAAAATTTTTGTATACATGCTGCGAACAAAATTGAGCCAATAGATGAAATAAGTTTCCAGAATGAAAATTTTTCATGTAGCAGATATCTACATGTACTTATTTAATGAGACAATACTACATTATCGCGCGCTCGGCTCTCTCCTCACACAGTCAGCCAACTGGTCTTTGTGTTCATAATGTGTAAACTTTCATCAGTATATCAAATGAGAGGAAAATATACATTATTGGTATGAATAAAGTATCTACCTATTTAATGAGTTGGTATTAAATAACTCCATTCATTTTTTTATGTTGACAAAATAATAGTTGAACACATTGCTGCCTCATGATGGCATATTATGCCTTCTTCCAGTCCAATTCTGGCATCGTATAGGTTAGATAATTCTCCTTCGGTTAGGTATGCCATCATGTGAAATCTGTATAACTTCATAAAACATTGTGTATACTAAACGTTTGTGGTATACTTATCCGATTTATCATGAAAGTTTCCTGGTATAATATAATGGAAATTGCATTGTAATTAAAAAATCAGACAAATGTTAATTGAAAAGAAAAAAACACGTAAGTTGCGATATAAAATTTTAAAGAATCAAGCATTGTCTTATATCTCTCACTGAATATCGAATTTTTTCGTAAAACTGACAGTTGCCACTCGGTAAACATTCAGAGGACAACTATTATGCTTCCGTGGAACAAACAAATCTCTCCGAAATATTCGACGAAAGTAGAAAAATGGCGTCTATACCTATTTGGAACTATGTCTAGTTGGGCAGTATCCCCTACCATCATTTTTTCAAAAAGTTCAAAAGGAGGTACCCATTAAAAATGAACTTATGAATTTCGTGATTTTATTTTCAATTTCTGAAAATTGAGATTCTGAAAATATTTTCCTGACTTCTTTAGGTTGGATTTCAAAAATGACATTGTTTAGATTTCGGGAATTCAATAATATTCCATTTCTGGTATTACCGAAGTTTACACGAAACGGAATTTATTATGGTTGAAACGAGCAATTTGGAAAATCCATGTTAACGAGTTTTCAAAAAATACACGTTCAATGTATTACTGACACCCCTTCAATTGTTTATATTTTCAAACCATTTGTCGTCATTTAAATGCTACAAAGGATATTCAACAATTTATTTTTAATAAGCATTTTGCATGTTTGAAAAAAACCTGTGACTCCACACAGTCCCAAACAATGAGTGAGAGTAGATGCGATACATTCGCCTGCATGTGTGCGGAACGAGGATCGAACACTTTATCTGATAATCGACGGTATATTCACCAGTAGGTAGGTACCTATGATGAATATTTGTATTCTATAAACATTATGAAAAACCAGGGTTGCGACGTTTTGAATCGAATAATGAAAATATAAGTAATTGATTTGTGCATTATTTCCATATTTGAAAAATTATGAAAAATCAATATGAATAGAAAAAATCAATCTTTAAATCGAAAAAATCTTATTTTGTTGATTTGAAAAAAATCATGATGCTTCGCAACTCTTACAAAATTTGGATAATTCTGTATCTATTTATATGAACAGCTTTTCAAGAGTCATATAAATTACGAGGTATAACATTAAAATAGCCATACGGAGTGATTGGGAGATTGAGAGCTACTTTCAATAACGTTGATAAGTTATATTCTCGGTTATTATCAAAGACATTCAAATACAGGTTATTATGAATATTATTTATTTACGAATAATAATGAATAATGACTATATTTTCCCAAGGCCTTCATTCTTCTACTTTTTATTTCTTTGATTTTTGAGGACTGCTTTCACTACATATTTTGTATTTTGGATATTCATCTCCCGTTGGTCCCAATATATGTACCATTTTCAGAATCATATACATTCCACATGAGAATACAATATCATTTTCTTCTCCATTTGGATTTTTAGATCTCATTACACCTTTGAATTTCAAAATTTCAAGCTTTTCCTATGCAAATCCGCAAATTCATCATTAGTTGCACCAATAATTTCATAATACTTATTATGGTTCCAATCTATGATATTGTGTTGACTGACTCGTTTTTTCATCTTCATATTTTGGAGTATCACCAGAGGGCGCAAATATCATCGGACAATTCGCGCTCTGGACTTCTTGTGAAAACACCAGTCCATATTTCGATGTGATTTTTTTTCTGTAGGAAGATGGGCATTCAAACTAGGTCCGATACTATTTGAAAAGTGTTTTTTTTATTATTCGCCAAATTCGATATGTTCAGGAATATTTGTATACCTTTTGTATTTCATATTTTTGAAAATAAAATAGTATTTCCATTAGCTGGATCACTTATCTACTTGATGAAGTCAATAAGTCATGAAAATATTGATTACTTTACTTTATGACAAGTCTATAGAGAAAGAGTGCTATTCGTTATTGCTCACTTCTTCAGCACCCTCTACTTCAAAATTTAGACCTTTAGGATATTACATACAGTATGGTGGAAATGTATGGAATAAATTCATTATCTCTAACGTTTATGAATTTTAAGGAAAATCCCGAGACAGGTCGATTTTTATTTTCAAATTGACATCTCTTGATATACATACGGAGTATGTGACGTCATCCGCGTAGTTGTGGTGACGTCATCGATTATTTTTTAAATAGGAAGACACCCTGTTCAATTTTTTTTCTGGAAGGTGTTTCCATTGTCTATCTGACCATATACTAATATTAGGAAAATAAAGTAATACAGGGTGAGAAAAAATTATTTTATTTAATATTTACAACGGAAATCGTTACAATAAATAATCAAATTCGTGACGTTCTGCAAGAATACAATGTGATAGACAGAGAACAAATCATTCTCGAACTTTGCTATCGTTTCTGAATATATTTGTGAAATATTCACTCGTATTCGTTCTTTCAAATTATCTGATCTTTCCGGCTTCTTACATAAACTTTTCTCTTCAAATAACCTCTGAGGAAAAAATCGAGAGGAGTTGAATCAGGAGATCTAGTTGGCCATTCGATTTACCCTCTCCGACCTATTTAGGTAACTGTGTACATTGATAGCATAATTATTAGCTTGTAAATATAAAATAATTTTTTCTCACCCTGTATCACTTTATTTTCCTAATATTAGTATATGGTCAGATAGACAATGGAAACACCTTCCAGAAAAAAAATTGAACAGGGTGTCTTCCTATTTAAAAAATAATCGATGACGTCACCACAACTACGCGGATGACGTCACAAACTCCGTATGTATATCAAGAGATGTCAATTTGAAAATGAAAATCGACCTGTCTCAGGATTTCCCTTAAAATTCATATGCGTTAGAGATAATGAATTTATTCCATACATTTCCACCATACTGTATATATTTTTTTGAATAGATTTAAGAATTTCTATATTAAAATGCCATTAGGTAGCATCCTGTATATATAGTGTCAATACCCGATTGCAAATTATCATTCAGTTATACAACGTTAAATACAACACGGTTTCATATTTATACTGTTCCCTCTCTACTTTTACGTATTGAGATCTGTTCAACATTCAAATCATCGCAATGATAAATCCTAAATCGATCCCCGGTAAATAGAAGCGACCTTTGTCGATAGGTTTCTATTCATTCATATTGTATACCTTCTGGGTGTATATATAAATATTCTTATTTGAATATCATACATACCTATTCCTCATTATGTATGAGAATTTTTTCATTGTGAACAATTCAGAATATTTTTATTTTCCACACAATGTATAATTATTTTATACATATAATATACCATATTTACTAGCAAACCTAGCAAACTGATTCATATAAATTTCTATTTCCTATTCTAATTTCATAATATCACCCGTACTATCGATTGTATCGTGTTTATAATCTACTTCGTTGAGTTTCACCAGGGGGCGCAAATATCATCGGATAAATCGTGCGTATTTCTGACGTTGTAGAGCCTCGGCTCTTGACTTCCTGTGACGATACTAATCCATATTTTGATCTGATTTTTTTTGTGTAGAAAGATGAAGGTTCGACCGAGGGAGGATGCTATCTCAAAATTGATTATTTGATGTAGAAATATTTTTTTTTTATTCGCCAAATTGGCTAAAAATTTGCTATGTTCAGATATATTTTTATATCTTTTCTTTTCGAAATTTCGAAAAAAGAGATAGTATCCTCCCTAGCTTGATCCTTTATCTACATGATGGGATCAAAAAATCATGAAAATATTGATTGGTTTTCAAATGAGAAGTCAAGAGCGGGAGTGCTGCATTCGGTATTCTGCGCGTCCCATTGCCCACTCTTAAGCACGGAAAACGCATTCTTTCGTGTAGCCTCAAAGTCGGGAAACGCAAGAATGCGCAAGTGCCCTTGACGGGAGACACACGCGTGCGCGAGGCTTCGGGACCCCCGTTCTGAGAGACCACTAAGCGAAAACAATGCCCGTAATGAAAGGGTTAAATCTATTCAAAAAAATATATACAGTATGGTGGAAATGTATGGAATAAATTCATTATCTCTAACGCATATGAATTTTAAGGGAAATCCTGAGACAGGTCGATTTTCATTTTCAAATTGACATCTCTTGATATACATACGGAGTTTGTGACGTCATCCGCGTAGTTGTGGTGACGTCATCGATTATTTTTTAAATAGGAAGACACCCTGTTCAATTTTTTTTCTGGAAGGTGTTTCCATTGTCTATCTGACCATATACGAATATTAGGAAAATAAAGTGATACAGGGTAAGAAAAAATTATTTTATATTTACAAGCTAATAATTATGCTATCAATGTACACAGTTACCTAAATAGGTCGGAGAGGGTAAATCGAATGGCCAACTAGATCTCCTGATTCAACTCCTCTCGATTTTTTCCTCAGAGGTTATTTGAAGAGAAAAGTTTATGTAAGAAGCCGGAAAGATCAGATAATTTGAAAGAACGAATACGAGTGAATATTTCACAAATATATTCAGAAACGATAGCAAAGTTCGAGAATGATTTGTTCTCTGTCTATCACATTGTATTCTTGCAGAACGTCACGAATTTGATTATTTATTGTAACGATTTCCGTTGTAAATATTAAATAAAATAATTTTTTCTCACCCTGTATTACTTTATTTTCCTAATATTAGTATACCGTCAGATAGATAATGAATATACCTTCCGAAAAAAAAAATGGACGGGGTATGTTCTAATTTAAAAAAATAATCGATGACGTCACCACAACTACGCGGATGACGTCACATACTCCGTATGTATATCAAGAGATGTCAATTTGAAAATAAAAATCGACCTGTCTCGGGATTTTCCTTAAAATTCATAAACGTTAGAGATAATGAATTTATTCCATACATTTCCACCATACTGTATGTAATATCCTAAAGGTCTAAATTTTGAAGTAGAGGGTGCTGAAGAAGTGAGCAATAACGAATAGCACTCTTTCTCTATAGACTTGTCATAAAGTAAAGTAATCAATATTTTCATGACTTATTGACTTCATCAAGTAGATAGGTGATCCAGCTAATGGAAATACTATTTTATTTTCAAAAATATGAAATACAAAAGGTATACAAATATTCCTGAACATATCGAATTTGGCGAATAATAAAAAAAACACTTTTCAAATAGTATCGGACCTAGTTTGAATCCCTATCTTCCTACAGAAAAAAAATCACATCGAAATATGGACTGGTGTTTTCACAAGAAGCCCAGAGCGCGAATTGTCCGATGATATTTGCGCCCTCTGGTGATACTCCAAAATATGAAGATGAAAAAACGAGTCAGTCAACACAATATCATAGATTGGAACCATAATAAGTATTATGAAATTATTGGTGCAACTAATGATGAATTTGCGGATTTGCATAGGAAAAGCTTGAAATTTTGAAATTCAAAGGTGTAATGAGATCTAAAAACCCAAATGGAGAAGAAAATGATATTGTATTCTCATGTGGAATGTATATGATTCTGAAAATGGTACATATATTTGGACCAACGGGAGATGAATATCCAAAATACAAAATATGTAGTGAAAGCAGTCCTCAAAAATCAAAGAAATAAAAAGTAGAAGAATGAAGGCCTTAGGAAAATATAGTCATTATTCATTATTATTCGTAAATAAATAATATTCATAATAACCTGTATTTGAATGTCTTTGATAATAACCGAGAATATAACTTATCAACGTTATTGAAAGTAGCTCTCAATCTCCCAATCACTCCGTATGGCTATTTTAATGTTATACCTCGTAATTTATATGACTCTTGAAAAGCTGTTCATATAAATAGATACAGAATTATCCAAATTTTGTAAGAGTTGCGAAGCATCATGATTTTTTTCAAATCAACAAAATAAGATTTTTTCGATTTAAAGATTGATTTTTACTATTCATATTGATTTTTCATAATTTTTCAAATATGGAAATAATGCACAAATCAATTACTTATATTTTCATTATTCGATTCAAAACGTCGCAACCCTGGTTTTTCATAATGTTTATAGAATACAAATATTCATCATAGGTACCTACCTACTGGTGAATATACCGTCGATTATCAGATAAAGTGTTCGATCCTCGTTCCGCACACATGCAGGCGAATGTATCGCATCTACTCTCACTCATTGTTTGGGACTGTGTGGAGTCACAGGTTTTTTTCAAACATGCAAAATGCTTATTAAAAATAAATTGTTGAATATCCTTTGTAGCATTTAAATGACGACAAATGGTTTGAAAATATAAACAATTGAAGGGGTGTCAGTAATACATTGAACGTGTATTTTTTGAAAACTCGTTAACATGGATTTTCCAAATTGCTCGTTTCAACCATAATAATTTCCGTTTCGTGTAAACTTCGGTAATACCAGAAATGGAATATTATTGAATTCCCGAAATCTAAACAATGTCATTTTTGAAATCCAACCTAAAGAAGTCAGGAAAATATTTTCAGAATCTCAATTTTCAGAAATTGAAAATAAAATCACGAAATTCATAAGTTCATTTTTAATGGGTACCTCCTTTTGAACTTTTTGAAAAAATGATGGTAGGGGATACTGCCCAACTAGACATAGTTCCAAATAGGTATAGACGCCATTTTTCTACTTTCGTCGAATATTTCGGAGAGATTTGTTTGTTCCACGGAAGCATAGTAGTTGTCCTCTGAATGTTTACCGAGTGGCATCTGTCAGTTTTACGAAAAAATTCGATATTCAGTGAGTGATATAAGACAATGCTTGATTCTTTAAAATTTTATATCGCAACTTACGTGTTTTTTTCTTTTCAATTAACATTTGTCTGATTTTTTAATTACAATGCAATTTCCATTATATTATACCATGAAACTTTCATGATAAATCGGATAAGTATACCACAAACGTTTAGTATACACAATGTTTTATGAAGTTATACAGATTTCACATGATGGCATACCTAACCGAAGGAGAATTATCTAACCTATACGATGCCAGAATTGGACTGGAAGAAGGCATAATATGCCATCATGAGGCAGCAATGTGTTTAACTATTATTTTGTCAACATAAAAAAATGAATGGAGTTATTTAATACCAACTCATTAAATAGGTAGATACTTTATTCATACCAATAATGTATATTTTCCTCTCATTTGATATACTGATGAAAGCTCGACTACACATTATGAACACAAATACCAGTTGGCTGACTGTGTGAGGAGAGAGCCGAGCGCCGAGCGCGCGATAATGTAGTATTGTCTCATTAAATAAGTACATGTAGATATCTGCTACATGAAAAATTTTCATTCTGGAAACTTATTTCATCTATTGGCTCAATTTTGTTCGCAGCATGTATACAAAAATTTTCATAAATAAAATTTTTTCTCGATTACTGAAAATTGTCATTCCGAAAATAACAAGTTGAAATTTGCTACAGTTCTAGAAATTGATGAACATGAATTTTTCACCAATATTGTATATGGCAAGAAGCGCTATCATGTATACTTCAATTTGAAAAAAAAATCAGTCCGATCGCTCAATTATTTCCAGAAATATAACGGTAGGAACGATAAAAAACGTGTTCTACAGAAAAATCGTACTTTTTGTGTTTTTTCAGAATAAAAAAGTTCTTGGCCTAGAGAAAATGTCGTAAAAAGTGATTTGGTATACACAATCATCAAGTTGAAGATCCGCAGCAAGTCTGATTTGAATCTACGCCAGTTTTGTTTTCTCGAAAACTGAGAGACAGCATCCCAGTATTACTCGCATATTAGATTATCGAGCAATGCGAATAAAAACGTCAGTCGCGATATCACCCGTACTAGATGAGAAGATCGTTCGTTGAACAAGGATAACCGTTGATTTATGACGATTTGGTAACCGCCCACTGCTGTTTCCTCCAAACCCCCCCTGTCCCGGATTTGGACAAAGTGTCTGGCCTTTCCCAGCCTTAAACTGCAAAAGGTGCAGCATCTACTGCCTGACGACGCTCCTCGGCGGCTCGAGTTCTGCGAGTGGTTGCTCCGTCAAGCGGATGAAAACGCTGATTTTTTAAGTATAATCTTCACGAGCGATGAAAAAGGATTTTCGCGCGAGGGGAAATTCAATCCTCGTAATAACCACGAGTGGAGCGAACAAAATCCCCATGCTACGCACATCAGAGGATATCAGCAGAAGTTTGGTGTTAATGTTTGGGCAGGTATTCTTGGCGACCATTTGATTGGGCCGAACGTTCTACCTGATCACCTCAACGGGAATAACTATCTAGTTTTTTAGCGAGATATTCTGCCCGAGCTGCTGGAAGATGTACCCCTCCAGTTGCGTAGAGAGGCCTGGTTCCAACACGATGGTTGTCCAGCGCATTTTGCGCGCACCGTGAGAGGTTACCTCGACCAAACCTACAACAACAGGTGGATTGGTAGAGGTGGTCCCGTCCCTTGGCCAGCAAGGTCGCCGGACTTGGCCCCCCTGGACTTTTTTCTTTGGGGCGAAATGGAACGGTTGATCTATGCAACTCCTGTGCCGACCATGGAGGACCTAGTTGCTAGAGTTGTGGTGGCAGCGGAATTTATCGCGAACAATCCAGGCGTGTTTGCTCGGGTGCGCGAATCCTGGCTCGACAGGTGCACTAATTAATAATAAATTATTTGTAAAAAAGCCTCCTTGTTTTTCTTTCTAATAATAATGAACCTTTCAATAAAGTTTTAATTAAAAAAATTTCTCGAAAACGGAGAGAGATACGAAAAAATATCAAGTGACAAAAAAGTTGTATTTTCAACTGAGCTTTCTAAAAAATATATAAAATTTTCAAAAAAGTCAGCAGCGTACATTTTTTTGTCATTTTTATTCGTGACACTGTCCCCCGGGGCGCCACTGGAAGTCATAATTAACATCTAATTAGTGCTAACTGAGCGTCTTATTAAAGCTTACATCACTAGCAAATTTCAAGAAAATCGGTTAACGTGTCTTTGAAATATTAATAAAAAAAAGTTTTTTCAAAAAAACTTTGACACCCTGTATTTTGAAAACCATGCACTTCCGGACATCAGTCTCTTATCTCAAACTGCTTGTCTATGGTTCCTCAATATGCCCCAGAAGTTTTTTCCAATTGAGAGGGGACACCCTGTATATACAGTATGGTGGAAATGTATGGAATAAATTCATTATCTCTAACGTATATGAATTTTAAGGAAAATCCTGAGACAGGTCGATTTTTATTTTCAAATTGACATCTCTTGATATACATACGGAGTATGTTACGTCATCCACGTAGTTGTGGTGACGAACCGGAACCGAAATTAAATTCTGGACCCGAACCGAAACCGAAATTTTCAATTTCCTTTGGACCTGAACCCGAACCGGAACCGAAATTTCCAATTTCCTTTGGACCCGAACCCGAACCGGAACCGATATCTCGTATGGGTCCGGGTCCCTGCACCTGGTAGATCGGGATGTTATCGTAAAAATATCGAAAATAATAGGGAAGAAGAATTTTTTGACATAAGTGATGGCAGATAAGTCAGATGACAATATGTCAATTTTTAATTCAAATTTTTTTCGATTACGAAACGAATTCAAAATATTCAAAAGGGCGCATTAATTGATTGTTTATCATCTATATAACGCAAATCATGTATTTTATATGAGTTAATAATATTTCTATAGGATTTTCTATTCCACCTCTGCGAAGTCAATGCGACGATTGAACATACGACTGAAAGACACTATAAAATAGAGAAATAAAATGAAGAATTAATCCAATTAATAACTTTATTGTCTGGGAGAAGTAGGTAAGTGTAGTGGTGCATCTGATAATATATTTAATAAACAACAAGTTGATATTATTAAATATTCACTATATAATGTAAATAAGAAATCTCATATAAACTCACATCATAGTAAGAGTATGTTCTAAGAATAACTGAGGAATTAGGAAAATACATTAATTATTTACAGAAGTGCATATGACTATAAGGATTTGGTTTATTAGCTTATACCTATTACTAAAATACTTTGTGCTCATATTTCAGATTCTCATGATGTTTATGTACAAAGATTAAGAAAATAAGGGTAAGAATTTTAACTTAGATCAAATTTATCTTTACAGCAATCACTTGCAGATGTAGCTGATGATATGTGTTGTCCTACTGCAAAACACCAAGTTTGTCTCATAACACTTGGAGTAGGAACAAATATGTCTTTCGAGAATCCACATTCGTGTTGCTACATGAAGCACAAGTCTTTGAGTGCTTGAATTTTCTGAAAATAGTGGTCAGTGAAGAGTATAATGAACGCTGAACAACGAAACAAAACTCAATAGTAACTTACCTTGAACAGAGCCTTGAATCATCCGAATATATTTTCGCCATCTGTCAAAGATGACAGAGATTGTCAATTCTTCTTCCACTTTGATTAATGGAACAGAACCTAAACCAATCTACCAGGTGACGTCACATTTTCAGAAGAGGATGGAGAATTTTCGATTTTTGAATGCCGATTTTGGAAAAACCCTTGAAAATAAAAATTTCAAAAAAATATCGACGTATTCTCTGGAGGCCCGCGTTTCACATATATAATTTTTGAAAAAAGGTCACAACCCTATTATAAATATTACCTATTGATATTCCTACAATAGTGTTAGTGGAACGCCGTTTTACCATCTATTACAAAAATTCTTTCATGAATACTTATTTAGGATTGGTATACATTTTTCTGAATGAAATTCAAATGAAAGCGTTTTTTTTTTATTAGTCATGATAATGGTAACCATTCAAATTCATATAATATATTTAATGGTGAAAAGAAATGATACAATTTGAAGTTTGGTCAATAAATATAAATCGGCTTAACTAAAGTAATGGGTGAAGGCATATACAATTATCAATGATTATTGAAAATCAATAATCAATTTAATTACTCCATTTGAAAAATATTTGTTATTACGGTTAATGAAAAAATATTGTTATATGAATCATAAAGTTTCGTGAAATATGTTTAATAATACATCAAATAAATTAATATTTTAGTTCAAACAGAAAATTCATCTTTCCGGTGTTTAATTTTTATTCCAAAACAATTTGGATCTCAAAATAAAAGTGATTGATTGAATTATTGATAGAAATATAAATGATTAATTATAGAATATTGGCATTTTATTTGTTTGTAATTGTATGAATTGCATTGTTCAAATGTGAATTTCGAATCAATCAATCAAATACCTGTATTTCAGAAGACAGTTCTGAACATAACATCATTCATAAAAAATCATGCACCATTTGTATCCATCAATCAAAGTAATGTTTATTTCATTCAATAATTAAAATAGTTCTGGGAGTAAATGCTTGCATAAACGCGAGAAAATGATTCCATTAATCTGTGTTGCTCATTTGAATTATAATTCAAATTGTTTGATGAATATTTGTTTTAGGGGTTTCAATGCGTCGTTCATCTACTTCAAACGATAGTTCAGAAATATTCAGTTTTCTTATTGATTCATTAACATTTCAGTTCTTCAATCAGAAAAATACATATCATTGAAATTTTACAACTGAATGAATGAATGAATTAAATTGTTTGATGAACATGGTAATAAATGTATTTCAATGATTATTAATCATTTAAATTCAGCGCTACGGATGCGATTGTTGCGCCGTATTAAAATGATTAACAATCAAAAAAATTCAAACAATTAAATCCATCAATCTTGTCAATTGGGGAATTTTGATGAAATCCTTTTGTATTTTGAATATTACTAAAGAGTCACAAGTTATGTTTGGTTGAATGATTAGAATGGTATAATAAAAATATTTGCCAATCCTTTGAATACCTCATGCAAATACTATACCTTAATTTTATTATTCATCAATCTTTTCATATCCTCATTCCAACATATATAATTCATGTAACATTCCAAATTCCTCATTCTGGAATTACCTTTCATGAAAATCAAACAATTATCAGGATGAAATGAATTGTTTGATCATAATAGAAAATCCCGAATTTAAATGATTGTTGATAATTGTAATTGGGCGCCACAAGCGTGCGGTTGTGAAGTGTACTGAAAAAGCTATATGGATTGTGTGGCAACACTGCTTTGTTTTTGTTTTGACTACTTGACAGATCTTATCTTAGAATTCTTAGTAATCTTTTAGAATTTTGAATTTAAGATTGATAGACAGAGATGTATATGGTATATTTTCATCATCAGCGTGACAACTAAAACAGTCAATTCAATGAAATCATTGGATTTGGTAAATAAATACGTGAAGCATATTGAATCAGGAATATCATCGGGAATACTTCTTCAGATTAATTATTATGGATGTATCTGCTGTGAAACAAAGAATACGATACACTCTCATTCATGCAGAAAGACTAATAAATCAGGGATATGCCTTCAATTCAGAAAGATTCTCATGTGAAATAACATAATGCATGATGAATTTGACAAGAATACAGTCACAAATGAGCGAAAGTAACTATGTAGTGGTTAAGCAGGCTTGATATGGGATCTATTAAAAAATTCAAAAGTAATGCAAAACAATAAGGTGCTTGATAAGTATAAGATTCTGAACCATTCCAAAAATTATTATTCTTTCAAGAAACTGGTTAAAGCTGGAATGAACAGCCAATAATTCAATGGGGTGGTACTTATGTTTCTGGCACATATCACTTAGAAATGTGCATATTTCAAATACCTATTATATCGATTGGTAATTTTGCACTTATCATATTCTATATTTTGATGAAAATTTTTGTTGGTACTTACGTATTTTGACCTGAAAAACACGAATTTCATAATATCATCGTGAACATATATCTAGTTCTCGAGATAATCGATGCCAAAGTTCGAACCACGAACAACCAAGACCATAGATCTTACTGCTTACGCTAGATCCGGTATCCAGGTTACTTGTATTGTAGGTCCGGGGGGGTTGAAAGTACTAAGCCATTGATTGGTCGTTTCAGTTGTTGACCATACAAATGTGTGGTCCCACGTGACCCCTAATGTCTTGCAGACCCCTCTTGACCTAAAAATTACTACAGGATGCCGGATCTAGCGTAAGCAGTAAGATCTATGACCAAGACTCCAAGACAAGACGCAAGAATTCATATTCACATGAATACAAGCATAGCTATTAAAATCCACCAATCAGAACTATTATATTTGCGCCTGCGTATAACCATATATATAATAACAACTATATGGATAACACCTATTCTTCTCTTCACGCGAAAATGAAGCCAGTTTTGGAAAAACAAAAGACTGTCTGGCTTGCTAATGATGAATTGTGCGCATGCGCGGGTTTTGACGAGTTGAAATCCACTGACGTTTTTAGAATTTCATAGGTTAGGTATGTTTGTTGACTCAAATTATGTAAAAGAGCGTTAATATAGTTATTAATGTACTTACTGATTGTTTACAGAAGTGAGTGATAACAGTGATTGATCAAAAATTAGCCCACGAATCTTGTTCCGATGACTTTATCGTGACAGGTTTCTCAGCAAATCGCAAGTATCGCTTTGTAGATCACATCCATTTCTGCATTTATCATCAACTATTATTCAATATCGTCCAACAATCCATCAATGAATGAATATTTGAAAAATATATGTCATGATGAAATAAAAACATCGAATTGAAGGTTACGTGACACATTTGATTGATTTTTAATAATTATCATACGTTTGTCGCTCACTAGAAAGCTACTCTCCTCCATGATGAAAACGAATGTCGATTCTTAGTTCAAACTTGCGCATGCGCATATTCGCGATTGGTCCCGCAGACTGTCATTTGTTTTATTTTTTGGCTTCAGCTCTGGTATCCATGTTACCTATATAGTTATTATTAGATATATGCGTATAACGAAGGATTTGATACAACAGTCCGATGGAAAACAAAGCTAGCAAAATAATTTAAAAAAGCAAGATGGTCACAGAGTAACATTCTAGCTTTGAAAGCTGGCGCCCAGGGTTCTATTCCCATAAAAGTCTTTTTTTTTAGTCAAAAGTTTTAAATATATTTGACCGGGCACCCAGTAGTTGAAGATCACATTTTTTAATCAAATTTTCCTTCCTCAAAGGTCCCGAAAAATAGTGATCTAGTTATAGGTTAGTACGTTCAGGTCAGGTAAGTCTCATTGAATAAATATAGCGCGATAGCGCGTTCAAATTCGATTTTTTTCGCTTCATCAAAAATCTACTGAAAATAATAATCTACTGATAGGTTAGCACGTTCAGGTCAGGTAAGTATCATTAGATGAATATAGCGCGATAGCGCGTTCAAATTTTCCTTTCTTATTCAATAAAATTTTCCTTCTTCAAAAATTTACTAATAGTAATGATCCCTGCCTTCATTGATGTCAATAAACCTTCGTCAATACCGCCTTTATCGATACCAACCATTTCGAACCTACCGCCAAATCGTAAATGGTTGTTATTGGTGGATTTTAATATTGTATTCATGTGGATTTGAATTCTTGCAGACAAGACACGCTTGGCTGTACTTGGCTGTAAGGTCTAAAGGTAGGCTCAGTCTCTGGTACGCTGTTGCCACAATCCATATAGCTTAGTACACTTCACAACCGCACGCTTGTGGCGCCCAATTAAAATTATCAACAATCATTTTAATTCGGGATTTACTATTATGATCAAACAATTTAATTCATCCTATTAATTTATTGATTTTATTCATGGAAGGTAATTTCAGAATGATGCATTGAAATTTAACATGAATTATTATGTTGGAAGGATATAACATTGATGAATTAGAAAATTAGGTAGGTATGTGAATAATTCAAAGGATTATGGAACGCCGTTTTACCATTTATTACTTGGTTGTTTCTTAATATATTTTTCATATTTAAAATGTTTAATATATGTTTTTGAGGTAATGACAAAGTACATGTCATTGATTTTCTTATTTTATTTTGTTTGTTGCCTATGTATGTCGCATGAATTTAATTGTTTCATGAATTATTTCGAGCAATTCTCACAATTCCTGTAATTCAAAGACAGTTCTGAACATAGCATCATTCATAATAATTCATGTCACTTTTATATCCATCAACCCAGAAAATGTATATTTAATTTTATAATGGAAATATTATTGTATAGAATTTTTTATTGAATTCGAACGAATAATATTCAGTCATTCAGTGGTTTTCCGTTGATTCGTGAATTTTATTGTTTGATGAATGTTTGTTAACAAGAGTTTAAATTCGCTCATCTACTTTAAACGATAGTTCATAAATATTCAGATATCTTATTAATTCATGTAACATTTCAGTTCTTCAATCAGGAAAATACATATCATTGAAATTTTACAATTGAATGAAAGAATGAATTAAATTGTTTGATGTTCATGGTAATAAATGTATTTCAATGATTATTAATCATCTAAATTCAGCGCTACGGATGCGATTGTTGCGCCGTATTAAAATGATTAACAATCAAAAAAATTCAAACAATTAAATTCATCAATCTTGTCAATTGAGAAATTTTTGTGAGAGTTTTTCTGTATGAAGAATGTGACTGATACAGTCGCAAGTTATGTGGTTGAATGATTTGAATTGTTTAATGAAAAATATTTGTCAATCCTTTGAATTATTCACATACCTACCTAATTTTCTAATTCATCAATGTTATATCCTTCCAACATAATAATTCATGTTAAATTTCAATGCATCATTCTGAAATAAGCTTTCATGAATAAAATCAATAAATTAATAGGATGAATTAAATTGTTTGATCATAATAGTAAATCCCGAATTAAAATGATTGTTGATAATTTTAATTGGGCGCCACAAGCGTGCGGTTGTGAAGTGTACTAAGCTATATGGATTGTGGCAACAGCGTACCAGAGACTGAGCCTACCTTAGATCTTACAGCCAAGTACAGCCAAGCGTGTCTTGTCTGCAAGAATTCAAATCCACATGAATACAATATTAAAATCCACCAATAACAACCATGCATTTACGTTTTGGCGGTAGGTTCGAAATGGTTGATATCGATAAAGGCGGTATTGACGAAGGTTTATTGACATCAATGAAGGCAGGGATCATTACTATTAGTAAATTTTTGAAGAAGGAAAATTTTATTGAATACGAAATGAAAATTTGAACGCGCTATCGCGCTATATTCATCTAATGATACTTACCTGACCTGAACGTGCTAACCTATCAGTAGATCATTATTTTCAGTAGATTTTTGATGAAGGGAAAGTGGAACGAAAAAAATCGAATTTGAACGCGCTATCGCGCTATATTTATTCAATGAGACTTACCTGACCTGAACGTACTAACCTATAACTAGATCACTATTTTTCGGGACCTTTGAGGAAGGAAAATTTGATTAAAAAATGTGATCTTCAACTACTGGGTGCCCGGTCAAATATATTTAAAACTTTTGACTGAAAAAAAAATATTTTTATGGGAATAGAACCCTGGGCGCCAGTTTTCCAAGCTAGAATGTTACTCTGTGACCATCTTGCTTTTTTAAATTAATTTGCTAGCTTTGTTTTCCATCGGACTGTTGTATCAAATCCTTCGTTATACGCAGGCGCAAATATAATAGTTCTGATTGGTGGATTTTAATAGCTATGCTTGTATTCATGTGAATATGAATTCTTGCGTCTTGTCTTGGAGTCTTGGTCATAGATCTTACTGCTTACGCTAGATCCGGCATCCTGTAGTAATTTTTAGGTCAAGAGGGGTCTGCAAGAAATTAGGGGTCACGTGGGACCACACATTTGTATGGTCAACAACTGAAACGACCAATCAATGGCTTAGTACTTTCAACCCCCCCGGACCTACAATACAAGTAACCTGGATACCGGATCTAGCGTAAGCAGTAAGATCTATGGTCTTGGTTGTTCGTGGTTCGAACTTTGGCATCGATTATCTCGACAACTAGATATATGTTCACGATAATATTATGAAATTCGTGTTTTTCAGGTCAAAATACGTAAGTACCAACAAAAATTTTCATCAAAATATAGAATATGATAATTGCAAAATTACCAATCGATATAATAGGTATTTGAAATATGCACATTTCTAAGTGATTTGTGCCAGAAACATAAGTACCATAAACCACCCCATTGAATTATTGGCTGTTCATTCCAGCTTTAACCAGTTTCTTGAAAGAATAATAATTTTTGGAATGGTTCAGAATCTGTTATACTTATCAAGCACCTTATTGTTTTGCATTACTTTTGAATTTTTTAATAGATCCCATATCAAGCCTGCTTAACCACTACATAGTTACTTTCGCTCATTTGTGACTGTATTCTTGTCAAATTCATCATGCATTCTGTTATTTCACATGAGAGTCTTTCTGAATTGAAGGCATATCCCTGATTTATTAGTCTTTCTGCATGAATGAGAGTGTATCGTATTCTTTGTTTCACAGCAGATACATCCATAATAATGAACCTGAATAGGTATTCCCGATGGTATTCCTGATTCAATATGCTTCACGTATTTATTTACCAAATCCAATGATTTCATTGAATTGACTGTTTTAGTTGTCTCGCTGATGATGAAAATATACCATATACATCTCTGTCTATCAATCTTAAATTCAAAATTCTAAAAGATTACTAAGAATTCTAAGATAAGATCTGTCAAGTAGTCAAAACAAAAACAAAGCAGTGTTGCCACACAATCCATATAGCTTTCAGTACACTTCACAACCGCACGCTTGTGGCGCCCAATTACAATTATCAACAATCATTTTAATTCTGGATTTTCTATTATGATCAAACAATTTAATTCATCCTGATAATTGTTTGATTTTCATGAAAGGTAATTCCAGAATGAGGAATTTGGAATGTTACATGAATTATATATGTTGGAATGAGGATATGAAAAGATTGATGAATAATAAAATTAAGGTATAGTATTTGCATGAGGTATTCAAAGGATTGGCAAATATTTTTATTATACCATTCTAATCATTCAACCAAACATAACTTGTGACTCTTCAGTAATATTCATCATACAAAAGGCTTTCATCAAAATTCCCCAATTGACAAGATTGATGAATTTAATTGTTTGAATTTTTTTGATTGTTAATCATTTTAATACGGCGCAACAATCGCATCCGTAGCGCTGAATTTAAATGATTAATAATCATTGAAATACATTTATTACCATGTTCATCAAACAATTTAATTCATTCATTCATTCAGTTGTAAAATTTCAATGATATGTAATTTTCTGATTGAAGAACAGAAATGTTAATGAATCAATAAGAAAACTGAATATTTCTGAACTATCGTTTGAAGTAGATGAACGACGCATTGAAACTCCTAAAACAAATATTCATCAAACAATTTGAATTATAATTCAAATGAGCAACACAGATTAATGGAATCATTTTCTCGCATTTATGCAAGCATTTACTCCCAGAACTATTTTAATTATTGAATGAAATAAACATTACTTTGATTGATGGATACAAATGGTGCATGATTTTTTATGAATGATGTTAGGTCCAGAACTGTCTTCTGAAATACAGGTATTTGATTGATTGATTCGAAATTCACATTTGAACAATGCAATTCATACAATTACAAACAAATAAAATGCCAATATTATATAATTAATCATTTATATTTCTATCAATAATTCAATCAATCACTTTTATTTTGAGATCCAAATTGTTTTGAAATAAAAATTAAACACCGGAAAGATGAATTTTTATGTTTGAACTAAAATATTAATTTATTTGATGTATTATTAAACATATTTCACGAAACTTTATGATTCATATAACAATATTTTTTCATTAACCGTAATAACAAATATTTTTCAAATGGAGTAATTAAATTGATTATTGATTTTCAATAATCATTGATAATTGTATATGCCTTCACCCATTACTTTAGTTAAGCCGATTTATATTTATTGACCAAACTTCAAATTGTATCATTTCTTTTCACCATTAAATATATTATATGAATTTGAATGGTTACCATTATCATGACTAATAAAAAAAAACGCTTTCATTTGAATTTCATTCAGAAAAATGTATACCAATCCTAAATAATTATTATGTTGGAAGGATATAACATTGATGAATTAGAAAATTAGGTAGGTATGTGAATAATTCAAAGGATTGACAAATATTTTTCATTAAACAATTCAAATCATTCAACCACATAACTTGCGACTGTATCAGTCACATTCTTCATACAGAAAAACTCTCACAAAAATTTCTCAATTGACAAGATTGATGAATTTAATTGTTTGAATTTTTTTGATTGTTAATCATTTTAATACGGCGCAACAATCGCATCCGTAGCGCTGAATTTAAATGATTAATAATCATTGAAATACATTTATTACCATGAACATCAAACAATTTAATTCATTCTTTCATTCAATTGTAAAATTTCAATGATATGTATTTTCCTGATTGAAGAACTGAAATGTTACATGAATTAATAAGATATCTGAATATTTATGAACTATCGTTTAGAGTAGATGAGCGAATTTAAACTCTTGTTAACAAACATTCATCAAACAATAAAATTCACGAATCAACGGAAAACCACTGAATGACTGAATATTATTCGTTCGAATTCAATAAAAAATTATATACAATAATATTTCCATTATAAAATTAAATATACATTTTCTGGGTTGATGGATACAAAAGTGACATGAATTATTATGAATGATGCTATGTTCAGAACTGTCTTTGAATTACAGGAATTGTGAGAATTGCTCGAAATAATTCATGAAACAATTCAATTCATGCGACATACATAGGCAACAAACAAAATAAAACAAGAAAATCAATGACATGTACTTTGTCATTACCTCAAAAACATTTATTAAACATTTTAAATATGAAAAATATATTAAGAAACAACCAAGTAATAAATGGTAAAACGGCGTTCCATAGAAAACCATCACTGAATAACTGAATATTATTCGTTCGAATTCAATAAAAAATTCTATACAATAATATTTCCATTATAAAATTAAATATACATTTTCTGGGTTGATGGATACAAAAGTGACATGAATTATTATGAATGATGATATGTTTAGAACTGTCTTTGAATTACAGGAATTGTGAGAATTGCTCGAAATAATTCATGAAACAATTCAATTCATGCGACATACGTAGGCAACAAATAAAATAAAACAAGAAAATCAATGACATGTACTTTGTCATTACCTCAAAAACATATATAAAGTCCGTATTACATGATGCAGAAATTGATACAGAAAATGTTCCATTTTCTCAAACAGACTCATGTACAGAAAACATTGACAAATTTTCTGCAAATAAATATTGTTTGGTAATACACGATATCAATAATTCAACACATAAGCATGCGCAATATGTGAATCCAAACGGCTTTTATGAGGATTTTAACCTAACTTGTTGAGAGCTTTTGGAAATTTTCTACACAAACAAGGATGTCTCCAATAAATCATTCTTTGACTGTGGCAGCTTCAGCTTGCAGTGCTTTAATAATGTTTACATTAATGAAAATTTATATGGAGAGACATAATAATAGCAGAAAAGGACGGCTTTGGAATCGCGAATGGCTGAGAAAGAGGTGGATAGATAGGATCATTGCTGAGAAGGAGAGATAATGGAAGAGGTATACTTAATATGGTTGAGAATGAACTTCTTGTTGAGAATACTTTTTAGCATACAAAAATCGGTATTCTTCTATTAGTGCCAAAACTTGTTCTGCTGTCCAATTCATATTACTATTGCCCTAACTGTGCCCAAAGACTCTCACTTTTATTTGTATTTCGAGGCGATTCGCGAAATATGATGATATTAATAAAATTAACCTCACAAATATTCACAAAAACAATAAAGCTGCAATGCAATAATCACACTGCGCATGATCACATACAAAAAATCTGTCTGAAAATAGAACCTGTCCTATATTTCTTGGATGGAATATTCAGATTCAGTTTTTCTGTAATACACGATGCAAAAAATATTGCCTTCACATTTTCATACAGTAAATGTACCATTTTCTGCACCGTGTAATACGGACTTTAAACATTTTAAATATGAAAAATATATTAAGAAACAATCAAGTAATAAATGGTAAAACGGCGTTCCATATAACACTATTGATTTATCAAGATAATATAAAAAAATCCACGAAACAGTTAAAATATTTTAACTTTCTTTTCAGCGACCATTTCATTCGCGTAAATTTTTTCGAAATTCGTATGAGCATGAACCAGCCTTTAGTACTGAAGTGCTATGTCATTTTTGCTACGAACCAAAAACGCTAGAGCATCAAAAAGAAGAAGAAATTGAAAGGTTAAAGGTTAGCTATTTGGCTATATGTCAAATACATATTGCATATATCATATGATTTTTTTCTGGTGTTTGATGTATTATTGCAATAATTCAAATTCAAAAAATAGAGTTCGGATTATCAATGCAGCTCACATTATGGGCAAAACAATAAGTAAAAATTTGGATATTTGTTCAAATGAGTACTGTGTAAAATTTGTTGGAAAACAAGCAATATCCATAAATGACCCATTTTGGAACAGATTCTTAGCTTTTACTTTAGTTACACCAATAACTACGTGAGTAAAAAGATCAACGTACTTTTCCATCATTTTACTAAAAAAAACTATTTCAGTGATGATCAACTAGCTCTTGAAACAAAAATTGAACCATTATGTCAAGAACTTCTAAAAAACAATTTGTGTACAGGAAATCTCAATTCTCTCATACGACTTTTCATCACCAGATCCTCTGAATTGTTATCAGCATCGAATACAAATGCGTAAGTGTCACCTACTGCATCAAAATTATGGATTTATGAACACAGCTTTTTCATTGGGTTTTCTGTTTCTTTCAATCTCAATAGATCTTATTTTTCTTCAACAATATCTATGCACAATCAAAATCCCACATGAAACAAGATGAAATAAGTCGTTAAAAATAGGAAATAACCTCGGAAATAACTTATAAAAAAAATAAATATTGATACAGACTTTCAAAATCTCTTATGGAAACTATGAAGATTGAGGAATATGA
Organism: Chrysomela aeneicollis; assembly: GCA_029955515.1. NCBI lineage: Eukaryota > Metazoa > Arthropoda > Insecta > Coleoptera > Chrysomelidae > Chrysomela > Chrysomela aeneicollis. The sequence goes on along the minus strand of JARUHQ010000016.1, from coordinate 9,365,720 downwards.
AAGGATGAGATTTTTGAAAAAGTTTAGTGCATGAATCTCCATTTATCTTGACAACTTACATTTTTTGGCGGTGGTTAGAGTTCCGCACCTTGCGGAACTTTAACATTTTTTACTAAAGATGGGCACCTGCGGAATTTTAATATTTTGTACTAATATATGGTCGTACCATTTATTTTATGTCAATAATATTATATTTTGATATAAAGGAATACATTTGCACCCTCAACCTTCAAGGGGGTAGTTGTTCAGAGGTTGATATGGGGTTAGGTTAGTTAGGTTAGGTAAGTTAGGTTTGGTCCAAGGAGATTGAGTTTGGTCAATTTCAATTTATCTGTAAACATTCTTAAAATACCATAAAAATGCTGATATTGCAGTACAAAATATTGAAATTCCGCAGGTGCGGATCTTTAGCATACAAATATAATAAATTTTAAAGTTCCACAGGTGCGGAACCCTAATATAAAATATTGAAGTTCCGCAGGTGCGGATCTTTAGCATAGAAATGTAATTAATTTTAAAGTTCTGCTAGGTGCGGAACTTTAACACAACATATTAAAATTCCGCAGGTGCTTCAGTAAAAAATGATTAATGTCCACAAGGTGCGGAACTCTAACCACGGCTTTTTTTTCAGAAATCTATTCACCTGGCAGCTTTTCAATACCATTTTCACTGTAAGATGTGTACTGAAATTTTTAGCACAAGAAATTACTGAAAGTCAATTCATAAAGCACATTGAAGTTAATGAAAGTGAAAATACATTTGAAACACTTGTTGGTACATTTGTTGGAATTATTGTTGATATACCTGTGGAAAATCAAACTTACCTCATACATTTGGAGGCTATAAATTGCTTGTTGGTGTGCCTTTCTGTTCAACACCATTCTGCTGAAAGGTTGGAGCAGAGTACTATTTACAGATTGATAATGAAGGGAAGGCATGTTATACATGCTCCTGTATTGGTTAGAACTCTTATAACCAATTTTATAAACCAAGAAAAATTACCACCTGAATATTCTACAAATGATGGCCAAAGCATAGTATTTGGTAAGTTGTACAAACAGTTTTAATAAATATAGAATGATCATTGGAGTCAAACAATTTGAAGTGGCCATAAAATGATTTCAAACAAAATAACCTACATATCTCCTTACATATTATTTTATATTATATCAATTCCATATATTGATTTCTTAAGCCTGTATATTTTTGTAAATATTTCATCTCAACAGCTCTAGGTGTCAATAGGAATAGTATGAGAAATGCATTACACAATGACATAATATATCATTTCCTGTGTCTGCTGGGATATTTCAGAGGTGTAAAATCATTTTACTATGTTCAATAATTATTCCAGAATAAGTTGAAACAATTGCTGCTCATTGCCATAATAATTTTATCAATTTTTGTATTATCATAAACATAATTATATCAAACACACTTTACCATAATTGTAAACACATATTAAACCTAGCAGTTAAAGATCTATATCATTACATTTTGTGAAATTGATGGAGTATAATACTCAATGCTTCCCCTAAGGTTTATGCTCAAAAGATCTGATAGGTCCAGGTGCTTGGGAGGCTGCACAGCCTCAACGACCCCTTTTACGATCTTATGCTTCCATTATTCTTTCCTGCTGTAATTGATTGTGTTTTGAATACCAGATCTATAAGGTATATCCCCAAATGAAAATATCAGATTTTGTCAGATCTGGAGACCTCATAAGCCACAGAACAGCATCTTTCAATCCATTGATTTGTAAGTTTTTCATTCAAAGTATTTCAAACTCGTTTTCAACTAACTTAAACTTGTTATGCTTAATTGACTCAGCACACAGTATTGCTTTTTTGAGAAAGTTAGAATGCTCAAAATGCCAACAATTATGAGGAGATTTCATAAATGATTAATAATACTATCATGCCAACTGATAGCAATTGTTTCGATTCCTTGATTCATGGTGCCTCCTAGTATTCTTTGTTAAGTTGAAGGAAATCCTCAAAATAGATACGGCAAGAAACAATTTTCTAAAAGAGCATACCTTGGATCATGTCTAGACCCAGGCAAATGTCATTTATAAATATAATCAATAGTAAAGAGCCCAATACAGATCCTTGTATATTAGTTGGTACTCACTGTCACCATAAGCGCTTTTGTTACACCACATTCATGTTTATTTGATGCGGTTGAGATCATCCACAATTAAAGAGTACGTCTGGCATCACAGATTTATGTGTATATTGAGATAACACACCAACTTATATTCCTCGGTTATTGTCAATATGCACTACTGCATTCCTAATCACTAGCGACAACGGTGACATTTAAAATAATATTCAAATAGTGATATCGAATTGACATAACCTAAAATTATAGAAGCCGCTCTAGTTACATCATTGAAATAACTATTTGCGAAATTAGAAAAAATATTGCCATAACAGTGTAAAAAACTCATTGGAAAGTGCATTTTCTACACTCATTACGTTTCCGACAACTTCTATATTAGAAATGTCACTTTCCACATTTGTTATGTTTCATACTTTTTTTTTCATCCAGATGAGACACTCCGCTCTTTTTGTTTGATGTACGGACATCCGTTTTCATTGACCTCGGACCTTTAAATTTTGCGCATCGCAGTTGCCGGATACACGTTGTTACCGCTGGAACTACTGATGTGCAATGTTGCCATTTTAGTAATGCATTATCAACACCAATATAAAAGGTTATCTACTTCTGAGTGATTTATTATGAATTTCATCAGAAATCAGTTTCCATCAGAAATAAGATGTATTCTGAATAAATGTAACGATGAAATTCGAATATTTCGAATGTTGCCCATTCATTGTCATCAGGAAAAATAAAACACGATTCAATTATCTAACAAATGATCAGAATCTAAATTTCTCAACTTGAAATTTGATATAGCAGTATAGGCATAACAGAAATGGTGATATTCTCATAAAATGAAAAATTTTGATTGACATCAATAATATCACTCAATATAAGTAGGTACTCACAATTTTTCGTCCTTTGGAAAATAATGTAATTTGATATTCTCCGATTTATTTCAAGATGGCTTGCAATCTTTACATACACAGTAATAATTACTTATGAACATATTATTGTACCTGATTCACATTCCAGATAATGAAGGTATAAACCTATGATCACAGGTTGTTATGTGCTATGATATGCCTCAAAACCTTAATTACTTTTCCTTTTGAATTATAGTTTATGGAAAATATGTTATAACATTGCAATAAGAACGTAAAACCATCCGAAATACTGGATCGTGAATCGTGTGAAACGAAAACATTTGTAACATAACCAACAAAATTATGACAACGGTGTAAACATAACTCGATCAATATTTTAGCGCCTGCGCATATCTATGACTGGACCTTTAAATTTTGCGCTTTCGATATATCTCTCTAATTTAATTCGCTCTGTCTGTCTGTTATCAGTTAGGAATTACGTAAGAATTGTGAATGCGATATGCGGGAATAATGCTACGCTCTATTACCTATTTCAATCTCAATGAGTGTTTATTTTCAGGTTTGGCAACGAATATTTGGTCGCTGTTGACATTTAGTAAAACACCAACAGAAGAACTTATTATTAAAAATCAGAATGACTTCTTGGAAGCCCCTCTAGCTACCCAAAGTTTATTATTATTATTGGTACTTGTTCATCATTCCACTTCACAGTCAAATCCTTACAGAAGTAGCTTATTCTCCTGCCTGGATAGTCAAGGTATAGTTTTTCCAACATTGTAGTTAAATGTACCGCTATATTTATGGGGTTGTTCAAATCCTAAGCCTATTATTAGAATCTCAAGAATGAAGATGTGCCGAATAAACCAAAAATCTGGTTTTTATTGTTGCCTGGCCTGACTGAATGTGATAAATTAAACTAAGTTCGACTTACTAATTATTAGTTATCGTTTTCCTTCTCTATGCCGATTTATTGTTTACAATATGGCTTCCTCTACAATAGGACTTTTCCATGATATGGAAATATCATGTTAATAACTTCATACGTTTCCTTGACTTGGAATCTGCATTGACCATTTGAATTCATCATTGAATCTATTGAAATTTTATTTGAAATTGAATTTAAATTTATATTCCTTCTGAAGATATCGGAATCTTATTGAATATCTATTCAATTTGTCAACCCAATATCTCTTGATATTTAATATGACAGCTGAACTTGAATTACCTTATATTTGAGGGGTTGACAATATAATATAAAAATCTTTAGATATTTTGTTTATTTCAGATAGTAATCCAGTTCCACCAAAGAATGTGTCTTCCTTATTCAAAATTAATTACAATTCCTTGTATAAGACAATATGTAAAAAGGCATCTGGTGATGCTGCAACATTGCTACTCTATTCATTACTGCATAAAAATTCTTCCTTCAAATCTTTCGTATTCAAAAGAATGGATTTAGATAATTTGGTTAGTACCAAATAATCTTCAATGAATAAATGCGAAATTATAGAAATTTTCGTTTTCAGATTTTACCTATTTTGAAGGCTTTATATAATGCCCCGAACAGCAATTCCCATCATATATACATGTCTCTTATAATCCTACTCATTCTGAGCGAAGATGACAATTTTGACACGACAGTTCACGATGTGGTAAGTCATTTATGATGTATATATATTTTCTCACATATCTAGTATTGATATATTGAATTATGTATCATAAAGGCAACTCTTGGTAAGGTGCTCCATTTTGCACTTCATTCTTGATATCAATACATAATTTTTTCAATTAAAATATCGGGTTATATCTGATGGAGGTGTATACAATGAAATTGATATAATTAATCAAACGAAACAACGGGTCGTGTTTTCGATACTTCGATGTGTTATTTTTCTTTTGGTTTAGCTGATTTATTATTATTCCACTTGGTTAAATATATCGACAATTTTAAAGATGTTATAGGATACATCAAAACAAGTACTTCTTTGTTCAGAAAACTTATGTCCGTTTATAAACCACCACACGTGTTTTGCTCAGGTGGTGTATTAAAATAAAACGTGGTTTGTGAACCCTAATTAATGAAAATCTTATAGTTTAGTACATTAATGTTAGTGTTCAATTATGGATTTTCATCAAGTATCGGCCTCATCTAGTCAGTATTTTTAGATAAAAAAAATATAGGGTATGCCCATATAGTGCTGACATTCTGAACTGTCCTGCCCTCATGTAACCCCCTGCATGATTGAACATATTTTTTGAATAGGTGCCTCGAAATATTGAAAAACACCGTAATTTCAAGTTTTCTCTTAACTGTCCAAATGCTGAAGCTGTATCTTGTTCTTTCACCCTATTATCGTCTTGGATCTGTTAGGGCATCACTTCTCAGCATACGTGTTGTTGAAGGGTCTCTAGTAAATATTTTGTAGATCAACATTATTTCCACTAGTAAGTTTGAACGAAAAGTTTTGGATTATTGAAGTACACGTTGGCAATATCTCAGTGATTAATTGATTCAGTGAAGAAAACTACTTGAATGAATCTACTTGACTTGCATGATTCTCTCCTTTATAAAAACACCCTGTATAGTTGAAATCATGTGTAATTATCTTTCTTTTTGCAAATGAAAACACGTTCAATAATCATGTGAGTAGCATGATTCACCAATTGAATTATTTTGATGAAAGTGAAATATCTTGCTTTTTTATCACAGTGGGTGATACTGAAATCATTATATCTGTCAGAATCGTTTGCCGTACTGGGTAGTCCTACAGAATAATTTGTTGCTTTCCAGAAACTAAAAAACATTGACTGGTATGTGGAAAAAGCATTGACAGAAATTTCTCTGGGTGGTCTTCTCATACTAGTTCTGATAAGGACTGTGCAATATAATATGTTGAAGATGAGAGATAAATATTTGCATACGAACTGTCTAGCTGCCTTAGCCAATATGTCATCACAGTTCAGAGATCTTCATCCATATGTTTGTCAGCGGTTACTCTCTGTTTTCGAATCGTTGACGAAAAAGTATCACCGACTGATTACTCCAAAGATTGGAAGTGTTCCAGAAGAAACAAAAATAAATCTTACTTCTAGTCAAGAAGAAGCAGACACCGAGCAAGATGTAGCTGTCTTGGAAGAAGTAATCAGAATGTTATTGGAAATTTTGAATTCCTGTTTGACTTCTCAGATAGGAAGTAACCATAATCTCATTTATAGTTTATTGTACAATAAACATATATTCCATGGCCTCAAGAAAGATGTGGTTTTTCAAGATATAGTACAAAATATCGATTCGGTGATACAATACTTTTCCCAATTACTACACGATAAATCGAAAGAACGTGAAGTGGATGCGCCACAAGTTCTGCTTATGGTACAGGAAGGAACGAAACATTGGCCCAAAGAGAGGTTAACGGTAATTCTCAATTTTATTCGATATTATGTATTCCTAATGCAATAAATCAATTTAATAGTCCTAAGATGACAATGTTGAACCTCACAGATGAAAATTCCTTGAGTCGCCGTGGTGGCGATGAGCGCAAAGCGCGATGATTATAATGGAAGTCCATCACGGTCGTGGGTTCGATTCCCAGGCCCGTCAGGAATAACAAAAAAGGCGAGGCGACTGGGTGTAGCGTGTTCTGTCCTTAAATTTAGAAAAATATATATTATATTTCTGTGGCAAAATGAACTTAGTTTTCGATGCCAGGATGAGTGAAATGAATGAGTGAATGAATGAATGAGGGTGAGTGAAAGGTGAGAGCGAATCTTTTTTAAAAAAAATCCTTGATTAGGTATTTCTATCCCGTTTCCGTGATGGGTACAATCACAAACAAATTTGCTAAGGGATTGTAGATTTTTCGTTAAAATCTGCTACCTTTCTATACATAAGAAACTCATGAACAATTTTGAAATCAAGATTCAATTTGAATTCAATTACTTATTTCGTTATTTGAAATGACAATGAAAATAAATTATTCAATATCTGCAGTAGGTAACTAGTTTATTTAAGCTCTTAGGTCGAGCTCTTTTAACTTATTTTGAATAAAGCCATTATTTTCTCCAAAACAGAATAGTAGTTTCTACGCGATTTTAACGTGTATAATACTCATTGGCTCAAACATTCCATATGACATGTAGAACAACCTGATGTAATCGGCATCAGCAGATAGAATCGCCCGAACATCGAATATCAGAAGAAACATCTTGCAATAATATTTCAATTACTCTGAGAACTTTTGGAAAATAGTGCAATGGAATGTTATCAATTAATTTCTAGAAAATTGTTATGTATAGAATTGAGTATGCTTGGAGTATACACTATTATGCAGATAGCATATATACTACCATTGACGCAGATACATTGAACAGTGTAGCGGTTATTTCCTAATTTTGACAACATGGTAGCGAATTTATCAGTTAAATTTCTTACACCAACAGCTATAGAAACGTCTTCTTTCTATAATGATGGCATCAAAAAATATAGAATGATTGCCTCAGCTTTCACTACAGGTCAAAATAACCTAAATATCGCTTTTCTGTGGTAATTTGGAATCTTTCTAAGATAATTAGAAAGCTTTCTCTTCATTATTTCTCAATTTATTTTTTTCTCTGCTATCGGCGAATGGAGTATAATAAGTAAAGGGCAAAAATATGAATCCCTCTTTCCTGAAGCTGGAGGATATGCTATGATGGGTAGTGGTTTGCACGATATAAGGGGTGTCCGATGAAATAGTACCTTTTCCTTGTTGAATCACTTATGACCAAGAGTTGAAGAGTTCATGGTTCTAGAATGAATAGTAGCAGGAATTCAAGGATATCCAGTTTGACTTTATATAATACTTCGTCATGTAATGAAATCTAGAAGTTGTAGCTCAGAGTAATTGAGTTGATAAGTTTTCCATTGATGATGTCACCTATTTATGAATCGAATGTTTATTGGAATCCAGGGTGGAATTTTATTTTTCTATCAGCTGATGCAAATTGCGCATATGCAATCACACAAAAATATAATTTAGCATTGTCACCAAATCATTGACGACGTCATTATCCGCGAAGAGATAATTGGTTATTTTGTGATATACCTACATGTACTTTTTGTGCACATTGATGAAGGATATTTATGTCACAATTCATAGTTTTATTCAATTATATTGGGGTTATGTTGGAATTAATTAGCCAATATCTTTACCGGCTGGGATAAAAATCGCTCGAAGAAGCCGGCGATTTCATCATTCAAATATGCCCTTTTTTTGTGAAATCCCAATATGTGATGAAAGAAGAAAAATACTCTAAATCATCTCCACAACATTTAATCTAAATACCTATATCAGGGACATGTTTCGAACGTATATACGTTCATCTTCAGCCTGAATAAACGTTCTACAAAGAAACCCCCCTTTTTCTTTGTAGAACGTTTATTCAGGCTGAAGATGAACGTATATACGTTCGAAACATGTCCCTGATATAGGTATTTAGATTAAATGTTTTGGAGATGATTTAGAGTATTTTTCTTCTTTCAATATACACTACTCCACTTTGAGCTACTATATGGACTTCTACCAAAGATTCCAATATATGATATTGGCAATTTTTTACCTAGCAACAGTAGCAACACACATTTTTGAAGTATCATTCGAAATAAAGTGTTTCGAGTATAAAATTACTTCGAAAGAACATGTGATTCATTTAAAAAATCCCAGCGGTCACAGATTGTGCAATTTTTCGCTAAGAACAGTATCGTATTTGAGCACCACAAAATATGGTGTCATTATCTTGTATTGGGAGCGGCGCTTTGTTCTCCCTTTACATATATTCATTCATTGATGACTAATTATTTTCAGAAATTTCCTGAGCTCAAATTTAAGTATGTAGAAGAGGAACAACCTGAAGATTTTTTCATTCCCTATGTGTGGGCTCTTGTCAATCAACAGTCAACGCTGAATTAGAATAGAGTATATGTACATTTGTAAATAATATGGAGTAATATATTTATATGATGAATATTTCAACTGTTTTTTATATATACAGGGTGAGTCGAAGTTAAACAGCCAATGTTGAAGCTTGGCATGAGATTATTTATTATAGAATTGATATTTATAGTGGTAATTATATTGCACGCTACTGTTTTTGCAGGTCTAGTTTTCTTTCTAAATCAAATTACTTGTGTCGGCAATTTTGACGAACATATTTTATTCTTAAATTTTCTCTTGTTCAAAATATATTAAGGGAGTGTCTAGGGGTCCGGGCGCCCGGATTCCAGACACGAATATTTATTGGACCGGGCGCCCGGATTCCAGACGCAAATATTTATTCGACCGGGCGCCTGGGGTATAAGTTTTTTGAGGAAGGGAAATTCGATTTAAACAAAAGGAAATTTGAACGCGCTATTGTGCTTTAACTGACCTGAACGTACTTACCTATCAGTGATAGTCCCTTGATAACTATTTTCACGAAATTTTTGAAGAAGGAAAATTTTTTGATTAAAAATAGATAGAAAATATCTGCTGTACGGGAAATTTAAACGCGCTATATTTATTGAATGAGACTGCCTGAACCAAACGAACTAACCTATCAGTGAGGGCCTTGGTCACTATTTTCAGTAAATTCTTGACAAAGGAGAATTTTATTGAGATAGGAAAGAAATAAACAAAATCAGACATTTGAAAGATTATATATACTATGCGCCCGCGCTCGGTCAAATAAATATTTTTATCTGAAATCCGGGCGCCCGGTTAAATAAATATTTGTTTTTGGAATCCGGGCGCCCGGTCAAATGGATATTTGAAGTTTTAATCCGGGCGTTTCCCAGTAAACACAAATCTGTCTGAAACATAATAATGGGGGAACAACTATGCCTTAAATGACACATGAAAAGTTACATATCAGTCACCAGTAGGAACTTCTATAGATGCTTATTTTCTGAATGAAAAATATGTACATGAGCAAATTGCAGATACATAAATATTATGTGATAGGTACGATATACGCGTACAGCACTTTGAAACATTATTTCTCGTATTCTGAGCCATTCCTGTTCGTATTCGTTATGTGAATTTCTCATAAATGAAATACCATTCTCGATCACATCATAATTGCGTATTAGAAACATCTTTGGAGATCAATGTGTTAACATAATTGTAAATTATTCCGTGGAAAACGAAGTTATTTTTACTGGGATTGCATAGGGAGCTGAATTTGTTCGAATGTAGCTGAAATGAAATAGTACATATTATGGGTGTCCCAAGTGGTAGTGGACGTTCATTTTATTTTGTTAATTTTGAGTCCGAATAACCATCAGGACCAAGTCTGGATGTTTTGTGAAGTGATTGTATAACAGTGAAACATTGTCAAAATTGGCTGGTGGTATCGTATTTCTCCATACTGAAAAGTTGCCAAGATCATCAAGATAGCGATATATAGGTACGTACAAAAAAGCATCAAGAAATATGTCGAATTAATGAAAAAATGGATTAGCCATAAATTAGAAAAAAAAATTTTTGAAAGAGAAAAATAGTCTATCCAATTAAAAATATCAAACATAGTTTGAAATGAATGTCTGGTAGACTACGAGCAGAAAACAACTACTTTCCTGGTAAATACCACGCAGAACATTGAATTATATCTGTTCGTAGTCCATGCAACGATTCACACTGTGAATGCAGATCGCAAATATGTTTCTTTCTTCCTAAGACGTGACAAATTAACGCCATTTAACAAATACATAATACATCAGACGAAAATCATCCATATCATTTTGAAAAATGAAAACTATGTCAAATTGAGATATGAAAATCGTAATGATCGAATAATATAATCAATTGAAAGTTATTATTATTCAAATATCATTGATTTATAGAAATAAATAAGAAGACAGCAGCCACCAGGTAATGAAGAAGAAGGTTTAATCACAGAGGTTAAGCAACGTTAGGCGCGGTTAGGGTTTGGATTGGTGACCGCGACGCAACTGCCTGACACAGACTTTGTTATTTCACACAAATTACAAATCATGTATCCGAGACATATCTCTTCATAATCGATCATGTTTCCTACATGTATCAGTAATGTGTGGCAAAATGCATGTCTGATACCTCTCTGTTCATGTGTCAACGATGTTTCGCTAATAGATTCATGATATTGCAAAATATAAGACATTCCAAGGTACTTGCAAGTTCCATGAACCTTGCATAGCATGTATCAGAGATCTCCTATGTTACACAAATTATATAATGTTTTTGTTTCCTTTACATATCTGTGTTTACTGGGTTGATTGAAAACAAAAAAAGGCCCGACGGGGATCGAACCCGGGAAGCCTGCGTGTGAATCCAATATGCTAAACTCTGTACCACCTGACGCTTAGAGAAAATGTTGCAAGCTGGTTTCATGATACGAGTGATGCGACCGGGTGCCCGTTCAAATAGGGTATTTGTATCTGGAATCCGGGCGCCCGGACCCCTAGACACTCCCATATATTAATCAAATATTCTATTTCCCTTTTTTGGGTTTATCAAAAGCTCCATATGGTTCCTTAAGTTTTGCTCCACCACCTACTTATTCTGGCCGATGTGGATAACCACAAAACTGATTGATTTTTTCAAGACCTATTATTCAGAATCACGGATTGAAGTCTATTGAAATTTCAGCTTCATATGGGGATTCACAGGGATCAACTCTAGGTTCACTTTCGTTCAAAACATGTTTATCAATGACATCCGGTCGATGCATGCTTCAGTTAGTATTGTTACTATACGCTGATGACTAAATTGTACATGGCTACCCAGTAGTCTGGATGATTAGGTACACAGATTTTCAGAATTATATCTTGACATGCTGAATATCTGGTACAAGTCTAATAATATATTGTGTGATGAACATGAAAACGTGCGAATTGTGCGACTTTTACGCGTAAAATATTGGTGATTGCTAGATAAATGTTATCAATTCAAGGATTTTCGGGTGTCATATATACCTATACTAATACCCACTTATGATGTGAAATTGACTTGACGATTATTATGTAGAAATTTTTACAGTGGATTTGACTCCTGTAGTTCTTAGAACAAAAAACCTTTTACTTTCATGACAGCTATAACATATGACATGAGTCATTAGATCTCTTACATCTGATCTTCGACACCCCTTTCTCAATTTTAAGTATAACGCAACACAAATAATAGAGAAAAATATTTGATCAACATATCAAAAACAAAAAAGTAGAAAAACATATGTCACTCCCAAATAGCTCACGACGTCCCCTGGACGTACATTTTATTACGTCCTATTCAAGTCCGTACGTCCCAGAACCTAATATGTACGTAACCAGAACGTACAATCGCGTACCCCAGCAAACACGAAACATAACGGTCTGTATCGCGATGTTCTTTATGTGTCACAAATGTTACATATGATTTCAACATCCCATGAATGTTGATAGCACATTTCGTTCACACGTACGATGTGCTGTTTTAATCACAACGTTACATCCTTTTGGTATGTACAGGCATTATCTTTGGGACATTTATATGTTACTTTCCATTCAATATCACATTTTTACATACCATTTATGTTAAATTATGACAGCTCCGCATTGGCATCTAAAGTATGTACCGTGTATGTTTTTCTGAAGACTAACCCCACCTAAAACCCATCGGTTCACGAGTTCTTTGTTAGTTAGTCTGTGAATGGTCTGTGGTACACAGTGTACAGTGTTTGGCCAAAGACGCCATATCGTATAGAAGCCATATCGTAGTTCATATACTATCGAAAAAAGTTCTCAAATAAGGTATGTATAAAAAATCAATGAAGAATTTGCCTGCATGGTAATAACCTGGGACAACGAATATAACGTAGTATTGATAAGAGTTAGCTTGAATGAAACCTTCCTAATAAAGTCGAACATGTTAATACGTTTTATAGTCATTGTTTAATATTTGGAGATGTATGAGTAAAAGTGGCACTTTTGTCCCCAAAAATAAGGAACACTGAAGTGGCACTTCTAGTCCCGAGAGTGCAAAATTATTGTTATAACATTTCACAGTGTTGGTGTTTTTATTATTATTACAGAATAGATGTGGCATTATACAACTCGGTGCTCTAGGAAGGAGTTCAAGAAAGTTTTTTTCGGAGTGGCTCGATCGTATGCCAACCCAGAGGAGAACTGAATAATTTATTATAATGTACCTATTTGGAACGAATTATATATCTTTGACAGATTCATAAAGGTATATTTTATTGTTATACCCTATACTTGTAAAACATATGAGTACCATTTATGTGCTTCTAGGGACATGCATTTTATGTTAGGGGATGATATTCAAATAACATCTTCTGGATACGTATCGTGTATATCCCACTATGACATACCTGTGATAATATCATGAAAACATCTACTAGAAAGCATTTGTCAACATCTAATTGATATACCATGAAAAGCCCCTGTTGCGGAAATTCGGATGTTGCATACATGTCTATGTAATATCAAAAGTATATCGCATGGGAGGTATAATGTTCTCAATGTAATGTATCGAAACATATCTGAGATGTTTTTGTGCTTGCTGGGACGTCCTCGGGACGTACAGTGCCTACGTTCTCAGGACGTTTCCGGGACATCAATATTTTGAGCCTGATTGCATATTTATTTCCTATTTCGATATATTTTTCAATAACAATGAAACATTGTCAATATATTAGCTGTTGTCATCGTTTTTTGCAACACATGGAAAGTTCTCAACTTCGAAGTTGCGAATTTGAAACAAAATAAATATGTCGAATTAATACCCCACAGCACCCCCATATTCAAGAAATATATACCTTTGAAACCATGTTAGATACAATTACTCCTAAGAAGTGGTTCGGGTTCTAGTATAAGCTGTTGATCTCGCTTTTCTCCGAATGAATTTGATTCATGAGGAGTTTGCAACACAATAATTTGCGATATGTAAATAGGTAAGGTGAAGAATATATATTTCAGATTGACATCATGAAATTCCGAGTAAATCAAATAATTAAGAAGTCTTGTTGGTCAAATCTCATTCATTAGGTACTCATACTAATTATTAAAGAGACATCAGCAGATTAGAATCCAATAACGAAGGTCAAGCAACGTTAGGCGAGGTTAGAACATGATGGATGATGGGTGACCGTTTTAGTCCTGGCGCCAATTTTTATTTTATGTACGTCCCCTATACGTTCCGTCTTGTAACATCGGACGTCCCTAATACGTACTCTGGACGTCTTTCGACCGACATTGGACGTCTTCAGGACGTCCTGTACGCCCTAAATGTACGTCTCCTGTATGTACAAAGGACGTCTTCATGTTATCTGGGCTTTGATTGTCACAAAGAAAAAAGAAATATACCCTGGCAGTGAGTGATTGCCGTAATCGAAAAGAAAGTTAAATAGCAAAGTAAAAGGTTGTTACGCACTATCGAATATGAGGTATTCACAGTTATGAATATATTATTTGATTACTGTTAATTAATATAATAATATAAAACAGTTGAACCTCCTGTCAATATTCAATAACTGCTCCCAGCAAAAAATTTAAATTGGCCCAGTATTGATAATATTGATAATATTGATAATATTGATGATATTGATGATATTGATAATATTGATAATATTGATAATATTGATAATATTGATAATATTGATAATATTGATAATATTGATAATATTGATGATATTGATAATATTGATAATATTGATAATATTGATGATATTGATAATATTGATAATATTGATAATATTGATAATATTGATAATATTGATAATATTGATAATATTGATAATATTGATAATATTGATAATATTGATAATATTGATAATATTGATAATATTGATAATATTGATAATATTGATAATATTGATAATATTGATAATATTGATAATATTATTGATAATATAGATATCCCTATATCCTGGATATAGGCGGACATATGGACATCTATTGTATATCTATAGGATATCCATCGATATCCAGTGCGGATATACTCAATATCCAGTGGATATAATGGATATCCACGATGGATATCCTGTGGATGTCTAATGAATCATGGATCTACTGTGCTGTCTGGGCATCTACTATTCACGCTCTCCGAATTTCGTTGCCAAATATCAGGTGATTCTAAAAAATTAGTTGGGGAAACCGATCGACTTTAGACGGGCACGTTCAAAGGTACATATATGCCATGAAATTTTTTTCTCGTGATTTTCATGTACCTATACCCGATGTAACTTTCCACGTACTATTATTTCATTTAATGATTAGGACAACATTTGCATATCATTTATGCCATTTCGTTAATGCCTACTCTTTTAATTGATGAGTAAAAAATTATACAGCAATCGAAGTAATTCATGTAATGAATTGATGAAGGTACAAAGTCAACTTCATAATTACTTCGTATTTACATTTTGTTCAAAAACATGTATCAGTGACCAACAGTGCAACAATAACTAAACTATTACCTAGAGACATCATTCATTACCTGAGATTCTACTATTTCAGAATGAATCATCAATTTGTAGTGCTGCTTCTCGGAATCTGCGTTTGGGTTCTCATTGAGGCAATCACAGATTTACGTAAGTCTAAATGAATTATTGTTAAATAATAATGCGGAACATAAGCCCAATAGAGAATGCAAGATGAACGTAAGAAGTTTATGTGTATATATTTTAGATATATCTAGAGCGATTAATTCAAGAAGTGCTCACTTTTATTATAATATTTTATTAATGACATGCCATATGAATTACGATTCTTCCGTCTTCACGATATTTTAAAAAATCACTATATCTCTGTGGCAATATCTTTCATAAATTGTCATCATAATTTTCGGCTATTTTCTTAGTTGATAACACTATAGGTCATGGTCACATTGATTCAAGAGTTATCATTCATTGATTCTGGAGTTAAGAATATAAAATAAGAATTTTCTGAGTTTTTTTCGTCAAATATGACCTATAATAAATATTAATCTGGAATTTCACCTAAGGACTCGAAGTGTCTCATTAACTGCTAATTCTTCGTGGAATCGTTTGGTAGTTGTATTTCTTTTTTATTTGGATTGCGTTCCAATATTCTACCTACTTAGCTGCAATCGATTTTGCTCCACATAAAAACTCTTTCCAATTTTACCGCAAATGTTTCAAGTTCGCGAGCGCTCGCTTAAGAAAAATCACAGCTTGTCCAGTTTAAGGTCGCACTGTTGCAGAAGATTTGCGTTATAATTTATGTGACCTTATACTTTGGATTGGAAGACTAGTGAAGTATGAAGTCGAAGTTTTCCATTTTAGCTCGCAGTGATCTCGCTTCTTCCCTTTTTTTTTTGGATATCAACCCAATCTCCATGAGACAATTGAGGACAGTGGCAAAATTTTGTATCAGTGCTGATACCGTATCAAATCGAGATGACCATCGAGTTGGTCATAATTTTTTTTACAGCATTTGGGATAATCCCTTTTTTATTCACAGTACCAGCTTCTCATCTCAACGCGGGAGTTTTCAGATTCAAAAGCAATGGAAAGATTTCATTTCACTCATTTTATTGTACGAAATTCAGACCTCTGGTTATAAACTGGTGAAAATTTTGGTTTCTTGCGCCCCTGACAAGCTTGTGGTTTTTCGGTTATCGGAGTACAATAATACGATAAGACATACGACATACTATATTAGCGACAGCATTATTTATTTGTCGCATTGGAATAGGGACAGGTTGCGGATACGAGTGTTTGTTCAGATAGTTTCCCTACTTCCCAGTGGTGCACCGACTTTAACCTTATAGGAATCCGGGTAATTACTGAAGAATAGGTCTGGAGTATTAACACATATGCATGATATTTCAATACTTATTACAAGTTCAGTGTCTAGATTGTTTTCTCAATAAAATATTAATTTTCTCATATTTGGTGAGCTACAGCTTGAATATCTACATATTATCACCGAATTCTTCATCTTTTCAAAATCCTCTAGTATACACACAATGTATCAATACTGAAATCAACTTTTCTCAAAATGGTAATTCAACTAAGAAACATATTTTTCAATTATTGAAGTTATATTAGTTTTAATTTTGGTGGACAATTTCGAATGCATAGACTTTGACTCATAATTTTTTTCTATTTCAATAACATTTTCATCCCTTCTTTTGCGTTGCGAAATATTCCCTAATATAACAGCTTTTGAAACTTCAAAAATAACATAATCCTAGTAGGTACTGTTCACAGAGAGTTATAATTTGATGACATATTAAAATAAAGAAGATCACTTCTACGTGAAAAATGTAATCAAACATATTTTTCTTCATTCTGTCAAAATATTCTCATAAACCTATCACGGATATTATCCATTTGTCTTTTTTCGAATAGTTCAATTATTATTGCTGTATAATAAGTACCTACATATTACGACATGAACATATTTTTCATTTATGATTTATGAACTGTAAGATTCCACTTCATTGATTGATAATTAATAAAAATATTGATATTAATATTGCATCACCAATAATTACAGGTAGGTACCTTTATTATTATTTCACATTTATTTTCCTGCTGTAAGTGCTGTAGGTAGTAAGTTATAAAAATAATGTACAATGTACAAAAAATATGTTACCCATCAGATTTTACTTCAAATTACAGAAATACAGTACATAAATAATTATGAGCTATATAATCATTGTGGTTTCCAAAAACAATAAGAAATAATGGTTGATACCTATACATTGTCTTACCTTTTATGGGAGCACCGCCGTAATTTCTGTAAAAACCTGAGGACTGGTGAAAATCCTGAAAATGCACCTACCGACTTAATTTCTTGGCCTTAATGACCGTCAGTCGTTATAGAACTCCCATTTTTACGCTGAATCCTATTGGCTTCCTGTAATGTTTCGACAAATTCTATATATTTGGTTTTTGACAAGAGAACTCATGAAATAGAAATGACTTACAATTTCTCACAAAATGGTAAGTATTTTGAATATAACTGTTGGCTTTACTTGAGTTTCTTTGACAGATAATATCTATGTCTTTTCGAATTGATTTTTTTTCATGATAAATCAACTCCTCCATAGAAAACACCATTTGACGATGACGTGAGTCATTTTGACATCGATAAAAAAGGTGCATCCTTTTTTATCGCTGTAAAAATGCCTGTTCCTCGAAACCTTCTCCATCTAGTATGCGCCCGAAAGGGCAAACTACAAGAAACACGAAATCGTCGATTTGGAGACAATTCATGGAGTTTTGTAAAGCCAGAAATTACGAATTGGGAGAAGAAACACCGGTACAACATATAGCAGATATATTGAAAGACTGGGCTTATAACATGAAAAAGCGAAATGGAGAAGATTACAAGGAATATGCTCTGAAAACAATCTAGAATTCGACTGCAAAGATGATTCAAGAAAAATATTTCAGTGGGTACAATATTAAAGTTGATCCTTTTGCCGATATAACTTTCAAAGAAGCTCGTGATGCGAGAAATAGTAAACGGAAAGAATTGCAAGCTATTCCGGATAAAAGAAAGTTAGGTTCTGTTGCAATAGATAAGAAAGATATTATAAAAATGGCAAAACTATGGAATATAAATGAACCAGATGGATTGCAAAGAAGATTTTTTCATATAGCTTCTTATGAATTAGCTTGGAGGGGAGGAGAAGCTGTAAACTGTAGAATATACTATTTCAAAGAAGAGAAAAATCAAGATGGAACTCCTACAGGAAGAATAGAATATAATACAATATTTTCCAAGACGGCACAAGGTGGGTCAAAAAGATTGGCAGACAGCAAATGGATAACAAAAAATTATATTGATGAAAATATATGTCCAGTGAGATTATTAAAACTACTCTTAGAAAGAAGAAATGGAAACATAACGTCTGAACGACTTTTTTTAACTCCAAACCCTTTTTGGAAGCTCGAAAATTCTAAAGGATGGTTTAAAAATGTTCCACTGGGAATTAACATGATTTCTTCTTGGACCAAAATTTCAGCAACGAAAATTGGCCTCGACACCACAAATAATAAAATAACCAATCATTCAAACCGTGCTAGTACAGTTACACAGTTAGCCAAAGCAGGAATAAGTGACCAACAGCTTATAAAAATAACTGGACATTCTTCGTCGGCATCGATCAAACCCTATCTACAAATTGACCCTGAACATCACGAAAATCTTGTTAGTAACTTGCGATCTTCGGATATAAAGAAGTGTTCGAACGAATATTCGACATGTGTCGAAACCATCAGAGAAGAAAATATCGAAATTTCGACACCGAACCAAAACATTTTCAAAAATTGTATTTTTAATAACTGCTCCTTTAAATAGTTATTTCAATAAAGTTAATTATAATTACTGTTCATTTATATATTGTCGTTGATTTATCTTGCCAAAAAACACTCGAACTTTTTTTTATTGGATAAATTTCTTTACTAACTCAAAAATTTTCCATCAGTAATTTCACTCGAAAATCTGACATTAGACAAAATTGCTCGACCTACGGTCTCGCAATTTTTTCATGTCAGTTTTTCTCGTAAAATTACTGATTGGCAAATTTTATTCGTTAGAAAGAGAAATTTATCCGATAAAAAAAAAGCTCTTGTGTTTTTACTGTTGATAAAAAACTGACTTTATATTCTTCAAATATCGTTCTGAACTACTTTTTCGAACAACATTCTCTAATATTTTTTCAATTCGCCATAGTTTATGACTGCTATGAATTGAAAGGGCGTTATGTTTCAATAGTCAATGATTTGTTATATGATGACCGACAAATCCGTAGACAATCGTTGGATCAAGTCAAAATTGCTCTGTTCAATATTTTGAATTCTTCAATCTTGAAGTACCAAATTATAGTAGACAGAAAATATTCACCCTTGAAGATCTGAATACATCTGGAAATTCTTAAATTCTGATGTACATGATCCACGATCTGTTTCGAGCCAAGAGCTATTTCACTCCCATCAGTCAGCTGCTTATGATTTATAAGGCACAGATCCGACATGTCCTGGAATACTGTTCCCATATTTGAAGTGCGGCACCTAAACATATCCTGAAACTATTGGTCCAAAAAAGGGCAATTCGTCTCGTCGGTGCTGCCTTGCTTACAAACTCGCTCACATCTCTGGAACACCGTAGAAAAGTTGTCTATTATATCTATTTTATAGATATTTTCATGCTCTTCTGAAATATCAACAATCGTTCATCCATTAACAGATTATTCGAGATTAACCCGTCAAGTTTAGTCTACACACCCCTTCGTGGTCACTTTAGAGACCTGCAGAACGTCCCTTTCCAAAGACTCGTTCATCCAACGAACATAGGGACTTTGGAACTCATTGCCTAGGGAGGTGTTCCCCGAGGCATACGATATCCAGAAATTTAAGAAGAAAATCAACTCCTACTCACGATGTTTTCTGAACATTACAGGATATCAATTTTCGTGAGAACCAGAACATACAAAAAAATCTGGTTTCTTGCAGCGAAACGCCAGTGCCCATCCACACTGAAGGAACATTATATATAAAAAACCTTTAGAATGAGGTAGGTATTACATATGTTACCTTTTAAAATTTTAGTGGTGGCGGTCCCTGGACCAAGGGATGAAATGTATTTCGTGTTGAAAAATGGAAAATGTCATAAACTGGACAAAAACTTTTAGAAAGAAAAAATTGTCTATCCAATTAGAATATCAAACATAGTTTGAAATGAACAAAAACTTTTAGAAAGAAAAAATTGTCTATCCAATTAGAATATCAAACATAGTTTGAAATGAATGTCTGGTAGATTGCGAGCAGAAAACAACTACTTTCCTGGTATAATGCATTTTCGTCGCGTCTATTTGACCGCACTGAACTGCGTTCCAAGAGACAATTGGAAGTGGCGACACCATGCGGCAGAAATAAATCTCCCAAGTTACAGAACTTGAAAGAAAAATGGAAAAGCCATAAATTGGACAAAAACTTATAGAAAGAAAAAATAGTCTATCCAATTAAAATATCAAACATAGTTTGAAATGAATGTCTGGTAGACTGGCATTGGGACAGGCAACGCTTCGAGTGGAGATCTTACGGTCTCTATTCGGATAACTACCCTGCACTGATGAGGGCCAATAAGCCCGTAACCGGTCTGTAGGTTGTTAAGCGTGCCTGTCTCGATGTGAATTTGTTACGTCTTAGGAAGAAAGAAACATTTGCGATCTGCATTCAGTGTAAATCGTTGCATGGACTACGAGCAGATATAATTCAATGTTCTTCGTGGTATTTACTAGGAAAGTAGTTGTTTTCTGCTCGTAGTCTACCAGACATTCATTTCAAACTATTTTTGATATTCTGAATGGATATACAATTTTTTATTTTTAAAAGTATTTCGCGTTATTATTGTATTTGTTGTTATTTCTATTAATCTCAAAAAGTGTCAACATTACCTACTATTAAGGTTAATATAAAAATCCGTACGGTTAGGATGGGAAATAGACATTTTACAGCTCGCCAATTCTCACGTTGATGTATATCTCCAAACCTATTTTCTTCATGATAGGTACTGATCAGTTGATATAGTTTTGTGTATTTATGATTCGAATCCAAAACAATTGAGTTGCTGGACTCAAACGAAACATTGAGTTTCTTGTTGTCTGGTATCCTGCCTCTCAAAATCGTATAATGAAATTTTCATTCACGAATATAGACGACTCATGAAGCTGACTTGTTCTGGGTAAACATTTCTTTCACTCAAGAATAGCTATATCCTTCTTGAAAGTTTCACCCTGACTCTTCTTAACCGATAACATTCTGGCTTCTCTCATTTATGTTACATATCAAACTGTAGTCTACTTGGATGTAATAATTTTGGACACTAGTCCATATTTTGATCTGATTTTTTGTGTGTGGAAAGATGAAGGTTTGATCGAGTGAGGATGCTATCTGAAAATTGATTATTTGATGTATACATATATATTTTTTTGATTCGCCAAATTGGCTATGTTCAGATATATTTTTATACATTTTCTTTTCGAAATTTCGAAAAAAGAGATAGTATCCTCCCTAGCTTGATCCTTTATCTACATGATGCAATCAAAAAATCATGAAAATATTGATTGGTTTTCAAATGAGAAGTCAAGAGCGGGAGTGCTGCATTCGGTATTCTGCGCGTCTCATTGCCCACTTCGATCAAAAGATTCGAATCAATGTCGAGAGTCTTGAAATATTTTGGAATTTTAAGTGCCTTCGTATGCCCTTTGGTATAGCTTCTGCACCAAACGGATTCCAAAAGGATATCAGTACCATTTTTGCTGGTATCGAGAATGTGTTCATTTACTTGGATGATACTCTGGAGTAGGAAAATACCAGGGATTCCTGTCTTCACATCCTACATCAAGTACTGGCTAGCCCTTCGTGGTCCATCCTGGTTTTCTATTGTGTGGAAGAGGTTCCTGTCCGGATCCTGCCAGAATGGATGAATTGTTGAAGATACCTTTCATGAATCATACTCGGCTAGTCATTTTTAGGTATGATTACATTTTTCCAGTTTGGGAAGAATCTAACTACAGTTCAGCATCCATTATATCAGCTCAACAAAACTATTACCCACTTTTGGGGAGAAGGGAGCAAGCATCAGCTCTTGACAATAAGGCCTCAGAACTGATGTTTTGTTATCATATTCAACTGATGCTTCATCTGTCATGTGACTGAGGAAGGAAGTGAAGAGCCTATTGTTTTCAAATCGGAAATGTTTACAGAAAGAAAACTGAAAAATCTAGTGCATGAGCAGGAGGACGCTTCATCAATTTTTGGTATTGCTACGGACTGTGCTGTGTTCCGAGAATACCGGAAGTCATTATCTCGGAGGCGCGTGACTGGCTGTGATTTATGACCTCGCGATAACATCGGTCGCCGACGTACCTAATTAGAGGACAATAGCGGATGATTATCAACCGTCGCATTTTCTCGAAAATCAACGTTATTTCTTAGAAATTCATTGAATATTCAAGATTTTACTAGAATTGATGTTTTGTACCTATTTAAAGGACCGCAGTGGCGCGGACAGTCAATTTAGAAAGAAAGCTAGTATCGTGAACAGAGATTTGTATAGCGAATATTGAAGTGTTAATCGAGTTGTATTTCAAGTGTTTAGTGAAGAATTTTTCAGTGTTTAAATTAACGAAACCAAGGAGAAATATCGTAACAGTGTTTTCAGAAGTGAGTATTTTTGTGTCTTGGGATTTATGGTGAATAGGTACTTCAAGTACATCATACCACGCGATTAGGGACATTATAAATTTCATGCAGAATCAATTTGCGGAATTAGAAAAGCGCCGACATGAAAAAAAATTAGAGGAAGAGAAACAAAAAAAGAAAAGAAGATTTCGAGAGAATTCTAGAAGAACAAAAGAAAGAGAGAGAGAAGAACAAAATACACTTTTAGAACGACAGGAAAAGTTCTTCGAGCAGGTATCACAATAAACATAAGAAGAAATTGTCAAACTTAAGGAGAATGTCAAGATTATTGATGACGGTGAGTTGAGGAAGGAAGTAGAGACAGTACGATAAGAAGTGAAAGACATCGCAGGCAGACAATTCCTGTCGATCAACAGAACAAGTTTGGAGACCTGGTGGCTGCACTTTGAGTTAAGGTAAGGCGATCAACAGCGAGAACAGCTATACCGGGCGCGAATAAAAACGCGGGTGCAGAAAATTGGTGATATTCCTGCAACAATTCGAGGCAGATGTGAGGAGACTGATTCAGTTTACCTACCTACAGGCACCAGAAGACTTCAGGGAGCAACTAACTGTTCAGATGTATATCGATGGAGTCAGAGATACTGAGATTCAGAGGACCCTCGAATTAACCAACTTCAATACTTCAAGGCCAAAAGTTCGGACAGTCTCAATTGAAGAGCCTGCTAAATTTTTGGAAGAGATCAGGACTATGATAAATGGTATGAGCAACCAGCGGAAACGAATCTGTTATCGGTGTGGAAAAACGAGTCATTCCATCGAGGATTGCATGGTGAGAGTACCACCATGAGCTTACTGCAAGGACACAACAACGCATAGATCTTATAACGCTAGATCCGGCATCAAGTAGTAATTGATTGGTATTGAAGGGGTCTGCAAGAAAGTAGGTAATATGATCACGTGGTACAATACATATGTATGTTTGAAAATTGAAACGACCAATCAATAGCTTAGTACTTTCAACCCCCCGGACCTACAAAACAATAAGTAACCTAAATACCGGATCTAGCGTAAGCAATGTAAGATCTATGCAACAACTGTGCTGGGCACGGAAATAATATATCATGATTGTAAAAACAGATGAACTAATGACATCCAAAGAAGAACTACTGTAGGCGGCGCGGCCCATATGAAGTCATCATAAACAGATGAGCCGAAAGCGCCGAAAATATAAGTTACTGGTCAACTTCGTTATCAACTAGAATGATGAAGCCAAGAATTCACAAACAAATAAACCCAAAAAGGGGCCGATCAAAATACATTGAAGGCATATCACTGATATCAATGAAAAAAACAAAGCCATTAATTTGAGGCTCGGTGACACAATATTGTGCACGTGTTCTCTTGTCGAATTAGCACTTTGAGAGAAATGAAGGGTTCAATTTTGATATGAAAATGATGACCAGAAGTCAATCGAGAGCAGTCACAAACATGTCTACAGAGAGTTAAGTTCCTTAATACCGTGGTCACCACGGTTTGTTTTGAAGCTAACGGACTGAAGTGAAAAGTGAACCAGATACAAAATATGTAAGTTGCCCAAACCCGTCTATATAAATGCCCGTAGAAAAAGATTCCAGATCATTGACCCAGAAATAATTTAAAAGGCACATGGTAGAGAAATATACCGTTTATTACCATTAGTGATTGGACCCCTTGGACCACAATGTCATGGTATCTCCATCTAAGATTCTCAGTCTTGCCATTCCGAATTTCATTCCTTATAGTCGTAAGGGGCTGTGAGGGAACTGACTGTCAATGAAAGTTAGTCCTATAAAAGGCACAGACAAAGACAAAGATAACAGAGGGTGTCGTTTGTATTTGAAAAGTATTCGACGTAGGATTTTCTGATTACAAAAGATGACTGATAAAATATCTTTGTGAATTGAACATGATGAGATAATTACCTGCATGACTATAAACCTGATTTTGTATTCTTTCATGTAAATTAATATGGTTCTTTCAGGAGTAAATATAAATCTTGATAATATTTCTATGTCAGTAGACCACCATATTTATTTTTTGAATAAATACTTCATGTTTATATTGATTTATTCAATGCCGTTGTTATTCATCCGCCTGTAAAACCTTATCCTAACAACTGTAGCTTACCACCTCACATATAGGACAAATCCGCTCGGCCTATTCGAAAACAATTCAAAATCTTATCAACTAGTGAGGTGTGCAGCACACAACGTCCCCACTCACTTACCAGGTTATCTAGTCAGACAGATACCAGGAAAACTATAGAATTAGTCAACATATCGGGGCGCATGCTGGCTAGCAATAACGAAGCCCCCAGGGTCATCCATGATAACCGGATAAGAAGATCAATGGATAGTCTTACCATCAGAGAGAAAGTAAACCGAGAAGATGTTGTGTGCACCATAGTCACCGGTGCATCCATCGAACAGTTACTGGAGAAAATGCACCAATAAGAGGAGATACTGAGGTCACACTGACTCTTGGATTATCTGTGCTACACTGGAGAAGGACCCTGGGTGCTGCGTTGGGATAGTACAGTCATGTAGAGAATCCCCTATCCATTCACTTCTTGCAAGAGCCTTAGTTGAGACAAAAAAAGCTATTCCTGTACGAGTTGTCAATGTAAATCCTGAAGGAATACCACTTAGATAAGGTGACATCATCAGAGCCTGTGAACCTGTGACTTGGGTAGCAAGATGTGATGTAAGTGACTATCAAGATCGAAGAGAGGACCCCGACAGCGTATTGGAGAGTCTAGAAAATTATTGGTACATTCATCGTCCGAAAAATATAACGCTGCAAGAATATTGATCACATCTGATCACATTCAGCAACAACAGGGCCAACCAACTTGATCCAACACAGCATTGATACTGGTCAAGCTCATCCGATTGGACAGCCACCAAGACGCCTGCCATTTGCGAAACAACAAGAGGTGGAAAAGCTTATTGACAAGATGATGAAAGATGGAGTGATTGAAGAGTCAGAAAATTTATTGATATCACGAAGAAAGATAGTAACCCTTTGATGCGTTTTCGGCCGAAAATGAACTTTACCAGTTAAATGTGATGTCCTTTGGATTATGTAATACTCCAGCAACCTTCGAAAGGCTTGTTAGGGTATGGGTTTCGAAAGCAGTCGTTCCAGTGGTACTGCTTTATTCTCAACTGAATTTTTTTGGTACAGTATACAGTCTTGTAGGATTCGAAAAACTAAATCCATTAAACATGAGTGATACACCCGGTAAATGAACATAAGTAATAAGAGTGAAAACATTAACCTAAAACCAGGGACACTTTGTTCTTTTGCATAAAAGAATACAGATTTCCCACGAATCACTTAGCTTTCAGCATACCATTGAAGATATATTATTTGCAAATGAAAAAATTTACTCGCCGCTTGGTGAACGCGCAAAATTAAGGCAAAGAACAATATAGATTATATAATAGATTTATGGTACCTGAACGGACCTCTATGTTTGACCATGCCAAGCATCAGTCATAAAACTGAAGAATACTATAGTATCCTCAGCAGTTACTGTTCTGCTACAGGCTTATGGAACTAATACTGCGTGGGCTCACGTGGAAAATTTGACTGGTATATCTTGATGACGTTCTGTTCATGGGCAGGACTTTCGAAGAACATCTAGAAAACTTACGAGATATACCAACCTCAAACTGAAGCTAAAGAAATCCTTGTTCCAGAAAAATTTTCTGGGCCATACAGTATCGTCAGCATCAGGCATCCGAACAGATGAGAAGAATATTAAGGCGATTCGAGACTGGCCAAGACCAAAGGATAAATATGAAGTGAGGATCTTCTTGGAGCTGTGTACCTATTACCGGCGTTTTGTGGAAAGATTTGCTGATATTGCTATACCCTTGCACAAGTTGACAGAAGACCGAGTAAACTGAAACTGAAAGCTGCTCTATGTTCTCGTCCAATCTTGGGCTTTCCACAATATAGTGGCCTGTTCGTATTAGCCACTGATGCAAGTAACAAAGAAATTTTAGCCGTACAAGATGGTCAGGAAAAGCTGATAGAATACTACAGCAAAATTATGAGCAAACCGTAGAGGAACCACTGCGTCACCAGTACAAATATCTCTACGGGAGGGAGTTCCTCATTAGGACGGACCAAGCAGCTTTGAAGTGGCTATTGGAAATGAAAAACCCTGAAGGTCAGGTTGCCAGGTGGATCGAGAAGTTGAACCAGTACCACTTCAAGATCAAACATCGAGCAGGTCGATTGCACAGCAACGCGGATGCCTTGTCTAGAAGACCTTTTGCAGATAACTGCGAGCACTATGTGCGGATCGAACGTCATGAAGGAATTGCCGATATCAAACAAGTGATACTAATAACCGACGATAAATGTATAACAGTCAGTCTGAAACAGAGAGTGATCCTAATATTGGAGACTTTCTACGCTGGAACAAAATTGGAGCACCAACAAGGGAATTCCCTCATTGTAGAGAATGGATTGCTGAAACGAGTTTGGGAGTCAGCTGATGGCAAGAAAACAACTTCACGACTAGTTGTGCTCAGAACAAGGATTCATCATGTCTTGGAGGAGATTTATGGTGGAAAAATAAGTGGTCATCTGGGAGTCAATGAGACCTTGGATAAAGTGAGACAGGGATTCTATTGGGTCCAATATGTCACGAAGACGTAAAAAGTTGGTGTAGAAGATGCCCAGTTTGTGAAGAGATCAAAAGCTCTAAAACAAGATCTAGAGATGAAATGAAACAGTAGGTGCTCATTTTGAAAGAATTGCCATCGACGTAGCTAGACTATTTCCGATGAAGAATGTAGGCAACAAATACATACTAGTTGCTATGGACTACTTCAGTAAATGGGTTGATGCTCATACCATGCCTAATCAAGAAGCATCCACAGTTGCGAGAGTCCCATGGATCTCGCGAATCGGAGGACCAATAGATGCTACATTCCGATCAAGGAAGAAACCTCGAATCAAACTTATTCAAATCAACAAGACCATGACTGCTTCTCTACATCCACAGTCAGATGGCATGGTTGAAAGTTTCAATCGGACAATGAAAGAACATCTTTCCAAAGTAGAAGATGAGCATCAGAAATACTCATATCGACATCTTCCACTAATCTTGATGGCCTATAGAGCAGCTGATGTCTATGACTCTACAAAGCTCACCGCAGCCAGTAAAGTCTTCGGAAGAGAACTTCGTTTGCCCTGTGATTTGGTGTTCGGGTCAACAAGTGCTGAAGAGGAAGAAGTTCAAGATTATGAAGATGAGTTACAGGATGGCTTTATCAGAATCCATGAAACTGCTAGAATGAGATTGAGATTGGCAAGTAATAAAATAAAGGATCACTACGACTTTAGAGCAAATTCAGAGGAAATCAAGGTAGGAGACCGAGTATGGCTTAATAATCTACGTCGAAAGAAAGGTGTTTCTCCCAAGTTCACACCATCTTGGGAAGGACCATATAAAATGATGAAAAGGATAAATGATGTGCTTTATAGAATCCAACGCAGTCGTCTACCTGGAGAGATTGAAGCCTTACAATGGTGAAGTATTTGATCGGGACGATCAAATTTTAGAGGGAAGTCATTATCTCGGCGGCGCGCGACTGGCTGTGATTTATGGCCTCGCGATCACATCGGTCGCCGACATACCTAATCAGAGAACAGTGACGGATGATTCATGACCGTCGCAGTTATTGTGAACAGAGATTTATATAGCGAATATCGAAGTGAAGTGTTCATCGAGTTGTATTTCAAGAGTGTTCAGAGGAATAAATTGTTCAGTTTTTATACTGAGTGTTTAAATTAACGAACCCAACGAACCAAACTCGTCAAATACCTGACTAGTCGGAAGTTTGAGATTGTTGCAGATAAAAATTGAGCCCTCAGCTGCTATTCTTAGAAAGAATAATCATTATTGGCTGCAGCAAGAATTCAACGGTGGCAAATGTTATTGTTAGCTCATCCGCATATTATTGTTCACAGGCGCAGTGAACAGTTACCGCAAATTTTCTGAATAATTTTTTTTAAAGGACAAAGAACCTGTGGAAGCAGAGATTTTCTGGATAAATCGAGTGCCAGATGAGTTAGTGTTTGCGGACGAAGTAGTCATAGATTTCACAATCGAAGTTATTATTGTGGGATTATTCAACGAAATAGGGAAAAGTATATCAACAATCCTATATCCCGTACGTGAAATCATTCGATAATAATATGATATTGTGGAGTTTAATGTGAATCAAGCAGATATCGAAGTCGTTTATTTTATTGATGGTACTCAAGCACATTTTCATAGTTTTTACAGACTACACTCTGATTATTTACGGTAGACAAATAGACACAATCTTTAACCATCTCTTCACATATGGAAGTCACACAGGGTTTATCAGTGAAATTATCAGGAGTACATATTGATGACAATTTGTCTTGGGTCAGTCACATACATTATTTATGTAAAAAATTATCAAGTTTAATCTTCATGCTTCGACGACTGAAATAAATACTAAGCTTGACAGCTCTAAAAATTGCTTATTTTTCCTTGTTTCATTCGAATATATGCTACTCGATAATTTTATGGGGGGGCATCGTCTCATTTCGTTTAAGCTTTCATTCGACAAAAAAAGCCATAAGGATTTTAACAAGAACGTTCAGGAGGGATTCGTGCCGACCTCTTTTTACAAAACTGGAAATTATAACTAAGTATTCCGATTACATTTATAATTCCGTAGTAGAAATCCATAACAAGAAATATTCATTAACCAAAAATTCAGATCACCATGATTACCAAACAAAATCTGGAAATCTTATTAGATGTCAACACAGAATTACATATAGACCTGTAATTCTGTGGATGTCAACGATATAGGTTGAATAAATCTAAGGAAAATTCGCTGGACCTTAACCTTTACAATAATAAACTTTCAGATTACTTCAAAGATCTTTCCCAGAATCTTTTCAAGAGAAGAATGAATACATTTTTTCAAATTCACTGTTTTTACTCCACACTCCACTCCACACAAAGTTTCGCAATTTTAATTTCCTCGCAAGTCTATTGAGCTATTTTTAGAAAACTTTGCATTACTAGATTGTTTACAAAACCAAAATGTTATTATTGTCGGTGACTTCAATGTTCCCCAATATATCATCAACTCTAATGATATTAAATGTAAATTATTGATGAACTTTTTGGAGATTCTTAATTTTAAGCAACACAATCATGTCTCTAACACGAATCACCACTTGTTGGATTTGGTTATAACTAATTTGAAATGTGATGTCGAAAGAAGTGTATCACCTTTAGTTAATGAGAATTCTCACCACCCTTCATTGGATATAACGATCAAAACTGACACTCTTTCTCATGTTAATTTAGCAAATAATCCGGTTGATTCAAAACAATACAATTTCAGAAAAGCCGATTACCCTCTGATGTATTCATTGATCTCTAGCACTGACTGGAGTGAAGTTAGTCAATGTAATGATGTAAATGAAATTTGTGAAATAATAAATAATAAGCTTTATCATATATTCGATGCAACTGTCGCCTTGAAAATGAATAGACGCCGAATGTACCCGCCCTGGTTTTCTACTGAAATAATCAAAAAGATTAGGCAAAAAGAGAAGGCTCACTCGAACTATAAGAAGTATAAAACTGCTTTTTATCATGAACGATTTATCAGTCTTCGAGCTGAAATAAAAACACAACTGGGTAGAGAATATAGGTTGTTTGTTCAGAATGCCGAAAACGATATATCGGGCAATCCTAGAAAGTTCTGGGACTTTATCAATAATAAAAAAGGAAACACAAAAATTCCAGGTATAATGAAGTGTGGTGATGTCGTTCTCAATAAACCTCAGGATATAGTCAATGCTTTTGCTAATTATTTTGGTAGTGTCTATAATCTTCCTGATGCTAATCTTATAAATCAAGTAAATGATTCACAAGTCATGATGAACTGCATTTCCATCAAGGAAATCAGCGAACTTGATATTCTTAGAGCTGCAAAAAAAATCAAAAATAAATTGATAGTTGGTCCAGATCAAATACCTAGCTTCGTTGTCAAAGATTGTGTTCACGCATTTATCGAACCTTTATTGCACCTGTTCAATTTAATTCTGCTTAACAAGGTTTATCCGATTTCTTGGAAAACTGCGAGGATTTGCCCAGTCCTCAAAAAAGGCGATCCATCTCAAATCGATAATTATCGACCAATATCGATTCTGTGTAATTTCTCGAAACTTCTGGAAATAATTTTATATACTGTGGTTGGTAATTCTGTTAAAAATGTATTATCGAAAGATCAACATGGCTTCCAAGATAAAAAATCATGCATAACCAATTTGTCTTGTATTTCACAATTCTTGGCAGATGCGCTTGATAGGAGATCTCAAGTTGATGTCATCTACTTTGACTTGCAAAAGGCATTTGATCAGATCGATTTGGAAATTCTAATACACAAACTTGGTCAATTTGGCTTCACTGCTGACATGGTCGACCTCTTTAGGTCCTACTTATTTAATCGATATCAATATGTAGAGATTGAAGGCAATAAATCTATGTCCTATATAGCCACATCAGGCGTGCCACAGGGTTCTAACCTTGGCCCCCTACTATTTCTTTTGTTTATCGACGACCTTTCTCAAATTATTGTTTCTCCAAAATTACTTTATGCCGACGACCTCAAGATCTTCAACATAATAGACAACACAACAGACTGTTTGCATCTACAGGATGATGTTGATTCAATTTTCCAGTGGTGTAATGATAATCATCTGCGATTGAATATTTCCAAATGTTCTGTCGTTTCCTACTGTAAGAAATATGTGACAATTGAACATGAATATAAAATTCAAAACACTAATATTAAAAGATGTAGAGAAATCACTGACTTAGGCATTATTTTCGATCAAAAATGGACATTCATACCACATATGGACAAAATGATTTCCTCAGCCAACAAGATGTATGGGTTCTTGGTGAGGCAAAGTAGAGATTTCAGGAATACTCAAACAATGACCACAATATATTACAGTTATGTCAGGAGTAAACTAGAATATGGTGCACTAATATGGTACCCTGTGCATGCCATTCATGTTGCCAATATTGAACGCGTCCAGAGACGATTTTTGAAATATTTAGTTTATAAAACAAGCGGAAATTACCCTGAAAGAGGAATTGGCTATTCAGTTCTTCTGGATCAATTCAATTTTGTATCATTGAGCACACGAAGATTATATGTCACTATAAAATTCCTTTACAAACTAATCAGTAACCATATAATTTGTGAGGATCTGTTGTCCAAAATTGATTTTTTAGTACCTCGCGTCAATTCTAGACATCACTGTCCTTTTTATTGTGTCAACTACCGCACCAATGTATTACGGAAGTCTCCAATTGTTATTATGTGCCAAAATTTCAATGCAATCTGCCAACATTGTGACATTTTTTCATGTAGTGTGAATGACATTTATGAGGCGGTTGTGAGAGCGGCTCCATAATGTCCCTATAGACGAGTGAATTATTACCATTGAACATAATTTAGTACGTAGCTATTCTATTATCTGTATTATTGTTTTTTTTTCTTTCCTAGCGTTTCCTGTAATTGGGTGTTTTTTACCTGTTGGAAATAAAGAGCTATCTATCTATCTATCTAAGTCTGAATTTCTTGAATGAAACGAACTGATCTCACTTCTATATGAGTAACAGTTCATTTGATTCCCGATAATATATCTTAGATCGGTGGGTGTATATGTGTATTATTTTATTTTATTTCATTTTATATATGTCAAGTATCTGTGTGGATATGTGTAGATGACTCTTGTTTGTGAGAAATTTTAACTTGTCTATTTATAAACACGTATGATTGTATTGACTTGTGTAAATGCTGTTCTGCATAAAGCACCAATAAATTATCTATCTATCTATCTACGTCTACTTTGAGCAGGTGACGATGGAGATAGCATAATTGTCAACGAACTCACCAATGCTGGTGTAACGACTACTACGAAACGAAAGTGACATATTGACTGAAGGTCTAGAATTTACTTTCCAATGATGAAATCATACTACAGTTGATGCAACCCATCAAGAACGATACACTATAATACTGATTCCAGTCAAAGTATATATAGAGTCGCAGCGAATCACCTGCAACCTTTTGGGCAGTTGAAACTAGCACTATCTTCGATAACATCAACATTGAATGGAGAAACGGAAGAATGCAATTTGATTTCGATAGAATAGATAGATGTCCTGCTTTATATACCAGTTTCTACTCGACCTGTTTACATTCCATACAATTTCTTTCAATTCTGGACTATCCAGCATACAAAGATCATTAATTTTTCGTGATAGATTGCTTGAGGCAAAAATATAGCATGAAATCATCGACAGGGGATATAAAGTTGGAGATCGAAACCACTATTAGATTCCTTGCTAACACTAAGGCCTACTGTATCATCGTACACGATTATCTGCTTGAGTACTCTTTCTAACGGAGGTTGTGAAAAGCCTGATGTAGCTAGCTGACTACCGTTCGAGCTCGCCATTTCATCATTGACCATAATGAGAATAGCTTACGTTGACAATGCAAATTGGTCTTCTTTAGTTCAAACCCCTTATGCAGATGTGAGCAGAAAATATCGAAAATAACCAGATGGATAGAATATTGACTAATTTATATTTATTTCAAAATTTCTTGATTTCGCTTCTTCCGATAAACGTGACGTGACATGGCTTGAGTAATTATATCAAAAGTATGAAGATTTGGTTCTGAATGACCTCTAATTAATTGTTGCTAAAAATTCTATTAAGCTATTTTCCAATGGGTATTGTGTCTATATATGGTTTTATGAAAATTTATACGTTTCGAACATGATCGGAATAAAAAGGTTCGAATATTTTTCGATGTTCGCGCATGTATCGTTGAATATGAGAACCCCACGTTATGATCTGAAATTCAATTGCTTCAGATCCAGAATTTTTCTCCCGAAGAAATTGAGGAGGACCACCCGGTATTATTTTCACTACTATCTATGTTTTCCAGCTCCCAACTTTCCGAGATGTAAGAGAACGGATCCAAAAATGGAAGAATGTCTTATAGCTGCAACCAATCAAGTACGACCATACATAATAAAAGGGATACCAGATTTCCTTCCGAGTTTTGAGAATTTCACTGTTCCCAAAATAATATTGGAAGACGGTAGCGGAGCCTTGCATTTCAAAGCTGAGTTGATTGATGTTACATTGATAGGATTGGAGAATTACAAGTTCACGAGATATAAGTAAGTATTTATTTCATTCGTATTATGTCAGAGAGAATTACAAGGTTGTTGTATATTCTCTTTATATCTTTCGACCACACGAAAAGATATAATCTTAAATTTTAAATGTTTGTGGAACATAGTGGAACGTTTCCATTCAGTCTTGAAATGTATTGATTCAAAAACAGCATGAAATTTACAATCAGTACGAAAGTTTTTTTATATACCTACTAGATTTTGCACCTTAGAGATTCCTCCCTTGTTTTGTGCAAAATCGATTACAATATAGATACCTACTAATTATTACAATTGCAAATTATTATTACCAACTCCAATTACAAATCACAATTTCAAATACAATTATCACAATTACCAATAAAATTTCAATCGCTTCCATCTACATTTCTATTTTATTAGATTTATGAATAAATAGCATTTATTGTTAATATAACCTTTACAAATAGATAACTTTTAGTTCCTCCTCTCAGTGCTGCTGAAGTTGAGGCATGTCTCGTTGAATAAGCAGTGTAAGTTCCAATATCAATGCCACTGTCCTAGTACCTTCTTGATCCAGTGGCTTATTGTTTGTGTTGTCGCCGCATGGATGGGTTTCTTGATTGTTAATATCAAGCTCATTTCATTCGAAGGTCTAATTGAGCTTGTTCTTCGTAAATATTCACTCGGGGGGCCAGGTAGCGTAGTGGTTAGAGCGTCAATCTCTCAATCTCCGCCCTGCCCGTCGTGAGTTCGATTCTCACTGACGGAGGAATTTTTCCGATGGCCCAAGAAAGTGATATGGTAAGATAACAAAAGGCCTCTCGGCTTGAGTGTCGTCGCAAGGTCCTGTGTTCTCGGCAGGGGCGAGCCATATCACGCGAGGTGGAGTGTTTAGTGGGTATGTCTGAGGATATTCAGTTCAGGGCTCAGAAGACTCCCAACACTACCCTATGAGAAATAGGGTGCCCATAAAGGGTTTCAACCACTTCGTCAAGCAACAAAAAAAAACTCACTTACAGTTGATGCTTGGCAAAGTTCTGGATTTTCTTTGAAGTATGGTAATGTTAGTACTGGTTATAATCTATTTTTACCAAATGTCTTGATTTTTTCGTCGAAAACAATCTGTATGGCATCATTTTCATATCTTATATTTTTTATTTGTTTAGCGTTTGATATGAGGGCTAGTAATATTACCATTTTCAATGACAATTCCCTAATAGTGAGATTCTCCAAGGGATACCATTTACCTATATACTGTAACACAGGATTTGGATCCCATGTATAGTTATACCTACTTATACAACATGGTCGAGTTTGTATGTGTATGGATTCCATTGATTTTCTTGACAAAATACCCACCATTTTTTGAAAACATTGTTATACTGCCTGAGTGTTTGTTCAGTTGAGGATGCAGTAAATGGCATCAATACCTTCTTCTGGAAACCCTCTTTTCAAAAAAGATGCCCTGATATATGAGCAGCAACCAGGATAAGCGATTTTGCCAATGGGAGTGGGTTCCTGAAAGGAGACAAGATTAGGTGTTCCTCTGGTCCTAGCGTTATTGGTTATTTGGCTGAATTTGGATCTGGTTTCCACGACACATACTCTTGCTTGCAAATAAGTCAATTTCTGGTTATTCAGATAGTTTCAAAATGTTTTTGATTTAACTTATATTCGGCTTCTATATGTGAAGATCTAGATTCAGTATCAGCCATGATGTTTTCTTTTGTATTAATATATGATGCGAATATGAAAATGTTTTTGCACTCACAGTATTCCCAAATATCTTGGGTTATTTTGTTTAGTTTTGGATACTTTACTCAACCAATTCTATTTATGTATGATACAACAGTCGTGCTATCAATTCTAATAAGAACATAACAATCTTTATCTAATTTCGTGAATGATTCCAGAGCATTGTAGGCCGCTTTTAACTCCAGTACGTTTATATGATCTCCTTCTGTAACCCACCAGAATCCCCGGGTTTTTTCATTTCCAAAAACTGCTCCCCATCCCGACAGGGAAGGAAAAAATTTCGATTTTGTACCTGGGTTCCCTGATGCTCATTCTACTTTTCTAGATCTTCTCCAGCCACCACCGTACATCATCCTGGACGAATACCGGAATTTGTATTATATTGTCATAACAAGGATTTTTTGATAGTGCTAAATATTTAACGCCTCGTTGAGTCATGTTTACGATTTTCTGTTTCTTTTCCACAGGCAAATACATTTCCATATTCATCGTGTTGAAAACAAAACCTAAAAATTTGCATTCTTGTTTAGGAATAAGGCTACTCTTAGCCAAGTTTATTATAAAGCCCAAGGAATTTAGTAGTTGAATCGTGATTTGTGTATTTTCCAAGCATTCTTCGTAACTTTTTGCAATTATTAAGATATCATCTGAAAATATGACACAAATAATCCCTTTTTTCCTGAGTTTCCCGACTACTGGCTTCATAAATTTGGTGAACAAAAGGAAAAGGCACCGAAATTTATACAGAGTATTTTCAAAATCGAATTTGAGATATTTTCTATCTGATTTCCTAAATGATACCAAGAAATATGCATTCTTCAAGTCGATTGTACATAAACAACAAGTTTTTTACACTACGGTAATCTTCTGATTTGAAATGGGGAGGTTTTATGAAAATACGGGAGGTTCAGAATTTTGAGTTTTGCATCACCCCCTATTTGTTTCTATTAAATGTCATTAGATAGTAAATGAAAAGTTAATATAGGGACATGTGAGCCGTTTTGAACAGAAATGAATAGTTTCGACACAAAAAATTCCTAAAGTTGAAAAATCTCGATTTTTTACACCCTATATCTCTGTAATCTTTCTCGCTATACCCCAAGTATGATGTATCACCGAAATCAGCTCTTCAGGAAGAATCTAAAAATGAAATAAAATACAGGATGTTCCATTTGAAATAACAAAGTTGTTGCTACTTTTCGATAGAAGCGGCAAAACTGTATTGATGAAAATATTTTAGATCGATAGACCAAGAGCAACTACCAAATTTTCAGAATGATCATATTTCCCGTTCTTCGTAAACGTCTGAGGTACCATCGACCGTGACCCACCCTGTATATAGTATCCGAGAAATTCGCACCATACGGAAAACTTATTTATTATTGATTTTGCGATAAAAAGTTATCAATTATAAAAAGTTCTGCATGGTG
The DNA here is from genome assembly GCA_029955515.1 of Chrysomela aeneicollis. Classification (NCBI taxonomy): domain Eukaryota; kingdom Metazoa; phylum Arthropoda; class Insecta; order Coleoptera; family Chrysomelidae; genus Chrysomela; species Chrysomela aeneicollis. The sequence goes on along the minus strand of JARUHQ010000016.1, from coordinate 9,328,060 downwards.
TTAAACCTAGAATACAATCATTAGATATATTTTTTTTCATTCGTATACAAGGTTTGCTAAAAATATTTATTTTGTCCAACATTAAAGTAAATTCATTTTAGAAAATATTGATAACCTTCACGTCTCTTATCCTCCATATTGCATTATTTTGATGATGCATTAAAATAAATGAGCATAACAAAACAATTTGGTTTACAATAATAATCATTCTCATTGTGAATAAAAAAATCCTCCTCCTTACCCATCTTGATTACGGTCTCCCTATTTGTGATTGCTAAATTTTTTTTATCATCTTGTACGGTTCTCTTCTCTATAGTTGTCTTTACTATTCCACATTAACTGTGCGAGGGTTTTTTTCAGTAAGGTGTCTTAAAAAGGGGCCTCAGGGCCTCAGGGCAATAAAATATATGAATTGATAGATTAGCCCTCTTGCTTGATATTGAATTATATTCAAAATTTTCGAATTATATAATCATTTCTAATAATTGATTATTTCGTATGTAAGATGTGTTCACATCTAGAATTTTGAATATTTAAAAGGAGAAGTACCTATATATCGTTGATCGTTGACTCCTGTTGCACTGATATATCCATCTGAACTACTTAGGGCTACCCTTTTGGATGCCGGGTAGTAGTGGACAGTACAGTCATCCTTCCATTGGCGCTTGAGGCATTGTAAATAGTTGTAGATTTTCTGAGTATTTATCATAGTCTAGATGGGGTTAGGAAATGGGGCAACTTCCACTACTGTCCGAGGGTTTGAACGTGTCGTATAAAAGGGCTCATACCCTTTCAGCCTATAGATAATTTTGAGTTAGTTAGAGGATTCTCTATTAACAAATTTGAACATAAATTCCTTACAAGTGAAACACTTTATACTTATATGATCAATAGCCATTTTGTTTCAGTTTCGATGTTGCAAATAAATCTTTCTTGATAGAAGTGGAGTTTACTCCACTTTATCTGAAAGGAAAGTATGTAATGTCTGGTCAATTGTTACTTGCACCTATCAACGGGGATGGCGATTTTTATGTCAACATCAGTAAGTATATACCTTTTTTATTGGAATGTGGATGAAATCCATCATTTATTCAAGGTAGTGTGGAAATCCCACCACTCATACATTTCACACTGCCTGCTTCTTATCTACAGCCCATAGAATTCGATACATCTAGTGGAGTTCAATCCAAAGAGAATAAAAGCTTCTATTTTCTTCATGATGGCGAACCCCATGATGCCATCGATATTACTGCACCTGCACTTATGAATTCCTTGACCTCTGAAGGATTTTTCCTGAAAGTTTGGATGTTGAAGGCAGTCAGAAAAACCTCACTATGGGGTGAATTCCATAATGTTGTCATCGAATAAAAAAAATATTTTGCGTCCGTCTGATCGTACAGCTCGAAATCTCGCGTGGTGGAACAATATACATGATTTCCTATGAGCATCGACCATGAAAATATGTACAGAGTACGGAGAGATCGCCCACTTTTCTGTGATGTTCTATAAAGGTCAATGAGTTCGTCGGTTCAAGATCACCTACCAGACGAACAGATCTCCTCTGCATAGAATCCAGGATCATCAGCATATATTTGGGTGCTGAACCCCAAACATGTGCTCTCTAGATTATGAGAAGCTCTTTTCAAGGAACAGACAACCGAGTTTCAGCAATGGACCTCACATGATCATCACATAATGATATAGGGTATTGTCATACCGAGCATGGATATCGAGGATTTCACAGAAACAATAATATCATTATATTAGGCATTGTAAGGTCCACCTCCTTGGAAAAAATATAGGCTTGAGTTTTGGTTGCATTCAACTCCACTAGATTATTAGATCTTTATTTCGAAAGAAGAGATGAATCTTCATTACCCGTATCGAACTGTCTCTGCCTTGCACTTATGACTTATTTCCTAGATGACGCAGGGGATCTGGATGAGAAAGCAATAGAGTCGTCTTCAATCTATTGAAAGCACTGGGCACAATAGGATAATAAGGCCTCTATGAAATTGACAGAACACTAGATGTTGTTAGAGTAGATAAACAATGTTCTAGGTTTATTTTTATTCATTTCAGTCACATTAAATGAAAGAAAGAAATGAAATCTCCATTTAACCGAGTTACAAAAAATATATTGTTTGAATATATATTAACAGGTTAGTGCATAAAGATCTATTTATATTGGAGAGGTACCTTCTAGATTCGATATTGGCAAAATCGGTGATTACTCTATGTTTTTGAGCTCATCACATTCTATGGACATCAACGATAAAATGGTTAATCACCCTCAATCCATCGAGCGTTCCCCACTGCAGTTAGTTACCATAATACGCGAGACCGTGGGCACGTGCCCAGAGTGCCCAGTGGGAATGAAGAGGGGTATATCCGCGAAACTGTGAACAAGGCAGGAGGTCACATCTATCAGGTCTCTGACCTCCTGGAAGGCCTTCGTGCTAAACTCAGCCTTTTGCTTTAACTATATTCAATTCTGCAGCCAGTGATTGCCCGTGTTTTTCTATAGACAACTGCTATGAGTGTTTTACGTATATATAGGAAATCAAATCTTCAATTGATCTCTGGTGAGGCTAAAGCTATAAACTCGGTCGTTATACAATTCTAAATCTCTCCAGTTATTGTATGAGTTGATTGTTTTGTGGGTCTGTTATTGTCGGAAATAATACTTTCGATATTAGGAATTGGTTGAACTCTAGCTGTCTTTCAGTTCGAGGGAAACAATCCGAGTTTATATGAAAAGGTGAACACCCTACCCTTCAAATAACCTGTGTCAATTCTGGGAAACATTCCTTGAGAACGATTGAAGCAATTCCGTCTGGTCTCATCGTCTTCCTGACTCGAAGATCTAGCAGAATGCGCTTGATAATGCGTTGGCGGATGACTATTTCAAGCATATGGCTATCGACGGTGGCGATATCTGGAGGGTGAAGTAGAAGAGAAATTGCCAATTGCTTTAGTGAAAGTCCAGAAAGAACGGGAACCGTTTGTACATTCGATGTACCTACTGTATTGATGTATCAGAATTATTTTTTCATAGAACGGCGAAGTTCTGAAACAGAAAAATTCTAATAACAAATTCCTTTCCCAATATCCTTTTACTAGTACCACGAATATAATTGGTTTTCCTTACCTCCACCTTGTTGGCTCATCTGGTGTCTGACCTCCGATGAAACTCGAATATTGTCTAACATTTTCTTTTAAAGCACCCACTCCAGTAATTTTCAGTATTGTACGAGCATTTAGAAGACCTCAAATGGTTATGTGCTGTATAGTTTTGGGTTCGCCGGTTGGTTGCCTAAGAATTGACAGTCCCTGGCGTGTGATACACATCCTGGTTCCTTTTCGCATACTCTACATGTCAGGTGACATTTAAACAGAACCATTCCAGGAAGGTGTTCTTCCACTTATGCAATTACAGTTATATGAGCTCCGTTATGATGATCTTCAATCCTTTTCCGTTTCTGTTTTCTGAGATATTGTCCCAGTAGTGGTTGTGTTCTTCCGGATTTCTGGTATTCAATAGATGCTCGTGCAGTGTGCTTTGGTGTGCTTGTAGAGGCCTGCCCGAGACCCATTTTATCTTTTAGACCCATACCACTTCTTGACTGCTCCGAGCTTTCAGTGCCGCCTGGCTGTCTGAAAGAATATGAATCTTATACTCTATTATTTTCCTTTGCACATTGGAGTAACCTCTGCCAGAAACACAGAGGCATGATCACCCAGTGGAAAGCTGAACGTAGTCATTTATATTTATAGAGAACACTCTCCCGCACCTCTCATCTGTGTTCTAGATCTTACTCTGTGATGTGTTCTATTTGGTATTCAAACCCTGTGTGATTTGTCAGGGAGAATCATTTTGCAATTTGATCATATTTTATCTATCCGGGATAACCAGGGCCGGACTTTTCATCGTAATACATTCTCGAAAATATACAGAAAGATCAGGCAATAGGAACAGATCTTTAATTCGCACTATGAACTTCAAATAGTAATGAGAGAATCGAAAACAAATTTTTCATTCAGTTTCGAATTCGACTCGAAATTCATTCAATATCATTCCATTGAATTCACCTAAATCGATCTCTCGCGTGTTTTGAAATACCGAAAACCGAATCTTCACTGGTATGAATTACCTTATTACTAATATTGTGTCATAAGAACTGAACAAAAAATCAGTATCTGAATAACTAGGTAATCATCGTTGAGAAAATTGAATAAAATCTTGAGAGCAAGAGTTTGAATGTATTTACCAATCAGTTGTATTATCGATCTACAATAAAATATCACGGCACGAAGAAGAATGTTCTACTTCTTGGCAGTGGGTTTGAAATCATCAGTGTATGTATTATCAGTCACATTAAATTTATATGCTTTTTTGTGTTATATCGTGCTTGTATTCAATTTAAAAAAAAAATTCGTGCAAACTTCCTAGAAACGCCGAAACTATTTTTTATTTTGGTCTTTAGAACGTAGTTGGTCTGAAAATTGATAATATATTTGAAGGCTTCGTAGACAGCGTGAGAAATACAGCTTTTGATGGTCTGTACCTCAAAAACTGAAAGACAAAGGGAAATTGGTAGTTTATTCGGCCCTAAGAGAATGCCGTATCCGTATTCCAGAAGATGATGAAACATTCACTTTAATATCACAAGAAAAGGACAAACATTCACAAGACTTGGTCAGACAGATAAAGTCCTCATTTGTTGAGTGAAAATTGGTTGCTCTGACTTAATTGATTCCCACCTAATCGTTGGGGGACTCAGACTTCGGTGTGATCTTTACATTACTTTCTATATATTATAACTCATTGTAAACAATCACAATTGCTTATAACCATATGATTTTATTTATATATTTTACCTACATATCTATCAAGGAATTGGGCTAAAATAATTCTATTCTTTTTATTAATTAAAACAACTTATTTCAGGTAAATGTAGCTGCTCAATTTTCCATACTGTTGACATCGTGAACAAACATGGAATTGAATACTTGAAACCACAAGTAACTACTCCCATTATCAATATCGGTGAAATAACTGATTACAGTCTAGTGGGTCTCTTTAAAGAAAATAAAGATTTAGGTATATACTTCCTATTTTTATTATTCCTTGTTGTGATGAATAAAAACTCATGCAATACAGATAGTTTTGACATTCTTAGTTGCAAAATGCTAGTTATCCCCTTTGGGTATATAATTATATTATTTTATATCTATTTTGTTACAGAGAGAGCCACACAAAATATAATAAAGAATAATCTTGATGTGATAGTTGAAGAAGTATTACCAGCAGTAGAAAAAGTACTTGGAGCAATTTTCGACGAAGTCATATTCAAATCTGTAACAAAAATACCTTACGATAAGTTGTATCCCAAATAATTTTTAATAAAAATATTAGAATATATCATGAATACACATACAAACATCGTATCAGAATTTCTCTCAGAAAAAGAACGTTTGATTGAAGGTGGTTTTTGTCGCCATGTGGCTACCACCAAACTCAATACCCACAACCAGCACTACTTTATGTCGTTTCCATTATTTTCCTAATTCCTATCTGCTCAACATCTTCTTTTCAATTACAATTATTTCTCCTCACATTTCATGAAGAAGGACTTATAAATCTAGTGATGATAACTTCTGATTCTGCTTCATTCTTCAGATCTTGATTTCGTAGAACTCACGGATTGAGGGGGGTTTCTCTGAATTGGTAATCATCATTTTTGAAGTATAGCAAGCAACATGTAAACATTTATAGTATTAAAATCAATATAAAATCCGAAGCACTACTCGGCTGGTTACAAAAGCGTATAGGAGCCACCGAGATTTTTTTGCAATTATTCCTACTTCAAACTCAGAATTTTCGACTTTGAACTCGGAGTATTTTTTTGACCTCAAACTCGGAAATTCTTACTTCAAACACGGAATTTCCGATTTTGAACTCGGAATTTCCTTATGCAGACTTCAAACTTCCGAGTTCAAAATCGGAAGCTAAATATCAGTGATAACAAGCACACTCCTCATTTTCATACTCAAGTTTCAAATATTTTAAAGATGAACTTTTTCAGAGGGACCTCTTCAATAACCCTTTCTTAAGAATTTTTGATCAACACAATATTGATGAAAAAGACTGCTTCTGATGATACCACTAAAAAAGGAAAATATGGAAAACAAAGAAAATAAAATGTCGATAAATCTCGAAATTAGCATAATGACCTCAATAATAATACACCGAGGTGGGAATAGTACGAAAGCTCTGAAGGGACACTGTAGATATTTTTTTATCTCATTATAATGACTTAGATATCTCAATATAATGAGATACCTAACTCAATATAATGAGTTAGGTTTCTCATTATTATGAGATAGCTAACTCATTATAATGAGATAAATTATCTCATAATAATGAGATACCATAAGTCATAATAATGAGTTAATATTAAGCAATGTTGCCAACAAGTGCTTTGTTCCAAGTAATATGGAAATATGCGAATGTTTTTTGGCTTGAAGAATGATGAAATAAGGACCCTCTTTCAGCTTGGTGTTGTTTACATTTCAGTAGGTAATAGACTTTGGCTTGATCACTGAACCTGGAGGTTATTTTTTTCTATTCGTTCACATATAAGAGAGTTCTACGTTTTCACGATGTAAAGAAATTTCAATAAGTTGCTTGACATTCATATAACATTCATATAATCACTAAATTGGTCAAGCGGATCAAGCCCAGTTCAACAGAAAGAGATTCATTCCTGTCGTGAGATTAGTTCGTTAACCAAGATGCAAAGCGTCGAGGTTAGCTATGATCTCGAGACAGGAATGAAACTTTCAACCTAGGTTTGTATACTATTTTAATTACAACCATCATATTTCAATCAAAATTAATAAAGTTCTGTTTCTTTCTGAACATATACCTAAAATATTATATTTAACGACAAATGATCATCAAGAACGTGGTTTTCTCAGAATAATCAAATATATATATATTGTTATCGTGACTAAGGGGTATAAAATTGTCACCAATATAAATAAATGTCAGATAAAGTCGGAGATTAAATTCGCGAATAATAAATTGAAAAAAATGTCTTCCGACGAAGAATTTATGGATTGTACCGCACTAGAAATACTACAGGCTGCTCACGCAGCAGTTCAGGGCTTGGAGCCAGAGAAAAGTAAGCATCGGTATCTAAAAGCCATTGAATTATATAGGAAATGAGGGCGGGAAGTGAGGTCGGGAAGTAGAGGTGTGTAATGTGACACTTCCCAACCTTCAATGACGTTATTAGTGACTGCATTAAATATATGGTTGTAAATAAAGTAGAAACAGACTTGTACACATAACCTAGATAATATTCTTCGATGTGAAAGGGTCAAAAATAAATATTAACACAATTATTCAAATATGCGAAGAATTTCGATTATTTGGCTCATTTGTGATGTTTTTCACTGCTTTGATTATTTCCGGAATGGAGTTATCCATCTTCGGAGCATAGTAGTTGAATGACCGTTGAGGGATGACTTTAACCATCAAAGGTGTGACAATAGTATATTATGATACAAGTTTTATTAGACGCTATTTTGTCGCACGCGTTGTTTGGAGTACGACGAGCGAAGCGAGGAGTGCTCCAAGTGAACAAGTGCGACAACGTGTCTTATAAAACGTGTGTCATATGCAATTTTTTCTATTTTGAATTGATTTGAACAAAAAAATTGATTTAATATCGGTAAATAACAGAAACATCTTCGATTGGTAACAATGATGACATTGAAATAATTAAAATCTGACGCACAAGCGTAAAGCCCAGTTTACAGTTGAGCGATTTTAATTATTGCAATACCAGCGGTGTAAATTTTAATGTTGTTATTGTTTTTATTGGCCAATTCAAATCAAATTACACTCTGAATTGAAACTCACCAATTGAAACATTGAGTTTTCCACTGCTAATATCACCAAATCCAAATCGCTCAGAAATAAACTGGGCCTAACTCTTCTGACTTTCACTTGACAGTTCGATTGTACCAATCTCCGAATAATAAAAAATGCGTATCGAAATAGAGGCTATTTCGACAAGCATTTGCGTTGCACAATGTCTTCATTATTCAAAAAATAGAAAAAGATAATGCGTATCAGAATAGAATAAAAAACAATCCATGCCATTCTGGTTCTTACCGCGTTTTTTTTATGTTCTGGTTCTCATGAAAAGGGATATCCTGTAATGTTCAGAGAACATCGTGAGAACCAAGGGAAAGAAGGTAGGAATTGGTGTTCTTTGTGAGGTTAATCGTTTTTTTCAATTTTTCTCCGGAATCTCAAATGCATCGGTATAAAGATGAAATTTGCAACATAATATGTTCAAACCGCATGGTGATATCTTCATTCGTTGGAAAAGTTATGGCTTGAAGAAAATTTCATTAACAAATTTATCAAAGAAACAATATAGCTAATTGAGTTTTCAAATTTTTTAAAGTTTCGTAGTCAATCATGCCATAGAAAAATGAAAAACAAAATTATAAACTTCGTTCCCATTTTTAATGTAATCATAACATTTTTTTTCGGCGTTATCAGATATTGTTTAATTTGGTATTGTGACAAAACCAGGATTGTGTTTACATATTTATGTGAGATTCATGCATCTTAGTTGGGGAATAGAGGTAGGACACCGATATACCGGCCGCCCTGTACATCGTTGTCCTTAATAACGAAGCTCGGTATATACACGGGTATTTTTTGCGCGTTTTCTTGTGGCCGCCAGGTTTTTGGTTCGCCACTATCTACGCGAGAAAATGATAGGAACTTATTCGATTTACCTTCCCAAGGATTATTGAACGAACTACAACAAACTAATGTATGAACCTTCTGGATTTCCCATTTTGAAAGAATTATTGCTAACTAATTGTTTAGAAGTGGTCGCCTGGTCATCATTGAAAGGTATAGGTCATTTTGTTTACGTTGTTTTATAGTACGAGTCCATATGTTTTTTTTCACGATCGCAATGCTGATCTGATGGTATTTTAACCTTATTGTTTTTCATATGCTATTTATCTAATTGGTAATCATTGAAAGTTGTAGATTGTTATGGAATAAATCAACTTCTCAAAGTAGGAAAAATCAGTTTAACCCAAAACATATAAGCCCTGAGATAAGTTTTATTACAGTATATCATAATTGTTCTGATTGGAGTGAAATGGAAGAGAAGTTTTTTTTTCACATACTCGACTACGAAACTTGAAAAAAATTGAAAACTCAATTACCTGTTTTGTTTCTTCAATAAATTTGTTAATGAAATATTTTTGAAACCATAACTTTTAAACGGATGAAGATATCGCCATGAAATAATCATACCGTTCCATTTGAAATTTCGGAGACAAATTCAAAAAACTGTTAACTTCATGAAACACGCCCCTAGCGACGGCGGTAAGAACCAGAATGGCATGGATGGTTTTTTATCCTATCCACCAATCCTCTTTTTCGAACCATATCTTGTTAGCAAAATTCAACGTTCACATTTCAAAAAGTTCAGGATTCCCCGCCTTTATTTTTCGTCCTATAATGAAACTTTATTTTTCAAAAAGTTGGACCATATTATGTTGGCATCGACGTGAGAGTATTCATTTCTGAACTTCAGGTCCCTACCAAGTTCCTAGGTGTATAATGTACTATTTTGGCGAGTATGATATTGATGGGTGGGAAGTAATGCTTTATGTTTATCTACATTATATTTCGTGCTAGATAGAGCATAAAAATACATTTGCCTTATATCCAGTATTTGGGTTTCAGCATATAGACTATAGAGTATCTGAGGGATACCTGCTATTTTTGGAAAATATCAATTTGATATAACGCCTTTGTATGGTTTCGAGATGCCGAATGTGCGTTTTCAGACCCCTCCTCCCCCCAAAACTGCTATCCCGTAACGAATATGGCTTTCCACAAGCGAATGATAAAATGTATTTGATTGCTGTAGGGGTAGTAGCTCTTTGGGTTTTCTGAATTCATATGAAATGGTCCTTAATTTATTAACAGTGTAATTCAAGTTTGGGTCCCATTTGAGGATCAATTGTAATACCTAAATATTTCATTTTGCTTTCGGGTAGAATGTGAAAGGGTGTGTCTGTTTGAATTGTTTATCAATCATAAGGCGGCATCCCACAGGAATTACAACAAAACGGCAGGTGATACGTTTTGTCGATATTGACTGTCAACAACTTATTATCTAGCCAATATTCAATCCTGGAGAACTCATTTTCAACTATAATTTTCAATGCATTCCAATCTCGGTCTTTGTATATTATGGCTGTGTCATCTTTTCCATCACCCGATGAAAATAATTTATTGACGTTTACTTATATTGAATATAAGAGGCCCAAGTACGGAGCCTTGTAGTTGTGGCACTCCATAATCAACTGCATTCTCGCTGTTTAGTACCCAGCGAGCACAAACATCCCTGGGAGGTTTTGGGATGTTCTGAAAATGTTGGCATGTGGAAGTTTTTTCTGGGACGCAATATGCACTTCCTTAAGAGGTCTTCAGTAGATGTTGAAAGTATTGTTTTTGTTCTTGTGTGGCGTTTCTTTGTATGTATACGGTGAGGTACTAGCGAGGTCAAAAAAATGTTTACTTGTGGATGTCAATGAGGTCATACAACATACTTTTCGACGTCACGCCCGGGATGAAGGGTTCAGTGGATTGAGCCCATTTGAGCCGTCCTATACAGTTGAACTTAGTTAAAAATTCTTCAACAAGTCAACGAAAATTGAGGTTAAAGTCATTGTTCTCAGTTGTGTTGTAAAAAATCATTCAAAAAGTTCTTGTGAATTCGAACAATAGCGATAACTGTGAAAAGAAACTTTGTTATTTCCATTCCGAACAATAAAGGCACATTAGGATGAGATGGTTTTCTGCTGTTAATAACAGCTATCACAACCACCAAGTATTTTTGTGAAGATCATTTTGATGGACAGGTGAGTGAATAAGTAGATCAGTCGAAAAAACGGAGTTACTTCATCTTTTTTTTTCAGTTGGAGGTAGATATAAATAAGATTTCACGAACAAACATCAATACAAAACTGACATATCCATCAAGAAAGATCAAATAGAAGCCTCACAGCATAGACAATAATGGGGTGAAGAGAACAGTTTGCTTTGGTGATTCTGATCCAGGAAATACCATCAATATGGAATAGCTTATGTGCAGAGTGGAGTGGTATTCTGGTATATTTTTGTACAAATCAGTACAAGAGTCATATGCTGTTAGTGTTAACAGAGGAGAAGATATGAAATTAGTGAAAATATAACTCCTCATTCAGTATTATAGTGTGATTATGTCAAAACTAAAATGTAAATATGTTGTTAAGACAGTCTTTAATCAAACCAAGATTAGGTTACACATTACTGGTGGTTAGTATATTAATTCAAGTTGAATGTGAAATCTTTCTTTCCTAAAAATATGTCCTATAGATGGAATAAAATTTATTGAATTTATATTTCAAGTCAATATAAATGTTCATATATTTTTAAAGTGTTCATAAATTATATATGTGTTTTTTTTTACCATTTCTGGTCATTTTGGTAATCTCTAAAAATGTTCTTCCATTGTTTTGTTGAAGTTTGGGTAAGTGTGATTGAAGTAGATAACTATTAATTTCGCGCCGAAGTTTCAAACTATAATAGACCAATTACCATGGCTCTTTTAAAATGGGTCCTGATGATGATTCATTCTAATTCGAAACTTCGGCAAGAAAATAATAGTTCTTCTTCAACCACACTAATCCAAATCCCAACAAAACAAAGGAAAGAAGATCTCTTCTCAAATGTCCAAATGAATAGCAAAAGACTATATAAAGTGATCTTAAAAAAAGTTTTATTCAATGCAAATCAATATACACTAAACGCTTTGGAAATGTTCTGTTGTGTCTATGAAAAGGCTATCAAAAAAATTTAGGAAGAGTTCTCTTTGTGACATCCCAAGGACATCCTGAAAATGGACGCCTGTGGCGGACATTGGCTGTTATATAAAAGTACTATTCATGTATGAACAGGATATCGCAGTGGATGTTCAATGTCTCGAAATCTCGTACTTTCAACATCTCTGAGATGTTTTTGTGCTTGCTGGGTACATGATCAACCCGCACAGTCTGGCATCTTCCTGATAGATACCTTTTGGATAATTTGTAATGATGGTGGCCACCTGTTTTTAATATTTATATGGGTCGCTAGGTCGTCTCGGCTCGAAATATAAACAAATTCGATGTCTCCGGCCGATATTTCCTATAAGTACCAAGCTATGTTTATACACAAGGAAAGTTTTGTTTCATGAAAGAATGTACGAATTAGATGCATTTATTATAATGGCAATGTCTACAAGGATTTTAAAGCTTATTGAGAATAATCATATGAGATTGAAGGATGATATAGAATATATATATTTTCTAAATACGAGGCACAATACGATGACTATAGGATGGACTTACCAGTAGTGATACACATTTGAACTGAACAAAACACTCTGTATAAAGTCTCTCGAAGTCATTGAAGGAAGGATCTTTCGAGGAGAGGAAATTAGGGCACCAATAGGAACGTTAGTTTTATTAACACTTCAAATTCGCTCGTGTATAATTTATGGGCATGAGGTCCCAATTCTAATTATTCCAGTAACCTTCAACCAACTTATATTTGCATTATCTTGAAGTCAGATTAATTGCAGAAGCGAGGAAATATGCTATTTTTAGCTTAAATAGTTTATATTAAATATTCCTAACATGACCACGCTTTTAGAGTAGTTTACATGAACTACGACTTAGAGTAATCAGTGAGGATGGGAGGTTCCAATAATTTTCTCATGAAAAGTTCCTATAAATTCTCTCACACTAGAATCAGAAGTCAGAGCAGTTCCAAGATCCAACAGTTAAGCTCTCAACTCCAGACAATGTTCCTCAGTTCGTAATGTCAGTGCCACCCTCGTAAAGTGTGTTACAAGTGAACGTGAATTAGCAGACCAGTGAAAGATGGATTTCCATCAGACAGTTCGGTTTTGGTCCAATTAAATAACAGTCATCTTGTTGTGCCGGTATTCAATTCAATTCACGTAAGTTCTATAGTTCAGGAAAACATCTCGAATGTTACTATGATTGTGATCAACCACCAAACATGTAAGAAATCTTATTTATATCGCCGACTTTGCCTGTCTAATTGATTCAAATGCTAAATAGATGTTTGTACTCTGAGATACGTGTGTTTATGTCTACATCCACTATTCTTTCTCCTGCTTAAATATTCACGAACCCAGTTAAAGAAGTAATATTGTTATCACCCTGTATAGGCCAACTTGAATGAAGCAGGGTGTCATAACAAATTGTTGAGTGTTACTCCGAATTGAAAAAATGATCATCAATCGCGAGCCACGGTCTGTGCATCCATGTACTGAATGAACACCTATAGTAGGCGGAATAATATATTGTCTGTTCATTATTTGATCTAGATGTTTCATCGCTGGACATAACCTAGCTCTTTTATTTGCATTTCAAATTATAAGCTCCTTTTAAAAATTAATCACTTTGTTTTTGTTTATTTCCTATCTTTCATCTAGGCTTTATTTATATTGGAGCATTTTCTCCTAAGATGATAGGGATCTATTTTCGTTTTATGTAAATAGTCCTTTGTAAATTGTACATGCATTCAATAATTTGAACTTTATCGACAGATGTTTTAATTCATCTATCTATCTTTCATCACAGCGAGTGATCGAAGCATAAAATTGAAATATAATTGATGATATTTCAATTATCAGAGGATCAGGATATAAAAAAATGCATCATTAGTCAGTGCCAGTGATGTGGATCTGAACAATGTGTAATATCACAAAATAGAATAAAGAACGTGTTATAAATTGAGAAACTAAGTTGTATATTCGCTCCACACATATTTTATTCCCTCTGAAGAAAATTGGTTAAATCTTCCTGAACCGCACTCTAACAAGTTGAAAAGAAATTGTTAGTGGTATAAATAACGTATTTTGGCTTCCTGTATACAAATCTGAACTCAAAACGCGGCACTCACAAGTATTTTTAGAGATATGGGCTGTTTTTTTCGGAAATACAGCATTTGACATGATTTTTGACATCTCAAATTTCTGCTATCGAAAACACAAAAATGCATCCTTCTTTTAACTAAAACACCACACGGCACACACACTTACATTTATGTTCTCAACAATTATCAGCAAAAAAGGCTGGTATTAAAAAAAATCGCCTTTTTATCCTATCGAGAACCGAGAAAAATATTAAATCTTTCCACTTAAAAGTGTTGAAAACAAGTAAATCTGGTGTTTTATAACAAATTATTTCTCAATTACGAAGATTATTGATACTGGTATTGGACTGATTTTTGAGTAAGAATATGTGAAAGTAAAAATATGTCATTTTAGGACAATATTTTATTCCCGGTCCCTGTCCATTCACCTGTGGTAAATATGATGCATTATGTAAGTTACAAAAAAATAACATAACTTCAACCTGAAATTGGGTACCCTGACAGAAAAAATACTGAAACAAATGAGCATGTATCGGACGACTTTTATAAAAAAGCTACATTCGTCTTGGCAGACGTTTGAGACTTGAACAGACAATAATAATTCCAGCCTACTGGGTTTCCTTCCAGAACTACAATGATGCTTTAACCGTATGTTATATGATCGAAGCTTCAACCACTAACTGCTTGAAAGTGAAATAAGTGTTCAATGAATTCGAAACTGTAAAGCCTGGTTCATGCTTATACGAATATCGGAAAATTTCTGCGAATAAAATGGCCGCTGAAAAGAAATATCGCAATAAAGTTAAAAATTTTGAACGTTTTTGCGGATATTTTTTTTTTAAATTTTCATGATATCATAATCATCAGAATACATAAATCAATAGTGTTGTAGAGTAGAAATATCAATGTAATATTTATAATTTTCCGATTCGCATGAATTTTGCGAAATTCGTATAAGCATGAACCAGGCTTTATATGGTTGTATGTATAAACAAGTTGTTATCACTCAACAATACCATCCAACTTGACATCAATGACCTCATACAAAATCACTTATATCGACCGATATTTCACCAGTTAGGTATTCAATTCTATTATACCCATTCCATAATATCCAATAATGATTTCTTCACGTCTTAGAATTATATTTTCATTGGCACTATGCATACGAACCATCCTGTGTGGAAATTGTGATTCTTTCAACAATGTGAAAGTGAAGTGGACAAGAGGAGACAGTGATTCAAAGGAAACGGTGGTGAATGGGTGCCTTAGACCAGGCAAAGTCAACAACAAAATTACCGGAGTAGAAATTTTTGAGCAGAAACTAACACGACTGGGCAAGAATTCGGTAACACATCTGCAGAAGCTGAAGGTGTTTTCAATTATGGGGACCGATCTGGAGGAACTGGAGCGACAATCTTTCACAGATCTACCAAGTCTCAAGGAAGTGTGGTTAAGGAACAGCAACATTAAATTGATACCAAAAGGTATGCTTCATCATCGTTGGTGATGACATTCTCATAACCTTCTGAATTGAATTACAAGATTTCAAATGCGATCGATTTTGATCTGGCAGTTTTTATCTGATTGCTTTTGATTTATTGCGTTCAGTGTATTATATATCCGGTGTCTCTTGCAACGTGATTATCCAATGATATTTGGAGAAAACATTACAAGATTTCTGATGGAAAATATTATTCATACTTTGCAAATGATATATAACTCCTTTCACAATTCATCAGGTTAGGTTATTATCTGAGAAGAAAACCACAGGTAGAAGACTCCTTGATAAAAAAAAAATATGAAGAAATGAGTTTTTTTAAGTTGTTCTAGATTGTAACAGAATCACCCTGTATTTGATTATGTTGAGTTCATTTCGCCTATAGGGAAATATTTGTATCGAATATTCAACTGAAAACGCGACGTATTATATGGGCTCAGGAAATTTGATACGAGAAAGATAACATTCAGTACGAGTGACTTAAAAAGCTGACATCGATTTCAAGGATAAATCAATTAATTCCAGACGAAAATATTTGTCTTCAAGACTTCGTTATAGTTGACTTTGAGTTTTTAGTAACAGAAGCTATTAACTACAATGTAAAGAATACTTGGTCAGCAGAAAAACCTGAGAAACGCTGGCGAGTTTCGAAAATGCAAACATAGAGAAAAATACGACGAAGGCCCGCCTTCGAATACATGTTGGGGAATAATATTCAAAGAAATCAATTGTTATTTGCTAGACAGTAGAATGGGAGAACTTACTAACCAATCAGATCAAAAAATCGTAGCTTTGGACTGAAAAGGCACTTTGCGAACGGGGACGAAAAATCAAGATCGAAAAATATTGAAGAGTCCGAAAAAGGCACCAGCGGATCTGGTCGCCTCGGAAGAGGGTTTCCCTCCGGGGATGAAACCCCTGGGTTTCGGGAGTGTTTGCTGGGGTATCAAAAATGGGTCACCGTGAAAGTCAAATCTAAGGACATACCGTGCTGTAACTTTGGGGCAGTAATCGATTTAATTAATTGGGTTTTAGAGGTTTGTTTTTATAACGAGTTAAGTTTTTGTGATGGAAGTTCTGAGCTATTTTGGGGATGAAGATTGATACAACGCAGTCGCAGAATTGGTCATGCTGTCTTCAGGGGTAAGTCGATATTCATTACAAGGGTTTTCAGGATATATTCGGCCAAATGTTATATATTTTGCAATTTTGCTCTAGGTCACGAGATAAACGAGTGCCTTTCAAATGTTAGGCAAAAAAGGGTTTAATTTCATTAGAGTTTTATCATTGAGGGGGAAACAGAGGTTATTCCAATACTATTAGGGCGTAATAAAGGGTACTTTGCTATAACGGTAGAATCAGGATTTTAATACGATGTTTCAGAGTTTCGTCATGGGTTTTTCAATCATAAGAGTTCAAACGGTTTTTTCGTATCAAGTACAGAGTCCACATAGTTACGCAATTCCCCAAGTTGTGACAAATTGATCGGAAATACGAAGGGTCCGTATTTCGCGGTATTTTTATATTGAAATGAATATTTGTTCTATTACTTAATTTTGTTTTGGCATAAGTTCTCGTTTTTTTATTAATTTTCATTTTGTTTCTTTTCATTATTTTGTTTGATTTTTTCTTTGGTCGCAATACATTTTGTACGTTAAAGTTAATTCGAGATTTTATTTGATATCTACTAAATTGCACCTCCCCTATACTGAAGACTACGCATTTGTGAAGCCGTAGCCGTTCTCACCGTCCCCGAGGATATATGGTGGTCTAGTTTAACCAGTAGCCTATTTGGAGTTCGGATAGTCAACGTTAAGGAATTCATTTTGATAATTGAGCTAAGGAAACATCTTATCATACATCATACAACTTGTTTGGTCAGTGCGAGTTGTAAATTGAAAATCTGACCTGGTGGCAGCGCTCTCTTTAATAAAATAATCACCCTATCTACACAGGGTAGGTTAGGTTAAATAATTAAAATAACGGACAAGACATACTAGCAATAGAATATTGAACAAATATACATTATCATCATCTTATGTAGAAAGCCTTCGTTATTACAAGATGTTCCATTCTAGACCCCATAAGGATATTGTTGATCCCAGTAAGCTAAACTGATTGTCTGGGAAGATTTCTACCGATTTGAGGAATCATCGAACATTATATATTATGTTTTGAGATTGATGCTGATATCATCTTGTACCTATCACAGTAATATTAAACTTTTTCCAAATTGAGCTTTTCGTATAATATTTCTTGGGTGATGTTTGATTGACTTCATCAAGTAGAGAATTCATTGAATGAATCTGTGATTTGTTACAGTATCAATTTCAATACTGACATATTTTGATTAGATGAATTTATTGATGATGAAGAAGTTTGATTTGTCAATTCATCAGATATATATTGATTACTCACCTGGTTGAAGGATTGATTCTGGTTGTTGTCTTATAATATGCAATAATGTGTCATGTTTTGAAACAAATTTCGTACAATAAACATTTGGAAAGAAATTTCGAATGATGTATTTCTTACATGTTTTAGAGATTCGTTTGTTCGATTCTATTTCGAGCCGATAGATTGGAGAATTTGGGGCAATTTGACGTAGATTGATGTTCTTGGCACTGTTATGTTCCACAACCACGCCACTGGAATATGCATCGAGAAAACGCTGATGAAACAACGACACTGCGAAGAAGCTTTCGACGAGCTTTTCTGGGATTCACTTTTGCACTTGCATTGAATATACATGTCAACCAATTAATCTATATAATATAATCCATAATCACCATTTGTAAGACTAAAACAATTGTGTTTGTCTACTCTTCATTCTATAATAACTAACCAGGAAAGAACCTGACAGCACATTTCACATACCTATTCCATTTGAAATGTTGAAATTTACGTCCCAAAAACGATTTGAAATCATTCAAAGTTTCGTAGTTTTTAGATTGTGGAGGGGGTCGTTGAGACTGTGCAGCCTCTCAAGCACCTCGACCTATCAGATCTTTTGTGCATAAACCTCAATCTATTCGAGGCCCGAGATTCTGAGACTTCGTGCAAAGTTCGTCAGTTTCCTGGAAGCTAGCTTCCTAACATCGGAAGGCTTCAAGAAAGGCTCTCCCAGGAACTTGAGCCTCTTACAGTAAAGTGCTTGGCATTTCGCAGTAGCGGCAACTATCACTCTCTGTTTTGCCAATCTTTTTCAGGTGATACCTCAGAGGGCATCAGTGTCCAGTGAGGAGTCCCGTCACCAGTTTTAAGTTCTTGTTGTCCATCTCGAGAAGTTGTTCAGATTTCCTTGGCGAAAGGCTTACTAGCCTGTCCGCTTAGGCAATTTATTGCAGTGATATTTCATTTCATTCGCTTTCCATCGTCAAACCTCTTATTTCAAGTGACCTGGTTGTTCGCTGCCAGTTGTCTGGATTCGCTAGAACCTTTAGATATTTTGCGGGATCTGTGGTGGCAACAAGATGGAGCACCACCGCATAATGGAAGACAAGTTTCAAATTTGCTGAATTTGGTGTTTCCAAATAAATGGATTGGCAATCAGGGATTCGTTCGTTGGCAAACTAGAAGTCCTGATCTCAGCCCCTAGATTTCTTCCTCTGGGGATTCTTAAAGAATAAATTACACAAAACTATGCCTCAAAATAGAGAAGTTCTAGAACAGAATTTGATAAGGTGAGCTAGAGCTGTTCCAGGAAGAACTATAAATAGAGCTATTAAAAATTCAATGCATTCAACAAGGTGGTAACATTTTCGAACATTTGATTCAATACTATTTGGTTATCAATAATAGTTGAATGAGAGTAATTAAATGAAATAGAGATCTGATGTTTCATGTATATCAAATGGACATACTTTTGTATTATTCATTATTTGAATAAATTCAACCAAGTCATTAAGTGTTTTTATCAGTTGACTCTCCATATTTAACCATTTGTTCTTTACTTGTGCTTTTATTGTATCCTGCTTGATAATAATAATAATAATAATAATAATAATAATAATAATAATAATAATAATAATAATAATAATAATAATAATAATAATAATAATAATAATAATAATAATAATAATAATAATAATAATAATAATAATAATAATAATAATAATAATAATAATAATAATAATAATAATAATAATAATAATAATAATAATAATAATAATAATAATAATAATAATAATAATAATAATAATAATAATAATAATAATAATAATAATAATAATAATAATAATAATAATAATAATAATAATAATAATAATAATAATAATAATAATAATAATAATAATAATAATAATAATAATAATAATAATAATAATAATAATAATAATAATAATAATTAATAATAATTAATAATAATAATAATAATAATAATAATAATAATAATAATAATAATTTATTCACACATTCTGAACAAGACGAAAACATATCATTAAGTGTTTTTATCAGTTGACTCTCCATATTTAACCATTTGTTCTTTACTTGTGCTTTTATTGTATCCTGCTTGATAATAATAATAATAATAATAATAATAATAATAATAATAATAATAATAATAATAATAATAATAATAATAATAATAATAATAATAATAATAATAATAATAATAATAATAATAATAATAATAATAATAATAATAATAATAATAATAATAATAATAATAATAATAATAATAATAATAATAATAATAATAATAATAATAATAATAATAATAATAATAATAATAATAATAATAATAATAATAATAATAATAATAATAATAATAATAATAATAATAATAATAATAATAATAATAATAATAATAATAATAATAATAATAATAATAATAATAATAATAATAATAATAATAATAATAATAATAATAATAATAATAATAATAATAATAATAATAATAATAATAATAATAATAATAATAATAATAATAATAATAATAATAATAATAATAATAATAATAATAATAATAATAATAATAATAATAATAATAATAATAATAATAATAATAATAATAATAATAATAATAATAATAATAATAATAATAATAATAATAATAATAATAATAATAATAATAATAATAATAATAATAATAATAATAATAATAATAATAATAATAATAATAATAATAATAATAATAATAATAATAATAATAATAATAATAATAATAATAATAATAATAATAATAATAATAATAATAATAATAATAATAATAATAATAATAATAATAATAATAATAATAATAATAATAATAATAATAATAATAATAATAATAACTCGACCACGCTTGGAGAAAAGCCCGCGTAAAAGCTGCAGAAGTTGATGAAACTCTGCAACTCCACATGGATAAACCTCTTCATTCTGTCTTCTTCAACAATATTGAAGACAGGGGTTTATCCAAAGAGCTGACCTTCGCATTCCTAAGGTCAGGCGGGCTCAAATCGGAAACAGAGGGTTTCATCATGGCATGCCAGGATGGAGTTTTCAATACCTTACATTACCAGAGCCGAGTCATGGGTATAGAGGTCCCTGATGTAAGATGCAGGGCCTGCCGTAGGGCGCCGGAAACGCTGATGCACCTGCTTTCAGCATGCACGGTGTATGCAGTTTCGGCCTATATCCATAGACATAATGCGGCATTACGAGTGCTCTATTACCATCTGAGGCACTCGTACGGTATTGATGAAGCTCCAGTGCTGCCTTATGCTCCAGGGGATATTGAGTCCGTAGTGGAGAATGAGAGGTGTCGAATTTATTGGAACTTCTCATTCGCCACCGTCAGGCAGATACAAGCCAATAAGCCTGACGTAGTCCTCCTCGACCACCAAACCAAAGCGATGTTCGTGATTGAATTTTCGGCTCCAGCCGAATCGAACATCGTTTTGAAGGAGGAGGAGAAACGGACAAAATATAGAGATCTTCTCTTCGAACTCCGCAGACTTTATCCAGACCATTCTGTCGAACTAGTCATATTGATTATAGGCTCCCTCGGTGGTACGAGAAAAACGCTGCTCTCAGAATTGCAAAAAATGCCAGTTTGCCGTCAGAAAGCACACGTTTTGGCTAGGGCAATGCAGAAGGCCGTCATACTTGGATCATTGCGTCTACTAAGGACACACGATATCCGGTCACAGTGATCACTTACCCCACGGCGTGGAGAGTGGTCACTGGTTTTCCTCCAGCTCGACTCTGCGTGGTTTCGGAGGCCGCAGAGTCGTGACTGGAATAGATTGATTTCAATCATTCAAATAATAATAATAATAATAATAATAATAATAATAATAATAATAATAATAATAATAATAATAATAATAATAATAATAATAATAATAATAATAATAATAATAATAATAATAATAATAATAATAATAATAATAATAATAATAATAATAATAATAATAATAATAATAATAATAATAATAATAATAATAATAATAATAATAATAATAATAATAATAATAATAATAATAATAATAATAATAATAATAATAATAATAATAATAATAATAATAATAAATTCAATCTCTGGCTAAATGGAGAGCAGCAAATTCCGGAGTGGTTTATCGAGGGGCGAACCGTGCTTCTCCCCAAGAAAGGAGATTTGTCCAACCCGAAGAATTACAGACCAATAACCTGTTTAAACGCATGCTACAAGCTGTTTACACGCATCTTGTACATGCGTATGCTCCTAGTGGTAGACCCGGTTTATCAGCGGATATATGAGCAACGAGGGTCGAAGAGGGGTGTCGCTGGCTGCAAGGAGAACCTGCTGATAGATAGATCTATAACGCAGGACTCCGTGCAGTACAAGCGAAACCTCTCTATGGCCTGGATCGATTATCGAAAGGCATTTGATACAACGTCGCACGAATTACTCGTGTACTTGCTCAAGTGCCTTTCGGTACCCGATCCGATAGTGAGATGCATTGAACAACTGATGCCGCTCTGGCGGACTCGCTTCACCATAACATCGGGGAATGCGAAAGTTCAGACAGAGCCGGTCATCATCAAGAGAGGGGTTTTCCAGGGAGACTCCCTCAGCCCTCTCTTATTTTGCATCTCATTGTTGCCGTTATCCGTTGAGCTCAGAAGAACCAAGGGCTACTACTGCGGACCACCCAGTCAACGGAGGCATAAGGTCACCCACTTATTCTATGTGGATGACCTTAAACTCTATGCGTCCGGTGAGAGGGACTTAGACCAATCCCTCAGGGTGGTACAGGAGTATACACAGGCTATTGGGATGGAATTCGGGATGGACAAATGTGCACTGGTTCATCTTAAGAGAGGACGATGCGAGGACTACGACAAGGACGCGCAGCTAGTGGACGGAAGCATCCTACACCACTTGGATGCCGGAGAGACGTACACCTACCTGGGTGTGGAGGAAAGCCACATCCAGGAAACACAAATGGTGAAAGACGCTCTCCGCAGCAAGTATCGGCAGCGACTTCGACAGATCTGGTCTTCAGAACTGTCTGGAAAGAATAAAGTCGCTGCTACTAACATGCTTGCTGTTCCGATACTACTATACTCCTTTGGAGTATTCAAGTGGACACTAGCTGAGCTGCGCCAACTTGACGTTAGTACTCGCAAGATGATGCACCTTAATAGGAGCCTTCATCCAACTTCGTCCGTTCCACGGTTATATCTCCCAAGAGATCAGGGAGGCCGTGGACTCTTAAGTTTGGAGTATCTCCATAACAGAATGGTTCTGGATAATGCCTGCAAGGTCATCAGGAGTTCGGACCCCCTCCTGCAAATGGTCAAAAGCCATGAGAATGCAGGAGTAGGAGCATTCCTATTCAAGGCAGCACATCGAGCAGCCGATGAGCTCTCTCTGATTTTCGATTCCGAGCGTGAAGCCCGTGACTCAGTCACTGAGCTCGACCACGCTCGGAGGAAAGCCCGCATCAAAGCTGCAGAAGTTAAAAAAACTCTGCAGCTTCACATGGATAAACCTCTACATTCTGTTTTCTTCAACAACATTGAAGACAGGGGTTTATCCAAAGAGCTGACCTTCGCATTCCTAAGGTCAGGCGGGCTCAAATCGGAAACAGAGGGGTTCATCATGGCATGCCAGGATGGAGTTTTCAATACCCTACATTACCGAAGCTGAGTCATGGGTATAGAGGTCCCTGATGTAAGATGCAGGGCCTGCCGTAGGGCGCCGGAAACGCTGATGCACCTGCTTTCAGCATGCACGGTGTATGCAGTTTCGGCCTATATCCATAGACATAATGCGGCATTACGTGTGCTCTATTACCATCTTAGACACACGTACGGTATTGATGAAACTCCAGTGCTGCCTTATGCTCCGGGGGATATTGAGTCCGTTGTGGAGAATGAGAGGTGCCGAATTTATTGGAACTTCTCATTCCCCACCCTCAGGCAGATACAAGCTAATAAGCCTGATGTAGTCCTCCTCGACCATCAAACCAAAACGATGTTCGTGATCGAATTCTCGGCACCAGCCGAACCGAACATCGTTTTGAAGGAGGAGGAAAAACGGACGAAATATAGAGATCTTCTCTACGAACTCCGCAGACTTTATCCAGACCATTCTGTCGAACTAGTCATCCTGATTATAGGCTCTCTTGGTGGTACACGACATACGCTGCTCTCAGAACTCCAGAAAATTCCAGCTTGCCGACAAAAGGCAAGCGTTTTAGCTGGAGCCATGCAGAAGGCCGTCATCCTGGGATCATTGCGTTTACTCAGGGCACACGATTCTCGGTCCCAGTGATCACTTACCTCACGGCGTGGGGAGTGGTCACTGGTTTTTCTCCAGCTCGACTCTGTGTGGTGTCGGAGACCGCAGAGTCGTGACTGGAATTGATTAAATTCAAATTTTCAAATAATAATAATAATAATAATAATAATAATAATAATAATAATAATAATAATAATAATAATAATAATAATAATAATAATAATAATAATAATAATAATAATAATAATAATAATAATAATAATAATAATAATAATAATAATAATAATAATAATAATAATAATAATAATAATAATAATAATAATAATAATAATAATAATAATAATAATAATAATAATAATAATAATAATAATAATAATAATAATAATAATAATAATAATAATAATAATAATAATAATAATAATAATAATAATAATAATAATAATAATAATAATAATAATAATAATAATAATAATAATAATAATAATAATAATAATAATAATAATAATAATAATAATAATAATAATAATAATAATAATAATAATAATAATAATAATAATAATAATAATAATAATAATAATAATAATTAATAATAATTAATAATAATAATAATAATAATAATAATAATAATAATTTATTCACACATTCTGAACAAGACGAAAACATATCATTTAAACAATACATGGTGAATAAATCGAGACAAGAAACTTACGAAGCAGTAAACTGCTTGTGTGTAAGGAAGGCTAATATGTATAAGTTAAAACTGTTTGTATGGAAAACGATTACAAAGTAATTAAGATATATAAAGTAAGGAACATAGTACAGTAAACTTAAATTAAAAATATCTTATTAACATAGTATTACATATACACGATATAAAGATCGTGGAATCGAGGGAAATGGTGTAATGGAAGAACGCTAATAAAAATAGAAATAAAGCATTCATATTAATTACATATATAGGGTGAAATTGTTTGTATAGGGAAACAATTACAGATAAATTAAGACATGTTTATTAGGGACTCACTATACTACACTACATATTTAGGAATAACTTATCATGATAAAAATCATATGGTAGCGACATGCATATGGTATAGGACGTAAGAGGACTCGCAAGACTTAATATCACGATGAACATACATGACTTGGTAAGATATTATTATGTGAGATATATCTATAAAGAAGTGTATTTGGAGAGTGTACTACAGTAGAGATTGGGAGGTTTCAAGTTATTGCTAAATTTTTTCAGTTATTTCTGTACGGGGTATTAATTTCATATATTTTTGTAGATTTTTTTTTGAACATTTTTGGATTCGTCTCACATTTCAGGTTTATCGGTAATGAGCTGAAGAGTTTTGGGCCTAAGTATCTATAATTTTTTTGACCTACTGATTTGCGCATGACTGGTATCACTATAGTTTTTTTGTGTCGGGTGTTATGTTTATGGTCCAAGATGATCAGTTCGTTTCTGTACTTGTATTGGGTTGTGGTTATACTAATAAAGAATAGCTGTCTTGGATCGAATATCTTCGATTCTTCGTATAGGAGGTCACTTGAGTAGGTATAGTCTCTATGCAGAATACATCTGAGAAAACGTTTTTGCATTACCTCAAGGGAGTGCAGATTGGTTTTGGAAACTCCACCCCAGCCAATAATGCCATAATTTATATGTGATTCAACTAAGCTTTTGTATATCATTATTTTTTGTTCGAAATTGAGAATACTGGTTATATTTTTGAATTTATACAGAATGCATTGTAATTTTTTAACCAGGTAATGAATGTGATGATCCCATCTGAGGTGACTATCTAGGATTATACCTAGGTACTTAATTTTTTTGACATTTCTTATGACGGCCATATCGGAGAGAGCTATTTGGTATGTAGGCAGGGCTATATCATAACTACTGAAAGGTAAGTAGAATGTTTTTTCAAAGTTTATTGACAATAGCCTATAATCGAACCACATCTTTATCTGTCTCAAATCCTGTTCTAATTTTGATTTCAGGTTAAACCAGTCATTGTCTTTACAGATCAAGACTGTGTCATCGGCATAACTAATAATTTTGGAGTAAGTATTCAGGAGGAAAAGATTGTTAAGGTATATGTTGAATAATATTGGTCCTAAGACCGTCCCCTGGGGCACACCACACGATACGATTTTTTCTTCACTCAATCTGTCACCTATTTTTACAATTTGTTTTCTATTCAACAAATAGCTTGTGAAAAGATCATGTGGTGTACCTCTTATTCCTATATCTTCGAGGGTTTCTAGTAGTATAGTATGATCTACAGTGTCGAACGCTTTCCTCAGATCTATAAAGACACCAATTGATGGTGTCGATTCATCTAGGGATTGATAGATGTTTTGTGTTAATATTTTAATTGGATCTTGCGTGGACATATTTTCTCTGAAACCATACTGCGAATCTGACATTAAATGGTGTTTTTCTAGAAACTTATTGATTCTTCTTTGAATAACCTTTTCCAAAATTTTTGCTAGGCAAGTTATTAATGAGATAGGCCTGTAGTTAGCAACATCACTCTTATTTCCATTTTTATGGATTGGAGTGACCACTACCATTTTGAAAGATAAAGGAAAATATCCTTGTTCTAGTGATTTATTGACTATGAATGTAAGTGGTTGTGCTATGTATTTTGAAACAAGTTTGAGGGTTTCTGCTTTCAGATTATCAATCCCGGGAGCTTTATTGTTCTTCAGTTGAGAGATAATTTCCTTTATTTCTTCTTCTGTTGCAGGGCTTAGAAATATTGAGTGGTTACACATCATTTTATTTTCTGAATATCGGATGTTTCTATTAATTTTTTTTTACAAATTTTTTCCAACAGAGATAAAATATTCATTGAAGTTGTTGGCTATCTCGACAGGGTCAGTTATTTGTACATTGTTTTTGGATACTATTGACTTGATTGGTGAATTTTCTTCATTGGTCAATACATCATTGATAGTTTTCCAGAGCTTTTTAGCAACATACATTCAATAAATGACTGGTCATATTCATCAATGCACAGTTTGGAAAACATGATATGGTCATACATATGATTACCCCATCCTGCTGGGAGTTGAAGTGATGATAAATCACTTTTATTTATCAAATTGAAAAATTATTTATTGTTTGGGACAGGATCAGATGGATATATGCATTTATTTCAATAGGCAATTTTTGTTATGTATACTGATTCTTTCGATAGTTGTGATATGTCATTATCATCAGGGTACCAAAGATCGGTATTTGAAAATATAAAGTTGATGGTGGTGGGCCGAACACGAAACGTCGGACTGCAAATGTGACAACGTCATCTTGTAGGAAAGAAAAAGTGGAAATGATGAACTCATTCATTTTGAAAATTTTCTTCAAGTAACACCAGGAAAGAATCAAAACGAGTTCACGAAATTTCAGGTTTTTTCTGATATCTCCGGAAGTAGTAGGAAATGTCAGACTTTCTCGACAGCATTTCATTGAGCTCAAAATAACGCAACTTTGCCACGAATTAACCGACCCTGTATCTCTTACGGTTCACAAGATCCCCATGTTACGCCTCAGTGAAATGTCCTAGTTTGACATATTCATTGTCCATCTCGAGAAGCTATTCAGCTTTCTTTGGCGATAATGGGTTTTCCAACGTTAAGTAGGCTTTGGAGAGACCACAGTAGATGTTTTTCGCCGGTTCTAGACCTCCCCCCAAGGTCACACACCCCCCACGTGGCCTTGGGGGGTCAATGTCCTTGAGAGGATTGACCTTGTGAGGTGTAACCTCGAGTTGACCTTGAGAGGAGGGTGTCCTTTGGAGTTGATGCGGCCTTGAGAGGAGTGTGCCCTTGCGGAGGCTCTCTTTTTCTGTGAGCGTGACCTTGTGTTTTCACACCTCTGAAATGGGAGGGGAAACGCTGCTGCTGCGTGCGCATGCGCTATTCTTCCAGTTCAAGATCGCGTTGGTGAGAGTATGAGTTCCTATGAATTGGCGATTCAGTGCTATAGTTGTCACAAGCAGTAGCAGCAGAATAACTAGCAATCAATAGAAATAAATATTGAAGTAAAGCGTGCGTGTGTGTGCGTGATAACAAGTATTAATTTTATATAAGTAAATTCCTATATTCTATATATTCTTTTGTACTCTCTTTCACGTGTTTAATCTAGAGATGGGTTCACCTAAAATTGATTTGATCGCGAACAATAATCAAATCGCTTAAGGGTATTAATTCACCAAGCAAGTGCTAATATCATCGCTGGTCTTGAATAAGCCTTATCTGATCAAGAAAATGACGATATTTGAAACTAGATTTGGTAGATCTGCCACCGTTATATTATTAGATGAAGACAGTGGAGAAACTGTGAAAAGTCGGTTGCCCAAAAGAGTTTCAGATGTGATTGAAGAAAGCGATCTCCATTCGATCAACTCCTGCGGGCATTATACAATAGCATTCCTGGGGCAGAGTGAAACATCATATGCTGGCGCGAAAACGCGAACGCTTATGAGGTTCGGCATAAAAGAAATATCCCTTAGCGAGACTTCGCCTCAGTAATTAATTTAATTATTTTTATGATTAGTTTAGTATTAGTGAAAGGGAGTTTAAAGATTATATGTATATAGTAGTTCTTACATTCTCGCCACCCTCGTCGTCGCATTTACCATTTATGGTGAGTAGTTTTTTTTAAGCTGAGGGTTTGAGCTACGTAATATGAAACGTATTTGTCGAATCATCTCCTGAACTTTTTTTGTTTATTTATTTGTAGAATCCAGTACTCAACTTCTAAGGATATGTGGATGCACTATTCTAATCAGTTTTGGCCAGCTGCTGAAGACATCGAATCAGCAGTCATCAGGCTTAAATATGAACTCATCGATTTGAAGCGTGATTCACTCCATGCGGCCGACTATGATATGAGCGCATGTTTCAATCAAGAACGAGCCCGAGAGATTTTAGCGGAAGCTGATCGATATAAAATCGGTCATTTTCTATGCAGCCACCTAGAACACGGGAGTATAACTTTGGAGCAGTTTCTTGAAGAAATTATGAAAGAGGGTTTGGAATGCTTCCTTCACGATTTAGTTGAATTCCTACCAACTACCATCATCGAAAAATACGGTTTGAGGGAAGCTTCAGAAGGAGAAGGTGAAGAAGGTGGAGAAGGCGAAGAAGGGGAAGAAGAAGTTGGGAAAGAACAAGAAGGTGGCGGAGTACAAGGGGGTGTCTATTATACTCATAGTCTTTAGACTCACTATTTCAATTATTGTACATAATAGGAAAAATAAAACATTATTCGACATTTTCCATCTTTTATTATTCGAAAAACTGCTACAAATATATATCTTAAACTATGGTGGTAGTGATTCATCTGATCATAGCTTCATAATTCTTCGTTCACACACCCATCTGTATGGAGCCATATAGAGCGCTATATGTCATGACTGCATCATGTAGAATGAGCATACACTCTTTTGTATTGGCTGGAGATTTTGATTTGCGAGTCTCAAATTCCAATTTGATATCTACTGTTGATGATTTCATGGCGTCCGCTTGATGGCTGCAATCGATGATAAATAATGGGTTCTTCCTGAATTCTTCTATACCCACCATCGGCTCACTCATATCTTTACCATAGTAACTCTTTTGGGAATTTTCGTAAGCATGATAGGCTATAGCATCCAACTTCCTGTCGAATTCTAAATTCCACCGCTCGTATGGATATACTTTTGAATTCAAATACACTCGAATAATATTAATGTCAGCATTAATGAATTTGGTTGCATCTTGAGATACATCATCCGTATTAGCAGATTTCTGGAATCCTATGATAATGTACCGCGGTCGCTCGAGGCTGTTGGTAGTTTTGACAGCCCAAATGTCTGAAGATGTTTCACGGATAGTTGGTAACTCATACAAATCCCACATCCTATATGCTATTTTTATCTTCGCAGTTGAACTTTTATTGATGCGATTTGATAGTTTGAGTTTTTGTTTATCTGACGGCATGATATGCCTCATTCTCCATTCAATCTTATCAATTTCTATTTTCGCATTAACTACTTCCATATAGGAGTTTTTGAATGAGCGAGCAATGATTAGTATCAACTCTTGTTTTATATTCAAGACGCCCTTATTAAAGTCCTCAGCGAATCCCATCAAGTATTTGAGTGGTAATTTTCCGCTGAATACGTGATTGACTATGTCTAGGATCGGTTGATTATCATCTCATAGCGAATTTCATCGAAGAGGAATGCTAAAGCGTTATTGGATAAGTAGCAATCTGCTGTCAAATCATCTGGTGTGAATTTTCCTTCGATGTAGATGTAGCTCTCTGCAATATCTAATATCAAAACTTGAAAGTTGACAGCTATTCTTATTTCGTCAGAGTTCTTGAATTATGGTGAACCATGTGGTTTGTATGTGTGTTCATGCAGGCTGATTAGGGAATGATCGAAGATTGGTTCATCAAACACTTCCAATTGGAGGCTAGTAGAAGTTGTGGAAACCATCTCTATTTTTTCTGTCACACTTTCAGTCCGATGGATTTCAAGAAATCGATATCGCTCTCAGATAGCTTATGATGCCGCCTTGTCTGATTGAGACATCGATCGCGAATGAATCCGCGACCGCGTTTACACTTTTTTTATTATTTCTGCTATCATTATGGGGTGTGGGTGGATATGCGCTTTGTTTAGTTACCGAAGCAGAACGCCATCTTTTCTCTGGTATTTTTTTGAGATCAATATGGTTGTTTCAGTTCAAGCTTCACTATAATCTCCTCTCCTCGGAAATCGACCTAACAATTTTCGTCATCCAAAATTCTCAGTGTTATGTTATCAATAGACTGACGTCCGGTCGGGCTGATTGGTAGATATATAATGTTTTTAGGTTCCTTCGACAGCTTATATCCAGGATCCACATTGATGTCGAAATCATACAACGTGTGAACCTCTTCCCCATTCAGGTACGCCCTGCTCGTGATATTGCGATCGTTGTGTATTAGACGAACTTTAATAATTTTCACCGGCTTTGTGGATTCATGTAGAAAGTTGGACAACATAATTCCATATGAAGATTTCATTCCATGAATTAATATCATTAATATCAATATAAATTCAATATAATAAGGGCGTATGAATATAAAACAAGAGTTGATACTAATCATTGCTCGCTCATTCAAAAACTCCTATATTGAAGTAGTTGAAGCGAAAATAGAAATTGATAAGATTGAATGGAGAATGAGGTATATCATGCCGTCAGATAAACAAAAACTCAAACTATCAAATCGCATCAATAAAAGTTCAACTGCGAAGATAAAAATAACATATAGGATGTGGGATTTGTATGAGTTACCAACTATCCGTGAAACATCTTCGGACATTTGGGCTGTCAAAACTACCAACAGCCTTGAGCGACCGCGATACATTATCATAGGATTCCAGAAATCTGCTAATACGGATGATGTATCTCAAGATGCCACCGAATTCATTAATGCTGACATTAATAATATTCGAGTGTATTTGAATTCAGAAGTATATCCATACGAGCGGTGGAATTTAGAATTCGACAGGAAGTTGGATGCTATAGCCTATTATGCTTACGAAAATTTCCAAAAGAGTTACTATGGTAAAGATATGAGTGAACCGATGATGGGTATAGAAGAATTCAGGAAGAACCCATTATTTATCATCGATTGCAGCCATCAAGCCGACGCCATGAAATCTTCAACAGTATATATCAAATTGGAATTTGAGACTCGCAAATCAAAATCTTCAGCCAATACAAGAGTGTATGCGCTCATTCTACATGATGCAGTCATGACATATATAGTCATGACATGAATAATAATTCCGATAGCTCGAAGTCTCTTTTTAAAAACTTTATTATATTTTGTCTGACAATAAAAAGTGAGGAACGAATATATTGATGTTTTTCATATGAGGTTGAGTTAAAAACTGATCTGAGAACGGCTTCCTTCTGGTAGTTCGACCATCTTGCAGATTTTACGGAAACGGTAGATTCATGGAATCCGTACTGTGGGATCAGCAATGTCAGCATCTCCTTGTGGGAACCGTCGTAGAGTGATGACATAATTCCTCCCCCCATAGTTTCGGCTTCCGAGGGTTAGAGAGGAAGACGAACATCGCAGTGGTCAACTTCTGGGGATGTTGGGTTTCGCACCCTGCTGGCGATCTTCTTGTATATCAGGTAGTAATCAGGTAGTAATCAGAAGTACGTATAAAATTACTGTCCAGGCACTAGGTACATAGGGTGGATTGGAGAAATGAAAATCGGGTTGATTTTCTACCATCTGAGTTCGGTTTTCTTGTAATTCGTCTAATCTGAGATCTTCTAATTCGATGTCGATGTTGACTTTTGGAGACATTGTGACGGCAACGTCTATGTCAGGAAACAGGACCGGCTGGTTCGGGTTTGTATATTGTTGTTCGTTTGTTATGGTTAACTGATCGATTGTAAATTGGCAACCCATTGGAATTTCGATAAGGTATGTGCCAATCACTTTCCGAATTTCTTCTTGCTTGTAACATTTGAGTTTTGTGGTTGTTTCGGATGGAAATAATCCGATCCATTGGTTAGATGCGTCCAGGTGGTTCATCATTGGTTTGGTCAAGTGGACTCGAGTTTGACGGCATGTGGAGGTGTTTTTGATGTTGAGTAGCTGGATTTCGCAAGGTCCATCTTCTACTTCACGTAGTTCTTGTTTATCGCAAATGTACCATTGAGGAAGGATTTCTTTACAAGCATTGCTCAGGAATGCAAAATACATTATGTCTTTTATCAAGAACTTATTCTTAGGAATGATTGCCTTAAACTGACCCTTAGAATATACGGGGGCTGAATAAAAGTGGTATAGCTCGAAATCGAAAGGAAACGTTATTGGTATTTGAAGAATGTACGTGATTTTATTGTTCAATATATAGCTATCGATTTTTATCAATTTCTCGAAGTATTCGGTATTATTGAAAGTTACTGCGAAAGGCAGTTGTTTTGATTCGGTTTGTTCACTTAGTTTATTCAGTTCGATGTATAATTCATTTATTGAAATGATACTCGGGTGTATAACTTGTAATTTCGAGAAAGTGATCGAGTTTTCAATGTCTTGAAGGATGGAATTAATTATTTCGTACATATTTATAATTTGATTGAGAATATCTTTTATTAACATTGCATTCTCTCTGTATGTATGGCTTTCGACTATCAATGCGATCTGATTCAATTTTGTTGTGATTAATTGTTCATTATGATTTATTCTTCGGATCGTTTTGTTGAATTTTTCTATTAAATTCAGAGATAGAGAGTATTGTCTGCCCATATTAGAGACTATTTGTTTTTGATTTGATTCTGGTTGAGAAATCAATTTTTCATAGCGTTGACCATCATAGGCATCTAAATTACCAGTGACGGACTTGAAAATTGAACCTAAACCGTCAATTAGTCCCCTTTTGCGTATTTTATGATGTGGAAGTATGTTTCTCAGCTTCAACTCCACTTTCTCTTCATTGAATTGTAAGATTTTTAGATAGTTTGATGTATCAAAGAAATAGTCTTTATTTGTTAATATTAGGCTTGTAATATTGTGAGATTTCGAATTCAATTTCTCTATTTCTGAAATTATGGGATTCATATCATAGTAGTGTATGAGTGTATGTGTGTATTGTTCGACTTTGGCTGTGCCAAGTTTCACTGGAATGATGCCTGGATTATTTTCTAGTTTTTGAAGAAGAATTTTTTCCTGAAGGCCGAGGATCCCCGGGATTCAGAAATAACAGAGACGGACGTTTTATTTTTTCGTATATGTTTGCTTGAGTGGGCGTTTCAAATTGTCCATATGTATTTTCTCTTGTGATGGGGTCGAAACTGTTTTATATTCATTGTTCACTGTTGTCAATTGAGTGGGTTTATTGAATATGTTAGCTTGTTTCTGTCTGATGTGTTTTTTCACGAAGGTCTTTTGTCCTGGTTGAAATATTTCGGGTTTGTCTCGGTTGGAATTGATCTTTTGTATGTTCTTTGATTTGAGTGCAATGAGATCCGAATTGATTTTGGAATACAATAATTTCGATTTTTTCCTATGATCGTTGATATAGTCATTTACCAATATCTGATCAATCTCTATATTGAAAGGGTTATTATGAGTTATATGTCCATTTACAACGTCAACTGGTTTGAACTTCGTTGTAGAATGTAAGGAATGATTATAGGCCAAAATCGCATGAGTTATTTTTTTATTTATCGGAGTTTTTAGGAATCCTTTTGTATTCAATATTCGAATATGTTCAATTATCGTTGAATGGAATCTCTCAACAATTCTATTGGATTGTGGATGGTTCGGACTACAAAAGTGAGTGTCAATTTTGTGTAGTTTCAGCAATTCGGTTACAACAGAATTTTTAAATTCAGTGCCATTGTCTACCACTATTTGTTTAGGGGTACCATGATGTGAAAAGAATTTTATCAAATTATCAACAATTTCGGTCCCGCAGGACGAATTCAAATGATATGCTTGCGCATATTTTGAAAAGCTATCTACAATAGTTAGGAATTTCGACTGTTCCAGTGTAAATGTATCCAAATGAATTATCTCAAATGGTTTGGAGGCTGTTGGGGTGATATTCATTTCCATTCGTATAGGGTGTCGTTCGTATTTACTTTGTTGGCAAATATCACAGTTATTGATGAAAGTTTGTACTGATTCTTTGATGTGAGGCCAATAGTATTTTTCTTTAATTCGGTTCACAGTCTCGTCGATTCCACGGTGGTTTGACTTGCTTTCATGATAATTTGTGATTAACTCTTCGATGTCGATTTTGTTTGTTATGTCTATTAGTAGTTTTGTGCAATTTTTGAATTTTATAAAAGGCCATTTAAAATGAGTTTTCAGAACTACTGAAAATCTTTCATAAATCTTAGGGTTCTCGAAGTAAAGGTGATATTGAATATTTGGTGCAATATAATCCTTGATAAAATTTATAATGCCGTTTTCGTAATTATGTTCAGAAATTTGAAGTTTAATGCGCTGTTTTTTCTCGAATAGAATAATGATTTTCGGCTTCGCAGGAGAATGTAAGACTGTTGAAATGATTATTTGATTCTGACCGAAATTAACTGGTGAATCTGTAGTTGGAATACCTACTACGGGATGTTGGTCTGCGTTGGGATGCATGGTGTCATCGTCTAGTTCTTCGTTCTCGTTGTCATTTTCAAAGTCTTTCATTGACTCGTCCATCTGTACTTGCATGGAAATGTCGTCCAAATCGCGCCGTTTATTTATACTTTGTGATTCAAAAATTTCTCGAATGATTTTTTCATTCTCGGGGTTCCTAGGTTTATTTGTCATGTCTCTTACTAAGTCTTCAATTTCGTCAGAAACTGTCTTGGTGTGAATTTCTATGCGCGAAAGTGCGTCGGCGTTCGAATTTAGTTTCCCTTTCTTGTACTTGATGTTATAGTCATACTCCTCTAATTTTATACGCCATCTCGTTAATTTTGAGTTGGGGTCTTTGAGAGAAAAAAGCCATTCTAGAGGTTTGTGGTCGGTGACAATATCAAATTTTCTGCCAAACAAATATGGACGGAAATATTTTGTGGCCCATACTATTGCCAACAGCTCCTTCTCAATTGTCGAATAGTTCTGTTCTGAATCATTCAAGGTTCGAGAAGCATAAGCAATAGGCAGATCTCTACCTATCGGTCCTTGGGATAGGACAGCGCCTTAAGCGAAATTACTGGCATCGGTCGTCAGAACAAAGGGTTTTGAAAAATCTGGATACTGTAGTATTGGTTCATTAATTAAAAGATTTTTACACGTATTAAAACAGTCTAAAAATTCTTGATTATGCTCAATTTTGGCTCCTTTTTTGAGACACTTGGTAAGTGGTTTTGTTACCTTAGCAAAATCGTTTATAAACCCAAAAAACCTTTTATCTGTTTGGTGTTCTTTGGTATTGGAAATTGCTTAATTGCCTTCATTTTCTCGAGATTTGGTTTTACACCTTGAGGAGTAACTATGTGGCCTAAATACGCGACTTCTTTTCGCAGAAACTCGGACTTATCTAATTGTATCTTAAAGTTGGAATCTCGAAGTCTTTGAAAAACGCATCTGAATCTCTCTAGGTGTTCTTGTAATGATGTTGAATAAACGATTATATCGTCCAAGTACACCAGACATTTTTCATTTTGGATTCCACGTAAGATGTTGTCCATGATTCTTTGAAATGTAGCGGGGGCGTTCTTGAGCCCAAAAGGCATTCTTAGATACTCGTAATGCCCGTTCTCTGTGTTGGAATCTGTCTTTTCTATGTCTTTTTCATCCATTTCAATTTGGTGAAAGCCGCTAGCCAAATCAAGAGTTGTAAAATACTGACACTTTCCCAGTTTGTCGAGAAAGTCGGTTATATTGGGGAGTGGGTATCTATCATCAACAGTTTTTTCGTTGAGCTTACGATAATCTACCACCACTCTCCATTTTTGTTTTCCCGATGCGTCAGATTTTTTTTGGTACCACCCATATAGGCGATGACCACGGAGAATTGCTTGGTCTTATAATATTTTGGTCTAACATTTTCTTGATTTGACTTCCTACCTCTTGTTTGTGGATGAATGGGTAACGATAGGATTTTGTATACACTGGCAATTCGTCTACGGTTTTAATTTGATGTTTAATACGATTGGTGAAGGTTAAGGAATCTTCTTCATTATAAAAGATGTCTGCAAATTCCCTACACAATTTCAGTATTTCACTGCTTTCTTCCTGGTTCAGATGATCTATTCTGATTTTTGATGAGTCTAAGTATTTTCTTGAAAACTGGTCATAATTATGAAATTCTATTTCTTGAATATGTTCGCGGTCAAACTTTTCTACAGTTATAGGTTCAGAGAAATCTAATGTTATATCGTTCGTGCTGTTGTTAAGAATTGTTGTTAAAGCATGTCCATTTCTTGCAATTGTGAGGCATTCCGGTATTTCACAATTGTGTAATTTTTGGTGTGGGATAATGATTTCACCTTCAGTTATGGATGTTTTGATGTCAACAACTTGTTCCGATCTGGCATTGATTTTAATTAAATTTAGATCTGTCTGAGTTTTTTGGAAAAGTAATTTTATTTTTGCATTTGGCGTAACTAGGTATCCTTTATCGAAATCAATAGAAGCTCGTAGTGCTTTCAAGCCATCTAATCCAATCAATCCCCTGAAGATATTATGGAATTTGAATAAGAAAAATGTCAACGATTGGTTTTTCGCAGAATTGAATAGTTTTGAAGCTGGAATACATGCACTGAATTTATGTGCTGATTTTTGAAAAACTGTAGAAACGACAAATGGGTCATTTCTTATGAGATGAGGAAAAAACTCGTTTGCAATTTCGGGGTCTATGAATGATTTCGTCGAACCAGAATCAAGTAAAACTTTTATGTTATATTCGGTAATATTATATAAGGCAGTTCACTCGCGTTCGTACTATTAAATGAAATAATATGCTTTGCTAAGCTGGGTCGTTGCTGTGAGATGGTTTCTTGAAAATTTACGCTAGTACCGTCAGCACTTTCACTATCGAATGCTTGTTCGTGTCATGTATATTCATTGTGCGAGTTACTATAATTTTCCTCGAAATCTCCGAGATTTTCTTCGAACTGCGTATTACTATGCTGTTCTTCGAAATCTCCGTGATTTTCTTCTAACTGTGTATTGAATAATTCTTCGGAAACAAAATTTCGTCTAGGTTGTTCAAATGAATGAAAGTTTGTTTGATTTTGATTATTTTGTGATGGTCTCCAGGAATTTCTAGTACTTACGCTCATTGGCGTTGGTTTGAAAGTATTCCTAGTATTAACGCTCATTGGCGAAGGTTTGTCAAAAGTATTATTAGGGTTTGGTCTGAAAACATTTCTTTGTTGATTATTTCTACCAAATACTTGAGCATTCGTGAAAAATCGTTGTGGGCGAATGTTTTCTCGAGATTGAAATTGAATTGGTTGAGATGGAAAGGCCATTTGTGAAGCTTGGTTTCTGACTTGATCGAATGAATTATTGAAATTATTGGAAAATCTTTGTGGTGGCAATTGTCTTGGTGGAGCATGATGTTGTCTTGGCAACTGCCTGAGCTGATTCGGATTTTGGAAATAATGAGTGTTTTCTTCTTGGGTAACAAATTGTAAGGCTTCGCTCAGAGTTGTTGGTCTCATACAACGTATGGTTGTTCCAAGAGGTTCTTTTAAGCCCGATAAAAATGTTTTCAGTGATAATTCATTATACAAGGTACGTTTTAGAGCTTTTGCTTCATTATTGTTTTCGTGAATATCGACATAACTACAAATGAGATTTAAAGTTTTCAAGCAACGATCGTAAAATTGCTGTGGTCTTTCGTTTTGATTTTGTTTTAGCATTACCAAATCTCTATTGAGACAGGCTTCGTCTCTCTGATCAGCAAAGTTTCTCCGAAGTGTTTGTTTCAGTTCGTCCCAATTTGTTACTGATTGAATATTTACAACTAATCTAGCATTTCCAGTCAGTTTCGCTACAAGAGAGTGCAATAAATA
Source organism: Chrysomela aeneicollis (assembly GCA_029955515.1). Lineage (NCBI taxonomy): Eukaryota > Metazoa > Arthropoda > Insecta > Coleoptera > Chrysomelidae > Chrysomela > Chrysomela aeneicollis. The sequence goes on along the minus strand of JARUHQ010000016.1, from coordinate 9,289,252 downwards.
TACGTTGTGAAAACTAGTTGGGTTGGCAACATCATAAAATTGTTTTATTATTTCATCGCAAATCGAAAGATAGCGGTTCAATTCATTTGGGTTCCCATCGAACTCGGGGACACATTTTAAATATTCTGGTTTAAACTGATGAGCCATTATATTTTGATTAATTTGATTTGTTGTTGAATTTGGAGTTGGATTTTCACTAGTATTTATAATAATCTGAGAGTCAGTTGAAGGGTCACCTAAATTTAAACTTCTAAGTGTTTGCAATAAATCCTCGACATACATTCAAATGTACTTACAATAGTATTAGAGTTACTTCAAGCATATCCTTCCTAACAGCTATAAAGATGAGTCCTGGATTTGCGATTCTTGTCTCCTCCAGAAGTTCGATCTTTGTAGAACTGGACGATATAGGTTCCAGTTCTCGATGCTTCGCTGGTGAAGAGCTTCTGATGGGTCTCTGTTGGACGGTCCACTTCAAACACCTCCACGACGAAACAACAATTTTCGATATCCAGTTAATCGTTGATACGAAATTACTACGTTCGATACGCAATAACCCGGATATCCTACCGACTGCGCCAATAATAATTCCGATAGCTCGAAGTCTCTTTTTAAAAACTTTATTATATTTTGTCTGACAATAAAAAGTGAGGAACGAATATATTGATGTTTTTCATATGAGGTTGAGTTAAGAACTGAACTGAGAACGGCTTCCTTCTGGTAGTTCGACCATCTTGCAGATTTTACGGAAACGGTAGATTCATGGAATCCGTACTGTGGGATCAGCAATGTCAGCATCTTCTTGTGGGAACCGTCGTAGAGTGATGACATAATTCATGGCATAATACAGATGGGCGTGTGAACGAAGAATTATGAAGCTATGAATATGATCAGATGAATCACTACCACCATAGTTTAAGGTGGGAGTCGCAACGGACAATTTTGAACCGTAATCAGCGACTCGCTTTGTCATGTTTAGTGAACGAATGGTTGGAGTAAATGAAATGATTTTTGCTACAGAGATGGATGAAGGAACAATACATGCCGTTTGACCAATGGCAACTTCCAAAAATGTATGAATGTTTTGAAAAAAAATTCTCAAAAATGATCAATTTTAAGGTTATTTGAGTGATCAAAAATTATATTCTAGAAATATATTTGATAATTATGAATCAGCTAGTGGCATCACTCAGAGTATAAAGAAGGCATCAACCCAGAAAAGTTGAAGAACAGAAAAGTTGAATTAAAACGATCTAATTTTCAAGATGAACATGACAAAGTTGATATGGTCCATATTTTATGACGTACTTCAGTTCAGCTACTGACAGCAAGATGGCAATTCCTCTAAAATCATACAGAGTCACTGTAAAACATACTAGGTGTTGCCAGATCTTCAACTCCATTGATATTTTCATAACATTTTTATTTTCGGATAATGTGTGTACAATTCAATTTCGTCTTATTATATCTGAATGTCTTCATCACGTCATTACAATACAATCTACCGATTATTAAATGATGAAAATGCAAGATCGCGGACAGCTTTTGAGATTTTTTATATTTTGTTTCGAAATTTGTTTATAGGTTTTTTGGATCGTTGGAGTTTTTTTTTTAGTCGAATTCTGTTATTCTCGGAAGTGAATTTCGACCTACTTCTATAGTTTTCCGATTGACTTGAAATTTGGTGGGTGTTAATAATTCTGGTGACAATAATGTCTAGAACATGTGTTACAGAAAAAAATGGCAGCTCGAAGATATCGACGAGTTTTGTGATTATAGTCCGATTGGATAGAAAATTGGTATGTGGAGGTTTTTGAGTAGAAGAATATGATTTTTTTGTCAAAATTCGTAAATTCAAGATGGCGTATTCAAGTTGGTGGACGATATTTGTGTCATGGTTCAATTCGATTGAAAATCGGTATAAGGATGTTTTATGGATTGAAGATTATAAATTGATTTTCAACATTCCTCAATTCAATATAGCTCCAAGATAGCGATGAGTTTAGCGATTATGGTCCGATTGGATTGAGGATTGGTATATTGAAGTTTTTGTAGTCGGAGATTATGACTTATTCATTATAATTTATAAATTCAAGATGGCGGCTGTATTTACAAATCTCGACCACCATCTTTATCATTCATGATCTCTGACCCCAAAAACCCCTACATTCAAATTTTATATCGAATCTGAACATAAGCACAAAACTCATCCGCCATCTTGAATATACAAATTTTGATAAATAATTCATAATCTTCGACCCCTAAAACCCCAACATATCAGTTTTAAATCGAATCTGAACATAAGTACAAAACTCGACCGCCCTCTTGAATTTGCAAATTTTGACAAATAATTCATAATCTCTGACCCCAAAAATCCCTACATACCAATTTTAAATCGAATCGGACCTTATTCACAAAATTCGTCCGCCATCTTGAAATTTTGATTTACAACAAGAAAATTAAAATCTCTGACTCCGAAAATCCCCAAATCAAATACCAATTTTGATTCGAATCGGACCATATTCACAAAAATCCGCTATCTTGAAATTCTGAATTTTGATCCCGAAAACACGATTTTGAATCAAATGGGATCAAAATCAAAAAACTCATTCTCCATCATGGAGCCACCATTTTGTTTTTTTTCTCTGAAAAAAAAAATGGTGATGAATTGTCACTGGAATTATGAATAGGTACCTACAAAATATCAGCTCAATCGGATGTCGACTTGAAAAATGTATTACAAATTTTGAAACGATATCACTCAATACAATTATAGTTTTTCTACCTATTCAATAAAATACCCGGATTCAACCACTGAATTACAGCAACCGACAACGTCGCATTCTCAATTAGAAGGAGTATGTGTTGTGTTGGTTGCATAAAACTTCATTTTCATAGCGCACTGGAACATCGCCATCTTGTGTTGTAGGTTGTCAAGGATGTTGGGACCTTAGACCATACACTAGATAGACGTGGTATGTACCTTATGCAATGTTTGGTAAAGGTAGGGGGCGCTGACTATGGCATTTTCGGGGAGGTGAGACGATCGTTGAACCGAGAGTCCAGGGACGTGCTTTTTTTAGGTATTCAAAATATGAAAACATTGATGTATTCTCAAGCATATTTTCGGTTTGGTTTTCAATTCCCGCGAAAGCTGAGTGAGAATTCCAACAAATGTTTAACAAACATCATGAAAAAGTTGATTTGAATATAAAGCTCATTTTTTTCCATTTAACAAATAGTGTATTTGCTGTTGAATTCTATAAATGATATATTTCGCCTGATGAGCTAATGCTGATTCGAATGTTTTCAGAATCCATCAGAATACAATAAATAATATACAAGCACATCATTAGTTTGCAAGATGAGAGAAGAATTTGAATAATACACATTTAATACAATAGAATATATTTATACATACAATATACATATCGATGAATCTGTGAATTGAACAAATTGAATTAATATGTGTAGTAAAAACTGAAAATTCCCAAACTTTGATTATTTTCTCTAAGATAGAAGCACCTTTTGTATGCAGTTTTAAACTTTTCTGTCAAATTTCTGTTTGGCCTTCTCAGCCCAGCTATAGCTTCTCTTATTTGATTGACCAACCTTTTGGAAACCTGAAAATGTCATAGAATTTTTCTAGGACTTTGCATGATCATCAGATGTAATGAATGGCAAAACTATAGGGTGAAGGTTTCTTGATGAACAAAAATGGTGTTCATATTTTCCAAGTGCATGCTTCAACATTTTCTGTGGATATACTCAAGTTTACCTGAAGAAACTATTTTCTGTCACTAGGGTAATGGCGCCTATGATAGCGCACAATCTAAGAATGCGCATAGCTTGTTTACAGTGGCAAGGGGTTAGTGGTGTGCTCGGTTCACTGTTCTGTCGATAGCTGCAATAAACCTTACGAACCTGTGAAGAGTTCAGGGGAATCGGAGAAGCAAGAACTGAATTATCACATGTTCAAAAATTAGGTACGTAACGATGTAATATTTCTACATTTTCATTTGAACGAAAGTGCATGTATTTGAGGTTATATCGCGGAAACCCAAAGGCAGCGCATTTAGACATGTGTTTGGATACTGAAAAGAAGCCAATATGGTCTTTATTGTCATTATTAATTAGAACTTTTCGTGTTTGAAGCGAAAATTGACCGTTTCCCAAGATTGCGCATTTTGAAGCGTTCTAAGTGTGTGCACTGCGTATTGAAAACTGCAAGATGAAGGCCGTGCTGCAGCCAGTTCATTAACAGAAGTTTCGGGTACTTCTGGTATCATTCCAGTCACCTGCTTAACAAAAGATTCTTCTGCAGCAGATTATTCAAAGATTTTGGATGAAACTTTTTCTGAATCAGCAGGCAGTGATACGAAGCGGAAGAGGGTAGGAAATAAATCTAAAATTATAACAGGAACGCATTTCAAGGATTCCTTGGTTGAACAAGAAACAACTAAACAAAGCCTAGAACACCAAAAAACTGCGAGTGCTGCAAAACGGCAGATTAATGCATCCAAAGGCAACAAGAGGCAGAAAAAAAACTGAAACTACTCAAAAAGCAATGGTTTCCAAAAAACACTGTGGGATTTGTCTAGTCTGCGATGAACCATCATATACAGACCCTCCGGAGTTAGACCTCATTGAATGCTCGACGTGTAAAAAGTGGTTCCATGAAGTTTGTAACGACTATGAAGGATTTAGCTTTTTTATTGTGATAAATGCAAAAACACTAATCTTTCTCAAAATGTAACGACGAGGTAACGAGTGCGCATTCTTAGATAATCTGCGCACTTTTAGATTAGCGCCGTGCGCATTCTTTCACCACTTATGTGCTAAGAGTGCGTAGTTGAGTTTTGTTCCAATTTATTTTTTTGTTATTTCAACTTGAAATAAACGTTAATGTTCTGATTATGTTTTGCAAGATTAAAAGTTTATTCACATGATACATTTTGTTTCCCTTTTCAAAGATGTACCGGTTTTTTTCTATAGTACCGAGTCTATCTAGTGTATGGTCTAAGGTTGGGACTCCCACCAAGTTCATGTAAAGTGACAAATTTCTCGTTTCTGATCTGTAAGATGGCGCTGGCACGCTTTGAATTCTGCAATCTATGCAACCATAGTTACATCCATTCGACTGAGATATTGCAGCTTTCTGCTGCAATGTTTCTGATAATTACAGTTTTCTATAGCAATATCTAATGGTTCCACTGCCAGATATATGGAATGTTGCCATATCTCAACATCTGTTTAATACTGAGAAATAGTTCATGTGAGCACAATAATTATAGAAATCAACAATTCATCCAATATATTCGATTTGTTGAAGAGATCTTCATAATTATCCTAGTATTCATGCATTCATTAGTGAAATAAAACATTGATCATGATGTTGAATATTTTATTTTCCCTCTATAACAAAAAGCCTAGCAAGGGTTGACACGTCAGTTTCCACAATACTTTTACTTAAAATTTTGATTATGAATTAACGGAACCTACTTTTCTTCACTGTTTACAGTCCTTACTGGCTCCTCCAGGAATTTATTTGAAGATGCAGATTACTTCTTTCCACAAAACCGTGCATCTGTTCGCGTGCGTACACAAAATCCACCAACACTTCTTTTCGTTTAGCACTCATTTGTTCAAATTCAGATTCCACCATATTTTTTCTGAGAAATCGAATCCATGTCCCGCATGTCCGAATCCAACGGCTTTTCAAATACGAATTAAATTTGACAAATGCGGGCTTTCTGTCAGAATTTCTACAATAATTTCATTGGTTGAAAAAATCGACAACGCTATTCCCCGATTTTGTTTTCTCCCTGGTACTCCACAGAGCGTTCGATATTTCAAGAATACGATGTTTTTTTTTTCGGGAAGACTACCGGGAACCGCATTCTTGCTTTCAAAAATGAGGATCCAGATATCGGAAAATCTCAGTCAATGGGTACTTACAATTCCGAGAATCAGATTTCTAGAAGAAAGAATACTGGATTTTTGTTTATGGGGATTGAAGAAAGATTTCTTAAAATTGTACCCATCGATGATATTGCTGAGCTGGAAAGAAGAACGAGTTTATTGTGTCTAGAAGAGAATGGTGGAGTATTCAAGAATCTTTTATAACTTTGTTATTTATTTGATAATTTTGTTTGGTTTTGCTGAGAAAAAACTTCTAGCTTTCCTGTCAAGTTCGTTCCTAACTTTGAACCTTTTTTAAGAAGGTAAGCTCGACAGAAATGTGAACGTTCCTTATCCTCAATTAAACTATAAAAATTTAATTTTTGTTAAATAAAACTGCTGGCATTATTTTCAAAGCACTCTTCGTAAGAACGATTTTTTCTCAATTTTGATCAGCAGGTAAAATTCAAACATGTGTGTTACATCATTGTATTCAGAAACTAACAGATTTTCCAAAAATGCAAAAATTCAATATGGCGCCCATAAGAAAAACCAAAGTCGATTGTTTTATCTCTCACATCAAGAAACCCTTGGAAAATACTATGACAGATTTATATTTCTTGTAAGAAAGTGCCTTAATAAATAAATGAAGTCCTAGTTAAGAACGTCCAGTTCTTATGGTTTTCGCTTAAAAAAATAAAAACGAAAACTACAAATTTCCGTTTTTTTTCCAATATTTCAAAAACGAAAAAAGGTAAATAAAATTTTCTTTCAGATAATTGTTCAGCATGAATGTGCTCAACTTTGCCCCAATTCAACCGACCTCGTATCTCTTATAATAACTGAGATCTCCATGGTTAAGCTCGAAATACGGGCACCCTGTATAGTGCAAACATCAAAATGAAATCCAATAAAACTTTCGTGGACGTTGAATCCGCGAATTACCATTCACATCGCAATTGGTCATTCCATTTCACGTTGATGAATACGTGAATGAAATCGTTTCTGAATATAAATAATAATTTTCCATTTTGTAATAGATTTCAACATAATGTTGATAATGTGAAACTCATTGAATGTCACTGTGTACAGTCAGTCAGAGTTTCATTCTTGTGTTCAAATGATAATTATTATGTGAGGTATTTGTTATATTCAGGTAGATTATATGCAGTTGTTGGTAAGGAGCACCATTTCTTAATTTTTGGTAGGTACCCAATTACTTATTTGAATAGGTATTGCAATTCAAAATGGGCAAAAGCTATGTACCTACTCTTGGTGAATTATTAAAATAATCTAAAATCAATTATTCACTTTCTACTTTTTACTGATTAAATTTTGCGAGAAGATAGGTCACAACTTTCTCAACATAATTGTGACCACTGCCTTTAGGTCTCCTGAAATCCTGAATACGTTATTGATGTCTCGCGATAGTTCATGATCCAGGCATTTGATTGGATACCAGAATGTGAAACATATAGCGTCAATTTGAACTTTCGTATATTCGAATTTGTAATAATTTGTCATTGAACAGTGCGATACCAAACCAGCCACTACTTGCCATGCTTTCACAAATTCAAAGGTTGTATAGTGCCATTCGAACGGAGGTTGAATTTAGGGATGAAATTTATGCATTGCAAGAGATATGTTATTTCAAAATAAAAAATCTGGATTTTTTATGAATATATTCACGATCATTTGTTTATTATCTATCGAATAAATATCTTCAATGATATTTCACATCAATATTATACGGTTTAGTATAGCTACCAAAACATGAGAATTAAAGCTAAACCATTAATGAACATAAAATGTGCGTACTTATTAAGTTGATCGTTGGGTTATCGTAAAGTGTCATTGAATATGACATCTCAAAAAATTCACTAAGATACTTCTTCAAGTAGTTACTCGGCTATTGAAAATAGTGAATTGAAATATGTCGTATAGTATTAGCAATATGCACTTAATCGAAACTTCTCGATATATTGTTGCATGCGATCCCTATAGAAATTGATTTGTAGAATTCGCAATGCCAACAATAAGCTGATGTTGATGTCCACGTAGCGAAGTCGTCAGTAAATCTTTGATAAGTCGCCAATCAATGTTACAATATTTTTCATTCCCTGCGACTTAGGTACTATTAGGACTTTTTTGGTAGACTTTGAAGATAAATACTCCATCTTCGAGCATCCCACATATTCATATCGACGCGTTCTTTTTTCAGATGTGTTCAACACTGTCACCAGCTTAAACATTCTGGTGATCTCCAACAACCAGATAAATTCCATCGAGAGCCAAGCCTTCGCCAATATGCCGTCACTCCGATTAGTCGAAGCAAGCAACAATTCGCTAGAATATTGGTCCGGAAGCTGGTTCGAGAACACCAATAGCCTGGAAGTACTGCGTTTTGACAACAACAAAATCCGCACAATTCCGAGTAGGGCATTTCCATCACCGATGCCGAATATTTCGGATATCTCCTTCCGATATAACGAGATCGCAACGATTGAACGGGAAGCTTTTCATAATATTGAAGGTCTTTATTACCTAGACTTGAGCTATAACAAGCTCATCTTAATCGATGATGATGTTTTCCCGAACAAGATCAACATAAATTCATTTGCTATAACAGCTAACTATCTCAACTACTTGTCGAACGACCTGCTGAAGAAGTTGTCAGTCAGAAGGATCTTTCTGGATTACAACCCCTGGAACTGTCGCTGTCTAGAAAGGATATACTTCTGGATTAACAAGATGAGCAGCAGTTTGTGGAAAGATCAACCTGTTTGCGATTTGAGCCTCGGTCCTATTTGTGCTGTCTCCTCTTCAGGTGATCCGCAGATATGTATTGAACAAGTTGACAACGAGTTAACTCGACGATATACGCTAGCTTTGAGTAGTGTTTCATTACCCCCTGGTGGACGAGAAACTTTAAAAAATTGTCCGTAATATAAAATTTTATGAAAATACTATAATCACAAAGATATATGAGAAGGTACATATGCAAGTACCATAAGTATGTGCAGAAACGTTCACATTATTTGAATCCACTGAAAGTATACAGGGTATTCTTAAACGAATGGACTTAATTTTGTTATTTTAAAAACGCCATTTCAAAACCCATATAATTATAAATATTTTTCTTAGGAAACCTCTCGCCGCACACTTGTGAAGCCAGAAGATGAACTATTAAGCATTCTCTAAGAAAACAAATATTGTATCAATGGATTATTGGTTCGTATATTTCAAAATGTTCCGATAGGTTTGTTATGACACCCTGCTTCATTTACTATTAATTACTTCTTTAACTGGGTTCGTGAATATTTAAGCAGGAGAAATAATAGTGGGTAGACATAAATACACTTATCTCAGAGTACTAATATCTATTTAGCATTTGAATCAATTGGACAGGCAGAGTTGGCAAATATAAATAGGATTTCTTACATGTTTGGTGGTTGATCACAATCATAGTAACTTTCGAGATGTTTTCCTGAACTATATAGAAATCACGATTATTGAACTGAATACCGGCACAACAAGATGACTATTATTCAGTTGACGAAAACCGAACTGTCTCATGGTAATCCATCTTTCACTATTCTGCAAATTCACGTTCACTTGAAACACACTTTACGAGGGCGGCACTGAGATTACGAACTGAGGAACATTGTCTGGAGTCGAGAGCTGAACTGTCTGATCTTGGATCTGCTCTCTGATTCTAGTTTCGGAGCTTGTATAGGAACTTTTCATGAGAAAATTGTTGGAACCTCCCATCCCCGCTAATTACTCTGAGTCGGGTTTCATGCCGATTTTGCCAAATGTAAATTATTGTAAAAGCATGGTCATGTATCTCATATTTCTGCGCTTTTTCCATTAAGTGGGCCCTTCACGTGCAGTTTTTCTTGGATTCACAGCGCCTGCTCCCAGCGCGTCACTCTAGGAACGAAATTTCATGCCAAACTACACGCACATTCAAATTAACATCATTTCTCATTCATCTTGTGATAACTAGTGGGTTCTGGTTAAATTGATGTCTTCTTTGCATTCAAAAAGAAAAATTGCATGTTTATTATTATTGGATAAAGAAAATTATGAGTCCAACAGAAAGAGAAAGAAGTATTGGTCCAAAAAATGGTACTTGCGCCGGAATGAATCAAACTATATGGATCTCCTGAAGGAAATCAACAAATGTAACCCAGAGGACTACCGGAATTTTTTCAGTTTATGTCGGCAGTGAAGAGAAGCAAATTGAAATACCATAGTTTTGGTTCATAATTTTCGTCCGTGCCACTGCCTGACTTTTTATATTTCATCTTGTTTAGTTCCTTCCCCGTAAACTGTTGATTTTTCTAACAACGAATGCCTTATCTGCTTCGGGTAGTACCGTTTTACACAAATCAACTAAGCAATCGTATGCTTGTTGTCTCAAATTTTTATTAGAATATTCTGCACATTTAATCCTCCATAAACATGGAAAACTGTGTTATAACTCGATGAACTCTGTGAGGAAATCAATGGACAAGGGTCGTGTCATTCCTGAAAGAAAGTATCATCAAAGAAAGAATTGAAATAATTAATCAGTCGTGAAAACTCAACTGTTCAAAGTTTTAAAGCCAATAAAAATAAAATCAACTGAAGGAAGACACATACAGTCTAGTTGAATCAACCGTCTGTTCCACTCGTTATTGCTCTATTTGACTGTTCGTCTCCTGAGTCGGAACGGCGCGAGAATAGACCCTTCACGTTGGGTTTTGGTTGAATCCTCTGATGGTTTCGCGCCAGGAATTTAGGAAGGTTGGAACGTCTCGCGCCAAGTCAGATGCGAGACGCGCCAGCAGGCGCGTATGAAAACTTCACGTTCGATTTTGGAGTGGAGCGATGGAGCGTCACTTCGGAAGTCGAAGAAAAGTGCACGTGAAGGGCCCACTTTACTCTTCGATCAAGTTGATATAAATATAATTTAGTTGAAGGTTACTGAGATAATTAGTTTTTACGGCTGCAGATCTCATGCCCATATATTATACACGAGCTAACTTGAAGTGTAAACAAAACTAACTTTCCTATATTGGTTCCCTAATTTTTTCTCCTCGAATGATCCTCCCTTCAATTAATCAAATCAAATCAGTTTACAATGTCTGAGTACATGCATATAAATATAATATAATATAATGAAGACTACATACGTAAAACGACTAAACATCAACAATATAAAAGAACAGCAATAAAATATGTGATTAAAAAGTTACATTAAAAATTCGTCAATGTCATAAAATAAATTTTCTTGCAGAAAACTTTTTATAGATTTTCGAAATTTGAAGTGTGTAGGCTGATTCTTAATGCCAGTAGGTAGTTGATTGTAAACTCTTACACCTGTTGAGAGTGGTCCATTTGATGTTATTTGAAGATTGTTATGATTCGATAGATCAGCTGATTGTTTCTGGTTTGGTAAACATGCATATCCGAATGCCTAGGAAGAGTGTTTTTCATCTTATGAATGTAGCAAGCAACCTCCATTATGTAAAGACAGGCCAGAGGAAGAATATTCAATTCGGCGAAAAGTGGTCTGCAAGAATTCCTGGATGATACATTTTTTATAGTTCTTACTGCCTTTTTCTGAATAAGAAATAGATGCCGTGCAGCTGGAGAGTTTCCCCATAGTAAAATGCCATAAAGTAAAATAGATTGCATTTCAGCAAAGTAGAAATTTCTTAGACTGCAGATATCAATCACATTCCGCATACATCGAATTTGGTATATTTTTGTATTCAATTTTTTTATAGTTGCTGTAATATGGTCATTCCAGCTGAGGTCTTCCTCTAGGGTTATTCCTAAGAACTTTGTTGTTGATTTTCTGGTAATATTTAAACCATTCAATTTAATTGAGAGTGGATTGTTTATTATTCTTTGTCTAGTGTGAAAGATCAGATACTCAGTTTTTTCTATATTCAGATGTAGTTGATTAGCTGAAAACCATGATCCAAGTTTATCAAGAAGATGGTTACAGACTTGTTCATTCATTTCACTGCATTCCTGAGAGACAAGAAAAGATGAGTCATCCGCATACAGTGTGATGTTATACTCAGGTAAAAATTCCACTATGTCAGCAATGAATAAAGAAAATAGTATTGGGGCTAAAACACTACCCTGTGGCACTCCCAGCTCCAGCTGCGAGGCATCTGAGCAGTGCTTACTAATGGATCCGTCAATTTCTTTGTGATGAATTTGGACAAACTGACTTCTATCGGAAAGATATGATTCGAACCATTTGGCTGCAGTTCCTCGTATACCACAAAGCCAAAGTTTTCGTAGTAGTGCCCTATGAGGAATACAGTCAAAGGCCCTACTTAAGTCACAGAAAATTCCAACAGGAGACTTTTTTTGTCGATTTCGGACAGTACATCGTTATAAAAGTCGAGTGTTGCCGTTGTTGTGGATTTTCCCTTCCGGAAACCATGCTGCTGGTCTGGTATGAGTCTGTATTTATTGATGAAAGGAGATAGTCTGTCTAGCATACGATACTCGTACACCTTTGCAAACGGAGAGAGGCCTGATACTGGTCTGTAATTGTTAATGTTGGTTTTTTCTTTTTTTTATGCACTGGAGTTAATTTTGCTGATTTGAGGCAGTTTGGAAATATGCCTGATGCAAATGAATGGTTTACTAAATGGGTGAGAATACCAACTATACCTTTACCAAATTCCTTTATTAAGGCAGAGGGAATTTCGTCGGGACCTGTAGACATTTTGTTTTTCAGTTTAGATACAATATGCAACATTTCATCTTCAGAGAATGGCATCAAAACAATAGAGTTTATGTTGCTTTTCCTAGAGAAATCAAATTTACCTATTTTTTCAATGGACTTCGCTATATTCGTTGGTGCCTCGGTAAAAAAAGTGTTGAAAGTGTCAGCTATTATCTTGGGGTTAATAATTTCATTATTATTGCACAGAATTTTCATGTTAGATGAGTGACTTGTTTTATTTCTGAGCTTGTTGATGATTTCCCAAGAGGTTTTATTTTTATTTTCAGATTTCTCTATTATACTACTATAGAATGTTTTTTTTGCAGCTTCAACGAGATGCATGTGTTCTTTTTTCGCTAATTTGTAGTAATTTTGAAGCTCAGCATGTTGCTTTTGTAGAATGAACAGATCTTTCAGGTTCTCACTAGAGTTTTTGATATCAGCTGAAATCCAAGTTTTCTTATTTCTCTGATACTTTCTTCTTGACATTGGAAAGCATTTATCATATATATCTAAGAAACTATTTAAAAAGATATCCAATTTATCATTACAATCATTCGTATTATATACCTTACTCCAAGTTTCAGCTGTTAGGGCACTTGTGAATCGTTGTTTATTGACGGAATTGAAATACCGTTTTTGAGCTGAAAGATTATTGTTACTGTTAAAATGCATATTCATTGAATTGATCTTAACAATTATGGATCGGTGATCAGAGATGTGGGTATCGTATACTGATGTCGCTGCCTCGTTCTCTAAATTTGTAAAAATATTGTCAATTCTTGTTCTGCTAGTAGAGGTAACTCTGGTATTTTCGAATACTATTCCGTACAACCCATACTGGGCCATGATGTTTATGATATCATCTGCTTCACGGGAAGGATTGTTAAAATTCACATTGAAATCGCCAGTAACCCACAAGTATGCATCAATAGCGAAAACCGAATTCAGAACCACCTCAAGCCTGTCAATAAACACCTGGAAATTGCCTGTTGGAGCTCTATATAAGGAAATGATAATATGAGTTTTTTTAGTTATACTGTATTTGGCACCACAAACCTCAAAATCTTGTTCAATACTATGTTTACCAATATCTACCGGTTCAACATCCAAGTCTGCTCTGGCCCAGTTAGCACAGCCTCCGCCTCTCAGGATATCTCTACTGTAATGACTGATAAAATTGTAACCGTTGATTGATACACGATAATCGACTATAATTTCCTCCGTAACGTGATCCTTTACTCTGGAAATAAATAGCCATATTTTTTTCTCCTGGGATTCTCTACCTGCAAAACCCTTTTTTTCATCCTCTTCACTTGTTTGTGCTTGCCCTATCTGAAATTTGCGTTTTTTCGCGTGCCTCACAGTTTTGAATTCATCATCATTGTTGGTTTGTAAAGCATTTGTTTCCACTGTCAGCGTCTCCGTTTTATCTCTGTTTATATTGATCAGCTGACTCATTAGAGCGTTTTGTTTATTTTGCAGTTCTTGATATTTGGGTCCTGCTTTTTTGTTATCCATAGATTTAGAGTTTTTTGTTGCGTTTTTTCCATTTGTTTCAATTTCGCATTCCGTATCCTTTTTTGCTGATATCTCAGTCGAATGTTTTGTCCTATTCGTTTGATTGTGACTTAAATTGGATTTCGACGAAGTATCTTCCAGATGCGATATTTTTTCTTTCAGTAGTGTAATCACTGTTTCTTTATCGGCAATTATAGTGTCTTTGTCCTTAATTGTTTGTGTCAGCAGTTGAATTATTTCTTTAAGGTACGATTCTTCTGTTCCACATTGATCATTATCCATTTGGTTTTTTTCTTTGGTTATCATCATCGATGATTCACAGCATATTTTCCTCTGGGCACAACTATTATGGTATGCTGCATCACACGTTGCACAATTTACACCTTTTATAACATTTGTCTTGCAGTATTTACAAATTTTCTTTAGAGCTTCCGAATTGTACTTATCACTGTCAGCCATTTTGTTTCATCGTATTGTGTCTCGTATTTATAAAATGTTTATATCTTATATCATACTTCATTCTCGTTATAATATAATATGATTGTTCTTAAATATCTCGTAGATGAAATTTTCATTCTAAATGCATCAAACTTGAATCTTCTAGGAAATATCGGCTGGAGAACCTCAAATTTGTTTATATTTCGAGCCGAGACGACCTAGAGACGATGAAATATATTGTCAAAATTGGGCATCAATACAGGTTCAACAGTTCAGCAACTTTAGTCATATGTGCGCCTAATTGACTACCCTGTATAATGAATACCTATACTAATATTGAAATAATTCTCCGGAATTTCAGAATTCCTAATTAATATCATAAGTATAATGAAAATTATGGATGATTTGATCATGTTCTTAAATAGGATTTCACTTGAACCTCAAATCATTGTACTCTCTGAAACATATATCGTCCATGATTTAGACATTTTGAAAATTGATGGTTACACCACATCGTATAATGAAGGTACGCTCAACAAAAATGATATGGTGTAATAGTATATATCAAAACCAATATTCATTACACGTACAGCATAAAAACAATTGGTGACATAAAGGCTCTAGAAATTATCATCAAGTCAAACGATTCAAATACCATGATCACTGCCATCTATAGATCACCAAGCACTTGCCCGAAAAAGATTAACATAGATTTACTGAACTATATCCAAACAACTGAAAATAGTAACATGCATATAATAACGGGAGACATCAACATAGATTTACTGTCAGATTCAGATTTTGTCGAGGAATACAAAAATAACTTGAACAGTCTTGGGTATGAATCATACATCAACATCATACACCAGACCACAGAGTCATACTTGTATTGACAATTTTTTTATAAGAACCGCATCTAACGATAAAATTCAATCATTTGTCTTCCAATTCAATATCACAGATCATTACCCTATAGAATTAACTATAGACCTGAACCAAAACCAATATTATAGGACTGCGAAAATGAACAAATACAAACAATATATAATATATTGGGATGACTTTTACTCTTCACAGAATGTGGAAGAAATGACTGAAAAATTTACTGAAAAAATTAACTCATACTGTTGATGCCAAACACCCTGTATATAATAAACGGGAATTGGTAGTATATTGTTAATTTTGGGTTTTTACTAAATTCTATTAAGTTTCCTATTTGGGTGAATACATATTGATAATGACTAGACCGAGTCTCGAATATTTTTTGTTTCCTTTCGCGAAAAAGTGGTTTACAGTAGCTAGCTAGGTTGGAGCTTGTCGAAAGACAAAAATAGAATCGAGTGTTCGGGAATTGAATACACAAAACTGTGGTGCACCATATCATCCCCATCATCATCTTCAAGAAATCGGTAAGTGGCTGTAACCACTCGACTTTTAGTGTTTATTTATCAAGTTCAAATAGGGCTTGAACATTGGTCCTTTCGAGCCAAATTTCTTTTGATTTTGTTTTTCGGGTAAAATTCGAATCGGTTTCGTTGGTTAAATATTTGTTCACCTGAGAGGAATACTATATTATTTCGAAATTTGGATTATAGAATTTCGTAGATCTCGTATTTAATAATAAATAATTTTGTTTAGTTCATTCACTTTGGAGTTAAAAAAGTGTATTTATCTCGTTCAATATATGACAACTTTTTGCTTCAGTTGGTGCTGCAAAAAGAAATACGTATTTGATTGCTGCTCGATAATATAATTCTTTGTCTTTATCACGAGTTCTGAAAATAAGTTCATTTGAAATATAATACAGGGTGGATTTTGCGAATTTCGGACTTTGAAGATTTTCCATCGGAACTTAGGTGAATTTCAGAATATAATATGACTAACGTGAATAAATATAAAGCTCAAAGAGATATGTGGATTGATAGAATTTATTCTCTGCAAGTTGTCGCTCAGAGTTCTACGGAAGATGAAAATTTTCATGGAATGTTCAAAATGAGATATGAAGATTTGCCTGAAATTAGAAAAGGGTTTCAAGAAAATCATAATCGTATTATTGAATTAATTTCGGCTACTCAATCTCCAGCATATGACATTGAGCAAGCGATATTGAAAAAATTTGATGATTGTGTTTATTCAATAAAAATAATATATTATGACTTGTTTGAAAAAAGTAAGATTAATCGGCATAGCAGTCCATCCAGTAATAATTCTAGTAGCCATTCAAATGTTAAACTTCCAAAAATCGATATTCCTAAATTTGATGGGAAATTAAAAGAATGGCCGACATTCATTCATCTTTTTAGCAAGTTGGTCGATTCCAACGATGATTTGTCAAATGCAGAAAAATTCCATTTTCTTCTATTGTCTCTTTCGAATAGCCCGTTATCTATTGTCAAGGCTTTGCACCGTTCAGATGATAATTATCCAATTGCATTCAACGCGTTAAAAGAGCGCTATCAAAATCCTAAGTTATTGGCTAATACATATTGGCAGGAAATTATGGATTTTCCAAAAATAAAAGGAGAATCTGCTAGTAGTCTTCGAGATTTCTTAGATTGTATCAATGAAAACCTAGAAGCCCTTAAGGCATTGAAATTACCGGTCGATAGTTGGGACTTCATTTTGTTTAGTATTGTAATAAAAAAATTGGATCAGTCCACAGTTACTCGATTTGAATTAGAAAATGCTTCGACAGATCTTCCATCCTATAAGGTTTTGAAAACATTTTTGGGAAAACAGTGCACAGCTTTAGAATCTGTTGAATTCAGTAGTTGTACGAAAAGTAAAACCAATTTTAGTCAAAATTCGGGTCATTCAAATAATAAAATTAAATCTTCGTGTTTTCTTAGTACTGACGCAAATAATTCAAATTGCTCGTTATGTAAATCGATGCACCCTATCCATAAATGCCAGATATTTTTGGAAAAATCACCATTTGCAAGATTTCAGGTTGCTAAACAAAAGCATTTGTGTTTGAATTGTTTGCAGCCATCGCATAAATCCTCAGCTTGCCCTGTTAAAACAAGTTGTAGCATTTGTCGTATGAAACACTCATCTTTATTGCATTATGCTCAAAATCCTAGAGTATCTAACATTGTTCAACCCACTAACACATCTGAATCAAATGAAAGGCCAGCTTCAACTAGTGAACCAGGTCAGTTTGTTTCCTCAAGGGTGGATGGTTTGCATACTTCATTCCAGGTTGAATGTATGACCTCTTCGGTGAGTCCTGAAAAAACAGTTCTTTTGGCAACTTCGTTAGTTGAGATCGAGGATGGTAGGGGCCAGTTCCAAATAGTTCGAGCACTCATCGATAGTGCTTCTCAAGTTTCGTTTATTACTGAGAAATGTTGCAAGCGCCTTGGTTTGTCAAGATCAGCAGTTGAATTTTCGATTCATGGTTTGGATGGTATGTCCATGAAGGCTCAAGGTGCGACCACTTGTGCCATCCGACCAAAAATTGTAAATGGTAAAAGTATGCTGGTGGATGCAATCATACTGAAAAAAATTTGTGAGAATATGCCACGTGTGCCAGTTTCTATTCCTGATTCGCATTTCTCTGATATTTGTCTAGCAGATCCTGGTTTTGATACCCCTACAAATGTTGATATGCTGCTTGGCGCTGATGTTTTTCCTGCGATTGTTAGACCTGGTGTTATTCTTGGAAATGAAAAATTGCCAAGTGCTCTCAATACCATATTCGGATGGGTGGTCATGGGAAAAGTGGATTATTCACCAATTAGAGTGAAGAACTCGTTTTTTACGTGTGATAATTCCCCAATTGAAACTGTTATCAAGAGGTTTTGGCAACTTGAAGAAGTGCCTCATGTTAAGGCTGTTTCCCCAGAGGATTCTCGTTGTGAGGAATTGTTTTTGGAAACAATGTCGCGCGATAAAACAGGTCGATTTGTGGTAGCTCTGCCATTCAAGGGGTCAGAACCTACATTTGAAGGATCACGATCCATAGCGCTTCGCAGATTCTATGCGTTGGAAAGACGTTTACTTCGAGATACTTCACTGTACAAGTCTTATGTAGAATTTATGGAAGATTACCTGATGAGTGATCACATGGAAGAGGTTAGATTATCGTTGGGTACAAATAATAACTCATATTACATCCCTCATCATTGTGTCATCAAACCTGAGAGTACCACAACAAAGCTTCGTGTCGTGTTTGATGCCTCATGTAAGGTAGGAGGTACATCTCTCAATGATACCTTGTTAGCAGGACCTAAACTCCAAAAGGACATTTTTCGCATACTATTAAAATTTCGAATACATAGAATTGTTTTTACAGCAGATATTAAACAAATGTATCGGCAAATTGGTGTTCAAGTCAAGCATCAAGATTACCAAAAAATTTTGTGGAGATTCACTCCTACTGGAGCTGTTAAAGAGTACAGATTGAAGACGGTGACATATGGAGTATCGTCTGCCCCATTTTTAGCGTTACGTTGTATACAACAACTAGCTTTGGAAGAAAAACAAGTGTTTCCAGAGGCGTCACAAATTCTTTCATCAGATATTTTTGTTGACGATATTGTTTCAGGGTGTGATGACATTGAGGAAGCTTTTAAGTTACAGGCACAACTCATTGCTTTGCTCCAAAAGGGTGGGTTTCAATTGCGCAAGTGGGCGAGTAATTGTAAATCCCTCTTGGAGAATCTTTCAGTTGATTATCGACATCAACAAGTGCTTACCTTCGAAAATGGGGATAGTTCTAGTATAAAGATACTGGGACTTAAGTGGATACCATCGTTGGATGTATTCGGGTACAATGTTGAACCATTTGAGAGACCTTGTACAAAAAGAACAATTTTGTCGGAGTTAGCCAGAATTTTCGACCCACTTGGGTTTCTGGCACCAGTTTCGTTTCTTGTTAAACATTTGATACAGTTCTTATGGACATTAGGGATAGATTGGAATGATGAACCTCCTGAAAACGTTGTTGGCTGTTGGAATAAACTCAAGTCTGAAATTCCGTTAGTGTCTAATATCAGCATTTCACGTTGTTATTTTAACTCGAAATATACCCACTGCACTATTTGTGGATTTTGTGATAGCTCGGAAAAGGGGTATGCAGGAGTTGTTTATCTTCGAACTATTGATGATCATGGTCATATTAATGTTTCCCTTATATGTGCCAAAACTAAGGTTTCTCCGTTGATTCGAGTATCCATTCCTCGGTTGGAACTGTGTGGTGCAGCTTTATTGGCTAATCTCATGTCGATAGTTTTGGAAACACTTTCTAATTCATTAATTGTGTATCAGATATATGCTTGGAGTGATAGTATGGTTGCTCTGGACTGGATACAAGGTTCACCTCACCAATGGAAGACTTTTGTGAGCAATCGTGTTTCCTATATCCAGGAACGCATTGCCCCTTCACATTGGCGTCATGTTAAATCTTCGGAAAACCCTGCTGATTGTGCCAGCAGAGGTCTGATGCCTTCGGATTTGATAAATCATCATTTATGGTTCTCTGGACCTACTTGGTTAAAACAACCTCAAGATAAGTGGCCTATTTCGTCTAAAATAGAAAAGGGAAATGCTTTAGTTGAAGAAGAAAGAAGGATTATTACACTATCATTTTTAGTGTCTTGTGATTCAATTGATACTATTTTGCAGAAGTTTTCTTCACTTAACAAAATCGAACGTATCGTAGCATATTGTCTTAGATGGAAAACAAAACAAACTGGACCTTTCGACCAGTTCGAACTCCATAGGGCTTTGCTATATTTAGTGAAATATGTCCAATCGAATGTCTTCAAAGAGGATATTCAGAAAATTCATAGGGGAGAATTGCTTTCGAAGTCCCTGCGTAAACTCTCACCATTTATCGATGATGCAGGTATTCTCAGGGTGGGCGGACGGCTGATCAATTCAAACTTGTCGTTCGAGCAGAAACATCCTATTTTGTTACCTCGGGATAGTCGTCTCACTCTTCTTTTGATTGAAGACTGCCATAAAGCGAATTTACATCCAGGACATCAGACATTGCATTATTTACTTCGTCAGAATTTTTGGATATTGGGGAGTAAAAGAGTGATAAATTCTGTGCTAAGTCGTTGTCATAGATGTTTTCGTTTGAATCCGAAACCTTTTCAGCCATTAATGGGCAATCTTCCATCACTTCGTGTTAGAGAGTTAAAACCCTTTTCATGCGTTGGGGTTGACTTTGGAGGACCCTTTACAATCACACTCGGCAAGGTTCGTGGTGCAAAAACTCAAAAGGCATATCTTTGCCTTTTTATATGCTTTGCTACTAAGGCCGTGCACTTGGAATTGGCCGTCGACCTCTCCACAGAAGCTTTTTTGAGGGCTCTTCGAAGATTTATTGCTCGTCGTGGTCGTTGTTCTCAAATATTCAGTGATTGTGGTACTAACTTCATTGGGGCTAGTAAATATATTTTGGAATTAATGAAAGGTGCAATTGAAATTGAGAAGATAACTTTTATGCAAAATCCTGCTTCTGCACCTCACTTCGGAGGGTTGTGGGAGGCCGGTATCAAATCGGTCAAATCAAGGTTGCTACATATTGTTGGCGATCAGATCTTCACGTACGAGGAATTGTCTACTGCCTTCATACAAATCGAGTCAGTTCTCAATTCACGGCCAATATGTGCCATCAGTTCCGATCCCAATGATCTGAATGCTTTGACTCCAGGGCACTTTCTTTGTTTGGAACCATTAACAACATTGCCTGATCCTGATTTAACACATGTTACCTTGAATCGCTTATCTAGATGGCAATTAGTACTAAGATTACACCAAGATTTTTGGAAGAGGTGGCATCATGAGTATCTTAATACCCTAATGCAACGTCAGAAATGGACCAAAGATGATTCTAAGGTTGTGCCTGGGACATTGGTCATAATTAAAGATGATAATACCCCTCCTTTGAAGTGGAGGTTAGGGCGCATAACTGAAGTTCATCCAGGCTCAGATAATGTTTGTAGAGTGGCAACCGTAAAGGTTGGCCAGGGAGTCATCAAGCGGCCCTTGGTCAAATTATGTCCGTTGCCTAATCAAGCGGAATTCTGAAAGACGCTCAGGTCTTTCATGGTGGGCGGTATGTTGATGCCAAACACCCTGTATATAATAAACGGGAATTGGTAGTATATTGTTAATTTTGGGTTTTTACTAAATTCTATTAAGTTTCCTATTTGGGTGAATACATATTGATAATGACTAGACCGAGTCTCGAATATTTTTTGTTTCCTTTCGCGAAAAAGTGGTTTACAGTAGCTAGCTAGGTTGGAGCTTGTCGAAAGACAAAAATAGAATCGAGTGTTCGGGAATTGAATACACAAAACTGTGGTGCACCATATCATCCCCATCATCATCTTCAAGAAATCGGTAAGTGGCTGTAACCACTCGACTTTTAGTGTTTATTTATCAAGTTTAAATAGGGCTTGAACACATACATTGAAAAAAATACAAAAACTATCAAGCTAAAGAAACAAAATTTGAAACGAAAAAAATGGATTACTTCTGCACTTTTAACATCGATAAATAAAAAAGAGATTATGTGTAAAACATTACTAAAAGATCCAAATAATCTACACCTGAAATCACAGTACCATACCTACAAAAATAAATTAGATAAGCTAATAAAGCATTAAAAAAATATGCACAAAAAATAATCAAGAACGAAGCGAACCAATCCAAGGCTCTCTGGGAATGCGTGAGTGACATCTGCAATCGATCTACACCTGAAACAACAACAGAAAAAAATATATCAACAGACTTTTACACTCTAAAAAGTATATCTGATAGCTTCAACGAATATTATAGTACTTTGGGCCAAACATACGCAAATAAGATGAAAATGTCTGAAAACCACATAGAAAATGATAAACGACTAGAAAACTCAATGTATTTATATCCCACTAACACCACAACAGGTTCACGAAATCATAATGCAGCTAAAACCAAAAAAGGCTCCTGGTCCCCAAGTAGCATTTTGGCCAAGATAACCACATAATACACCAAAGTTAACGTTATACTTGGTGTGGAAATCAGTCATTTATGAAACGACGCACTCTGAACCACCGGACAACGTTGTATCAGTGTTGAACATGACTTCAGTTAACCGACGACGTTGTTACAAGGTTAAACCCAACCGACTTCATGTAGTAAAAATTTTGGGAATGGGAGTGACGTTCTAAAAACGTTTGAGTGATGACTCTGGTTATGTTCAACGTTTTCCCGACGTTGACTTTTCCAAATACTCACTATCGAGGACATGCCCCATGACAGCAAAGAAATACTGTTGGTTAAAATGCTTCGAAGAAAGAATACATAAAGAGAAGAAAAACTTGATCCAACCTAACCTCAAAATTGTATATATGAAATACTACTGACAATTGTATGACACAGAAAAGCCCGTTTTAAAATGTGGAGTGAGGTATGTTCGTTAGTTGGACTTCGTTCAGTTTTTGGTCGGATAACCAACTTCAGTCGCGCTTTGATTATATTTAGTTGTCTGGATGACTATGGTTGAAAGCAGTATATTTTTCAGTTATCTGATATCCTAAGTCGTGTTGACGTCTTTTATAATACTACGCCATGTTTGATGCGTAATTATCTTCGGAAACATTGTCGGTCATTGAAATTTGGGACATAAACAAACATAAACAAAGGTTAACAGTACTCTTAAAACGATTAATATATTATTGTATCCTTTATAGTTCGCGTTTGGATAAATATTAACTTTGAATATTATATATCCAAATTATTTTTTTTGTTTTTTTATCTTCGAGTTTTGAGAAATTCGCAACGGATTGAAGGAGCGCGTGTAGGTACCTATCATGAGCACACGAGTAAAACACTGGTAGTCGTCAGAAAGTTTTTACCAAGTGTTCATTTTGGTGATCAGTAATGATTTGGTTGGAATATTTACTTATTTCTGAATACCGTGGAAAGCGAACTGTCATCGCTGCGCAAGAGGGCGCAAGTGTGTAGTTGTTTTTTGGTAATTTCAGCAACGTTTAGGAAACGACCAACTGCTAACTTTAGTTGAAAGTGAAACGTTTCAAAAACCCAAAAATGATTGACCAAATCGGTGCAAAACAGGGTCGTAAAAATGTAGTATTAAAATCGACTACGCAACTCATGTTTGATTGCGCAACTTTTTCAAACACCTCGCCACAACGTTAAAATGCTGCTTGGGTCATGATAATATACATGCGGAAACTCTGAAAAACATAGCAGAACACATATCTGCCCTAACCCATCTGATAAACTATTGCTTCAAGAAAGGTCATTTTCCAAAATCGTTGAAAGTTGGAATAGTGTAACCACTTTTCGAAAGTGGCAGTAAATTGGAAATGATAAATTATAGACCTGGGCCCCTATTATCTAGAATTCTAGGGAGTGGAAAACTGGACAACTGTCTCACTTCTTGACAGATGAATGATATATTTCTTCCTCACTTTCCTATCAGTTTTTCTACTCCCTAGAATTCGAGAATATGGGCACAGTATCACTTATATCAAACTTCTCAAAAATATTAGAGTAAATCCTCAAAGTCAGAAACCTCATATTGATATCTGAATACCAGTATGGTGTAATGATGCCAAATTTTGTCTATATATTTTATCGTCCAGAAAAACTAATGAATGAATCGTAACGAGTTTGATATCAGGTACCAACAAATATTCGTTTAAGTGGCCACCTGTTTTTAATATTTATATGGGTCGCTAGGTCGTCTCGGATCGAAAGATAAACAAATTTGATGTTCTCCGGTCGATATTTCCTTTAAATATTAAGCTATGTTTATACTCCAGGAAAGTTTTGTTTTATAAAAGAATGTACGAATTAGATGCATTTGGAATGGCGATTTCGTCTACGAGAGTTTTGATGATTATTAAGAACAAGCTTAGGTATATTATTATCACGATAATTGAATATGTTATAAAGATTCATTAAGTATAGACATTTTATAAATACGAGGCACAATACGATGACTATATAGAATGGACTTACCACTCTTACCAGCTTGGTGAAACACATTGGAACTGAGAGTCACTCGAAGTCATTGAAGGGAGGATCATTCGAAAAGAGGAAATTGGGGAACCAATAGGAACGTTAGTTTTGTTTACACTTCAAGTTAGCTCGTGTATAATTTATGGGCATAACATCTGCAGCCGTAAAAATTGATTATCCCATAGTAACCTTCAACCAACTTATAAGATTAATGGAAAAAGCGCAAAAATATAAGATTTATGTCTGAAATAGTTTATATTAAATGTTTTTAACATGACAATACTTTCAAAAATGATTTACATTTGGTAAAATTGACATGAACCACTACTTTGAGTAATTAGCGGGGATGGGAGGTTCCAACAATTTTCTCATGAAAAGTTCCTATAAATTCTCTGAAACTAGAATCAGAGAGCAGAGTAGATTCAAGATTCAAGATTCAACAGTTTGATACAAGTGAACGCGAATTTACGGAACATCAGTGAATGATAAATCTCCATCAGACAGTTCGGTTTTCGTCTGGTAAATAATAGTCATTTTGCTGTGCCGGTATTCAGTTAAATTTTCGTAACTGGTGTAGTTTAAGAAATCATCTGAAATTCTGCTATGAGTGTGCTCAACCACCAAACATGTAAGAAATTCTATTATTAGTTTAGTAGTTTGATGATTTGATTTAGAACACAATTCACACAATTGTACCAAAAAGCAATACATTTGCCTGCACTCTCTCAACGTTCACTGTTCCTATCTTCGCACCGAAGTGACTCGCTTCTTCTCACGTGATGATGACGCTTCATTCCAACGATGATTAAGGTGATTCATCACCTCGTTAAAGGTTTTCATCTCAATACGGAGTGTTCTTAGAAAACTGTCGCTAACTCGGCCAGACTGACGGGTGCTACGGTCTCGGAGCACTTGGTTTCATCGCCGCCAAGAAGTGCTGTGTCGATGATTCGGGTATAACGCATCTTCTGGCTACTGCGTAAGTGGTGTCTCATCTATAACTATCTTCGTCATCTATAACTATTGAGGAATCAACTGATTATCGAAACAAATCGCCAATCAAGTCACTGACGGAACATGATTGCAACAACATACCAATCAAGTCGCTAACGGAACATGATTGCAACCATTCACCAATCAAGTCGCTACGGAATATGACTGCAACAATTCACCAATCAAGTTGCTAACGGAACATGATTGCAACAATTCACCAATCAATTCGCTAACGGAACATGATTGCAACAATTCACCAATCAAGTCGCTACGGAACATGATTGCAACAATTCACCAATCAAGTCGCTAACGGAACATGATTGCAACAATTCACCAATCAAGTCGCTACGGAACATATGATTGCAACAATTCACCAATCAAGTCGCTAACGGAACATGATTGCAACAATTCACCAATCAAGTCGCTAACGGAACATGATTGAAACAATTCTCCAATTAAGTCGCTACGGAACATGATTGCAACGAATAGTGCTTTCAGACAGTTAATGTCACCCGAGTCTCACTGCTCGGCAATCTATTAATTGCATTCAGACAGCATCAGCTACCCGGCCTTACTGCTCGGCAATCTATTAATTGCTTTCAGACAACATTAACCACCCGAGACTCGATTGCTCTGCACTTATCTTACTCAACATGGGTTCATGAAGAACACAAACTTACACCGAAATATTCTTGAATGTAACCTTCATTAATATCTTTCAATAAATCACTTGCATCAACAAATCATGGATCAGGGCCTTAGCTGTACCTTGGCGTCCTTGCCAACTCACTTGAGTTCGTACCAATTCTCGGAGTTGATGACAATAATTTCATTCAATACAATACATTTGATTCGATAGTGATAATTAATACAAGTTGATCTTTCCATAACAATCTCGGCCATTCTGCCATGAATTGCGATTCAAAGCGAATCAAATTCATCCCAGTATGCAAACTGCGTTCTGCTTGATCGACAGATCTGTAGATACCAGTATAGCTATTGAATAATATTCAATGCACCAAGCATCCCAAAACTCACAAACTCGCAGCATTTCTTTAACCTGAAACTCAAGTCTGCATGATTATTTTGATTTATTCAGGCGTTACTCTTCATCCGAACACCTCTGAGTGGCATCGAGCAGCAATATTTGAAAAATGAGTCAATAATAATCACAAAATGTGTTCATAACATTTTTAAACAGGCAGTGGGCCTAGACAATCTAAAAGTTTGCTCGTAATTGAGGAAACCAAAAATGTTTTAGAGTAGAGCAGACCACAATTTTATCAGTGCCAATGACATTATTCGTCATGAAATAAATGAAGCAAACCTACTCTACTAGGTATGTGTAGGTACAAAATATCGAATTACTTCAGTACCACTGAGCGCTATTGATTGATGACATAAGAGACCATTGTGTTTCAACACTTTGATTGAGATTAAGGTCCAACGGAAATTAACATTTGCTTCACCTCAGCATAACTTTTTTTTTTATAAATGTAGCCACGTATCATAATGAGACTGAGGACCAAAATATGGTTTTATCTGAAAAAATCAGCAAGAAGAGCCCTCGTGACTGGGCGTGAAAGCTTGCTCGATGTGTATTCGCTTGAACAGATTTCGTCCTGATTTATCATAATGATGTAAACCATACGTCTCTGGAACCACAGGCATTGCAATCGTACTCACATACGTTAACTGTGTAAAAAATCATTAATCATCAAAGATTCACGTACTTTATGTTCCAATATACGCAAGTTTTTCAGCTTTGGCCATTTCTGATGAATATATGGAACCTGTTACTACCGGAACCATTGATATTTGCAACTTCACATAACAAAGAAACAATAATTTTCTCACAAAGAAATGCTTCCGGAAAACCGGTCTCTTTTTACAAGTGACCAGTTCTCATACCACCATGGAGCATCATTAGTAAGGTATTTTTCCACTCTCACCACTACTTGTAGATCTAACCATTCATTCATTTTTTGTATTGGCCACAGTCAATTCTCAGCAATATCCTTATCGCTTAGATTTGAAAGTTATTCAAACCTCGGCTAACAAATATTCCACATTATATATCGACGGCATGTGGACGTGGATGAATCGCATTTCTGATATTAGTTTAGTAGTTTGATAATTTGATTTAGAACACAATTCACACAATTGTACCAAAAAGCAATACATTTGCCTGCACTCTCTCAACGTTCACTGTTCCTATCTTCGCACCGAAGTGACTCGCTTCTTCTTACGTGATGATGACGCTTCATTCCAACGATGATTAAGGTGATTCATCACCTCGTTAAAGGTTTTCATCTCAATACGGGGTGTTCTTAGAAAACTGTCGCTAACACTATTTATATTTGCCAACTCTGCCTGTCTAATTGATTCGTTTGATAAATATATATTTGTACTCTGTGATAATTGTCTTTATGTCTACATCCACTATTGTGCCGAAACTATCTGTAACAACCTTCACTCTTATAAATAAGACACCGTTTTGTTGTAACTCACTTTATTCAGTTGTATACTCCCCGGCGGTCTGGTATCGAATGCCAATCACAAGTCGATTACGCATCCCCAGTCATTCTATGATTAACACAGGTATTCATATCTCACATTAGTCATACACTACATTCTCTTTCCTTTCAAAATTTTTTTTTATATATAATAATAAATATAACATTATAACAGCTCAACTTACATACTATAGATAACATGAATACTTAAAATAATCTACTTAATCTAATAGTTATACCCAATAAACAAATACTAAACATCCTATACAATCCTTATTAATCTTTGTATTCATTTACATTATTTTTCTACTTCTTCATTTGGGTTAGCGACTGTCCATTCGCCGCTAACTTTCTTCAAATGAACTACATTTTTCCTATAGACCTGGCCAGTCTGATCATTCCCCACTTGGACGTCCCCCCCGTTTATATTAGTTACTGTGTGTGGTGTTGGATCAAAAGTGGGTGTTAGTTTGTTTTCTTTTATAACATTTTTTACATAAACTTTGTCTCCACATTCAAGTTCAGAATTTTGTGATTTTCTTTTTCGATCTGCGTATTGTTTACCTATCTGTTTTTTCCATCGGTCGTGGTCCTGTACTTCTTCTTCAACTATTTCCGTCAAATCGTTGCTAGGTAGACTTGGTAATTTATCACTAAATTAACGCCGAAAAAATAATTCAGATGGGGTCCTTCCTGTCGTTGTGTGTGGAGTACCATTATACATCATAAGATACTCAAGTAATTCACTTTTCCAGTATTTCTTACATACTTGACTTATTTTCAATCTTTTGAGAATATCACGGTTTTGGCGCTCCACCAGTCCATTTTGCTGCGGCCAATATGGTATTGTATGGTAAAGAGTGATGTTATTGGATTTACAGAAACATTTGAAATCATGGCTGGTGAACTGTTTTCCATTATCAGACGTAATCGATTCTGGAAGGCCTAGACGTGAAAACATCTCTTCCAACACTAATATTGTTTTATGAGACGTTATTTCTTTCATTATTTTGATTTCCTTATATCTGCTGTAATAATCAACGATTACCAGCAGATAATCGTTACTGGGGAGGGGTCCCATGAAGTCGATGGCTATGTCGACCCATGGATTTATTGGCAGTTGTCGCCGTTTCATTGGGATTGGTGGATTAGGGGCTGAAATTAACGTACAGCCCTTGCAACTTGACACAAATTTCTCTGCGTCACTATCTATTCTAGGCCACCATACTTTCGTGCGAAGACGTTTTTTCATTGCCACTATTCCTGGATGACCTTCATGAGCAAGTTCTAATACTCTTCTTCTCAGTTTGTCTGGAATTATTCTATCACCTCGTAATAAGATGTCGGAATATAAGCACAATTATGTTTCAAAAGTTTCATATCTCTCTGTTCCTTTACTCCATTTTCCTCTATCAAGGGCATTTTTCACACCTTGTATTTCCTGATCGGTTTTCGAATGTTTTTTCAGTTCCTCTAAGGTGATTGCTACAGGTTTCGAATATTCGATTAAATAATGTATGAATTCTTTTTCAAATGGTTGGTCGGTTACCCTATAGTAACATAATCTGGAAAATGGATCTGCGATGTTTGTTTTTCCAGGGCGATATATAATTTTGAATTTGAACGATTGAAGTCTCAGAACCCAACGTTCGATTCGAGCACAAGGTTTAGATTTAGGACTAAAAATTGCCTCAAGCGGTTTGTGATCAGTTACGAGCTCAAATTCATCTTTGCCAAACAGGTAAATACGAAAATGTTCGACTGCCCACACTAGCGCAAGAGCCTCTTTTTCGGTTTGACAGTACCGTTTTTCACATTCTGTCAAACTTTTATTACCGTAGGCTATTATTCGAGGACTTACGTTGTCGAATTGTATCAGTACTGCGCCCAAACCGACTGGACTAGCGTCGGCAATCACTTGTGTTCGATCCTTAGGATCATAATAACCCAGAATTGACTCGCTCGAAAGTGCATCTTTCAATTTAATGAATGATTGCTTTTGCTCTTGCTTCCAAAAACGTCCTATATCCGAATGTTTTCCTAATTTAAGTCGTAAGAGTTTCCTTATAGGTTCCGTTAATGTTGCTAAATTGGGAATCCATTTTCCTACGAAGTTAATCAGCCCTAAGAAGCTTTGTATTTCATCCACCGTATTGGGTGAGCGAAATAGTTTGATTGCGGTGACATGTGCTTCAAGGGGTTTTATACCCTTTGCCGATAATGTATGTCCAAGGAAATCCACCGAGTTCATATTGTAGACACACTTATTTTCATTAAGTAGAACATTGTAATCTTTCAGTATTTTCAGCGTTTTCTTAAGTCTCTCATTGTGTTGGTCCATACTCTCCCCGAAAATAATGATGTCATCTATAAAGTTGATAGCACCAGTACAGTTCAATAAAATTTTTTCCATAATCTTTTGAAATGATTCAGGGGCGCATGTAATCCCGAACATCAGCCTCTTATATCGAAATAGTCCTTTTTTCGTGATGAATGTTGTTATGAAACGTGAACTCTCTGATATCTCGACTTGATGAAATGCATTTTTGATATCCAAACGGGAAAATACAATAGCCTTACGTAATTGAGGTACTAATACATCCATTGTTGGTAATGGGTGATTTTCTCGAGTTATCGCTTGATTTGCACGTCTCATATCAATGCAGATTCTGACATCACGATTTTCTTTCAATATGGGTACAATAGGAGATATCCATTTAGAGGGTTCATTAACTGGTTCGATAATATCACCATCCAGAAGATCTTGTAAGGTTTTCTCGACCTTTTCCTCCAACGGTATAGGGATTCTTCTATACGGTTGAATAACCGGTTGAACTTTCATGTCTACTGGAATATCTACCATTATATCTTTGAATTTGGGAAATGGGACTGTGACGCAATTAATATCCACTTGAATTTTGGGAATTCCTAGTGACATAGCTGTGTCTTTACCCAATAGGCATTTCAGACCGTTTTTTATGACGTAAAAAGTTGCAATCTCTTTTTTATCTCCTACCTCAATTTCAGTATCGAAACAACCAACAATTGTTAATGGTACACTGCCAGCATAGGATACAAATTTTTTATTCGGATCCTTGATTAGATTTGTTACTTTGATACTTCTTTGCTTCAAATTATCCTAAGTTTTGTCGCCTATGATGTTACTTTTACTACCAGAGTCAACAATCATCGGGGTTGTGACACCCCCGATGGTGCAGAGAACTGTTCGTTTCGTTGTCTTACAATATTTACTGAAGTGACCCATGAAATTACATTTACTACAGAATTGTTTGCGAGCTGGACACTTTGGATCTCGTGAATCGTGCCCGGATTTTCCACATCTTGTGCAAGCATATTTATTTTGGTTCTTTGAATGAGATGGTCTCGAAAATATCTCATTTATTTCATCTGTACTAGTGATGTTTTTATTGCCCCCTTCGAATCTTTCCATCTGACGATTCACGGATTCCAAAGCATTAGCCTCTTAAATTATATCGTTCAGGGTCACAGAGTCTCCCAGAGAAAGTATTTTTCGTCTAAGGTCTTTCGATTTGCCTTTTTCGGTGATTTGATGAATCAGATTTTCCTCTAGATTGGTGAAATTACATTTATTCGCTTGATGTCTTAAGCGAACTAAGAACTTATCAAATTTTTCATCATCTGCCTGTTTCATCAATCTAAAGGTATATCGTTCAAATATTTTACTTTGTTTTGGAAGAAAATACCCATCCAACTTCCTTAGAGCTGTAGCGAGGATATCTCCGTCTTGATGGTCCTCCGCATCACCATTCTCCATAGGGTTATCAGGTAAGCTGTAGAATATTTCTTGTAACGCTATGCCACCTGAATGCAGAAGGATTGCTTGTTGCTTTGTTCCTTCGGTGATGTCCGAGGCTGTTGAGTAGATTTGGAGGGCTCTTTTCCATTTCTCCCACCTTGTTGCAAGAGAAAATGGATCTCCTTCGCATTGGAATGGTTCAAGACCAGGCATATTCGCCATTTTCCTGAAACATGTAATTTATTTATTCATTATTTCATTCAGAAGTTTGAGCAGTTGAATGAGTAAGTGTATCATATAGTGTTCGATAACGGTAATATGTATGATGCGATCAAACGTCTGACTCATACATAAATCGTTCTGCGATACACTTACTTAACTCTCGCCTTATACATATATATACACATATGTATTCATTTATGTATTTTTTTTTTCAAAGTCAAAACTAATATGGATAAATCTATATGTATGTATTATTTCCGAATCTGTCAAATGATTTTCCATTTGCCAACCTATTCGTTTTACTTCAAGCCGTTTTAGGCTCTACGAGCATCTATCATACTCATTTCCCGAACTACTTGGTTCGTCAAGCCTTTTAGCTTGTTGTTAGGTTACTCGAACCCTTTTGTTGAGATCTTTGTCTCATTTGTTGTCCGAGCCCTTTGGCTCACTAGACCGTTTGGTCTATAATTAGGTTACTCGAACCCTTTTGTTGAGATCTTTGTCTCATTTGTTGACCGAGCTCTTTGGCTCACTAGACCGTTTGGTCTATTATTAGGTTACATGAACCATTTTGTTGAGATACTTGTCTCATTTATTGTCCGAGCCCTTTGGCTCACTAGGCCATTTGGTCTATTTAGATTATGGATGAATCCATGACAGGGTTTCGATTTTCCCCATGATATTTTATTCTTCACTCACCGTAATGCCACGAATCACTTCCGCTACACACCGGTAATAATAAGGTATTTATCCTCGTCGCCAATGTAACAACCTTCACTCTTATAAATAAGACACCGTTTTGTTGTAACTCACTTTATTCAGTTGTATACTACCCGGCGGTCTGGTATCGAATGCCAATCACAAGTCGATTACGCATCCCCAGTCATTCTATGATTAACACAGGTATTCATATCTCACATTAGTCATACACTACACTATCCATTCTTGCTCAAAACGGCTTACATGTCCCTATCTCAACTTTCCATTTACTATCGATTGATATTTAATTGAAACAAATACGGTGGTTCAAAATTTTCAGTTTTGCATCACCCTCTATTTGTTTCTACTAAATGTCAGTAGATAGTGAATGAAAAGTTGAGATAGGGACATGTAAGCAGTTTTGAGCAGAAATGATTAGTTTCGACACAAAAAATTCCTAAAGTTGAAAAATCTCGATTTTTCACACCCTATATCTCTGTAATATTTCGCGCTGTACCCCAAGTATGATAGATCGACGAAATCAGCTCTTCAGGAAGAATCTAAAAATGAAATAAAATACAGGGTGTTCTGTTTGAAATAACAAAGTTGTTGCTACTTTTTGATAGAAGCGGCAACGCCGCAACGCTGAAAGTATTTTAGATCGATAGAACAAAACTGATTACCCAATAAACCAAATTTTCAGAATAATCCTACGTCCCGTTCTCCGTAAACGTCTAAGGTACCATCGACCGTGAGTGACCCTGTATATAATTCACTAGATAAAAGTAAACCTTCCTTATGTATCTTTGTTGACCTCTCTAAAACTTTTGATACAGTGTGCCTCAGAAAACTGATCGATAAATTGGACAATTATGGGATAAGAGGAAACACTTACGGAATACTAAAAAGTTTTTTAAGGCTGGGAAAGGCTAGACACTTTGTCCAAATCCGGGACAGGGGGGGTTTGGAGGAAACAGCAGTGGGCGGTTACCAAATCGTCATAAATCAACGGTTATCC
The DNA here is from genome assembly GCA_029955515.1 of Chrysomela aeneicollis. NCBI lineage: Eukaryota > Metazoa > Arthropoda > Insecta > Coleoptera > Chrysomelidae > Chrysomela > Chrysomela aeneicollis. The sequence continues at coordinate 9,255,437 of JARUHQ010000016.1, read as the reverse complement.
TTGTTCAACGAACGATCTTCTCATCTAGTACGGGTGATATCGCGACTGACGTTTTTATTCGCATTGCTCGATAATCTAATATGCGAGTAATACTGGGATGCTGTCTCTCAGTTTTCGAGAAAACAAAACTGGCGTAGATTCAAATCAGACTTGCTGCGGATCTTCAACTTGATGATTGTGTATACCAAATCACTTTCTACGACATTTTCTCTAGGCCAAGAACTTTTTTATTCTGAAAAAACACAAAAGTACGATTTTTCTGTAGAACACGTTTTTTATCGTTCCTACCGTTATATTTCTGGAAATAATTGAGCGATCGGTCTGATTTTTTTTTCAAATTGAAGTATACATGATAGCGCTTCTTGCCATATACAATATTGGTGAAAAATTCATGTTCATCAATTTCTAGAACCGTAGCAAATTTCAACTTGTTATTTTCGGAATGACAATTTTCAGTAATCGAGAAAAAAATTTATTTATGAAAATTTTTGTATACATGCTGCGAACAAAATTGAGCCAATAGATGAAATAAGTTTCCAGAATGAAAATTTTTCATGTAGCAGATATCTACATGTACTTATTTAATGAGACAATACTACATTATCGCGCGCTCGGCGCTCGGCTCTCTCCTCACACAGTCAGCCAACTGGTCTTTGTGTTCATAATGTGTAGTCGAGCTTTCATCAGTATATCGAATGAGAGGAAAATATACATTATTGGTATGAATAAAGTATCTACCTATTTAATGAGTTGGTATTAAATAACTCCATTCATTTTTTTATGTTGACAAAATAATAGTTGAACACATTGCTGCCTCATGATGGCATATTATGCCTTCTTCCAGTCCAATTCTGGCATCGTATAGGTTAGATAATTCTCCTTCGGTTAGGTATGCCATCATGTGAAATCTGTATAACTTCATAAAACATTATGTATACTAAACGTTTGTGGTATACTTATCCGATTTATCATGAAAGTTTCATGGTATAATATAATGGAAATTGCATTGTAATTAAAAAATCAGACAAATGTTAATTGAAAAGAAAAAAACACGTAAGTTGCGATATAAAATTTTAAAGAATCAAGCATTGTCTTATATCACTCACTGAATATCGAATTTCTTCGTAAAACTGACAGATGCCACTCGGTAAACATTCAGAGGACAACTATTATGCTTCCGTGGAACAAACAAATCTCTCCGAAATATTCGACGAAAGTAGAAAAATGGCGTCTATACCTATTTGGAACTATGTCTAGTTGGGCAGTATCCCCTACCATCATTTTTTCAAAAAGTTCAAAAGGAGGTACCCATTAAAAATGAACTTATGAATTTCGTGATTTTATTTTCAATTTCTGAAAATTGAGATTCTGAAAATATTTTCCTGACTTCTTTAGGTTGGATTTCAAAAATGACATTGTTTAGATTTCGGGAATTCAATAATATTCCATTTCTGGTATTACCGAAGTTTACACGAAACGGAAATTATTATGGTTGAAACGAGCAATTTGGAAATTCCATGTTAACGAGTTTTCAAAAAATACACGTTCAATGTATTACTGACACCCCTTCAATTGTTTATATTTTCAAACCATTTGTCGTCATTTAAATGCTACAAAGGATATTCAACAATTTATTTTTAATAAGCATTTTGCGTGTTTGAAAAAAACCTGTGACTCCACACAGTCCCAAACAATGAGTGAGAGTAGATGCGATACATTCGCCTGCATGTGTGCGGAACGAGGATCGAACACTTTATCTGATAATCGACGGTATATTCACCAGTAGGTAGGTACCTATGATGAATATTTGTATTCTATAAACATTATGAAAAACCAGGGTTGCGACGTTTTGAATCGAATAATGAAAATATAAGTAATTGATTTGTGCATTATTTCCATATTTGAAAAATTATGAAAAATCAATATGAATAGAAAAAATCAATATTTAAATCGAAAAAATCTTATTTTATTGATTTGAAAAAAATCATGATGCTTCGCAACTCTTACAAAATTTGGATAATTCTGTATCTATTTATATGAACAGCTTTTCAAGAGTCATATAAATTACGAGGTATAACATTAAAATAGCCATACGGAGTGATTGGGAGATTGAGAGCTACTTTCAATAACGTTGATAAGTTATATTCTCGGTTATTATCAAAGACATTCAAATACAGGTTATTATGAATATTATTTATTTACGAATAATAATGAATAATGACTATATTTTCCTAAGGCCTTCATTCTTCTACTTTTTATTTCTTTGATTTTTGAGGACTGCTTTCACTACATATTTTGTATTTTGGATATTCATCTCCCGTTGGTCCCAATATATGTACCATTTTCAGAATCATATACATTCCACATGAGAATACAATATCATTTTCTTCTCCATTTGGATTTTTAGATCTCATTACACCTTTGAATTTCAAAATTTCAAGCTTTTCCTATGCAAATCCGCAAATTCATCATTAGTTGCACCAATAATTTCATAATACTTATTATGGTTCCAATCTATTATATTGTGTTGACTGACTCGTTTTTTCATCTTCATATTTTGGAGTATCACCAGAGGGCGCAAATATCATCGGACAATTCGCGCTCTGGACTTCTTGTGAAAACACCAGTCCATATTTCGATGTGATTTTTTTTCTGTAGGAAGATGGGGATTTAAACTAGGTCCGATACTATTTGAAAAGTGTTTTTTTATTATTCGCCAAATTCGATATGTTCAGGAATATTTGTATACCTTTTGTATTTCATATTTTTGAAAATAAAATAGTATTTCCATTAGCTGGATCACTTATCTACTTGATGAAGTCAATAAATCATGAAAATATTGATTACTTTACTTTATGACAAGTCTATAGAGAAAGAGTGCTATTCGTTATTGCTCACTTCTTCAGCACCCTCTACTTCAAAATTTAGACCTTTAGGATATTACATACAGTATGGTGGAAATGTATAGAATAAATTCATTATCTCTAACGTTTATGAATTTTAAGGAAAATCCCGAGACAGGTCGATTTTTATTTTCAAATTGACATCTCTTGATATACATACGGAGTATGTGACGTCATCCGCGTAGTTGTGGTGACGTCATCGATTATTTTTTTAAATTAGAACATACCCCGTCCATTTTTTTTTCGGAAGGTATATTCATTATCTATCTGACGGTATACTAATATTAGGAAAATAAAGTAATACAGGGTGAGAAAAAATTATTTTATTTAATATTTACAACGGAAATCGTTACAATAAATAATCAAATTCGTGACGTTCTGCAAGAATACAATGTGATAGACAGAGAACAAATCATTCTCGAACTTCGCTATCGTTTCTGAATATATTTGTGAAATATTCACTCGTATTCGTTCTTTCAAATTATCTGATCTTTCCGGCTTCTTACATAAACTTTGCTCTTCAGATAACCTCAGAGGAAAAAATCGAGAGGAGTTGAATCAGGAGATCTAGTTTGCCATTCGATTTACCCTCTCCGACCTATTTAGGTAATTGTGCACATTGATAGCATAATGAGGTTGTAAATATAAAATAAATTTTTCCCACCCTGTTTCACTTTATTTTCCTAATATTAGTATATGGTCAGATAGAAAATGGATATACCTTCCAGAAGAAAAATTGAACAGGGTGTCTTTCTATTTAAAAAATAATCGATGACGTCACCACAACTACGCGGATCCCATTGCCCACTCTTAAGAGTGGGCAATGGGACGCGCAGAATACCGAATGCAGCACTCCCGCTCTTGACTTCTCATTTGAAAACCAATCAATATTTTCATGATTTTTTGATCCCATCATGTAGATAAAGGATCAAGCTAGGGAGGATACTATCTCTTTTTTCGAAATTTCGAAAAGAAAAGATATAAAAATAAATCTGAACATAGCAAATTTTTAGCCAATTTGGCGAATCAAAAAAAAAATATTTCTACATCAAATAATCAATTTTGAGATAGCATCCTCCCTCGGTCGAACCTTCATCTTTCTACACAAAAAAAATCAGATCAAAATATGGATTAGTATCGTCACAGGAAGTCAAGAGCCGAGGCTCTACAACGTCAGAAATACGCACGATTTATCCGATGATATTTGCGCCCCCTGGTGAAACTCAACGAAGTAGATTATAAACACGATACAATCGATAGTACGGGTGATATTATGAAATTAGAATAGGAAATAGAAATTTATATGAATCAGTTTGCTAGGTTTGCTAGTAAATATGAGTAGTGTATATTGGCCGGTATTGGATCCTCCCAATTACGGGTACTTGCTTTTCAATTGCGTAATAATTGTAATTGCTCATTGCGCGATAATTGTAATTGCTCATTTGAAAGTAATTGGGAGGATCTAGTACCGACCAATATGTTATTCCAATTGTTATTGCATTGTGAGTAATTACTCCTCTGAATGATGGCTACTTGACTGTATAGTCACTAATCATTTGTCCTATAATGTGAATTTTCACCTGCTATCCATGCATTAGTATTGTAGACTATATTCATGTTTGAGGTATTACATGAAATAATGCATCTCTATTTCCAGATGTACTTACAAAAATGTTATTACATCTTTGGGTACCTTGATCAACACTTGCTGTCGTATTGTGGCAGCACCAAAGTATACACCTCTTCCGCTCGAGTCAGGATACCAACTGACTAGGTAGCGGGGTATCCATCAAGATTCATATAGTTTATGATAGAACAAGTTCATATCTCTAGGTCGTTGATACAGTATATTGGCCCGTACTACCATGCTTCCAATTACGAGTACTTGCTTTCCAATTACGAGTACTTGCTTTTCAATTGCGCAATAATTGTGATAGCTCTTGGTGCAGTTATTAAGGGGTTACAGTAACGACCAAGGATTTTATTCGATAGAAATTGCAATGTGAGGAATCACTTCTCGAAATGATGACTGCTTGACTTGTATGGAGTTTGTAGGCATCACTATAATCATTCAACAATTAATGTGATTTTTATTCTTTTCTTATTCATACATTTTCATTGGGACCATATTCATGTATGAGATATTACATGAAATAGTGCTTTTTCATTTCCCGATGTACTTATTCACAAATGTTATAACATCTATTGGTACCGCAACTCTTGTTGTCGTAATAGTAATCGCAGCGCGAGGGCATACATCTGTACACCCCTTCACCACGAGTTAGGGTGCCAATTGACTACCTACTAATTAGGCAGCGAGTTATGGTGTGGATGCATCTTGAATACCTAGTACTTCAGATATGAAAGCTTCAGAAGAATAGTTACTTCTTTTATTCATCATCGTATATATCCATATGGAACGCAATCTGCATCTAGGTGAAAACAAGACCCTGATGCCCAGATATATACATAGTAACGAAGGACTCACCCAATGAAAGGTGTTCTGAGATCGTGTACATGATCATAATGGTTTGCTTTTCGAGTAGAGTAAGTAGGATGATAGTATAAAAACATTTTTGAGAGGGAATATACTCATACCTATGAAGAAGGAAAGGACGCGCCCACGAGATCTCAAATCATTTCGAGTTTATATTATGAAATGAAAGTAACCTAGTGAAGTTTTCTACTAATATTTTGATTGATTACACAAGAAAAATAATACCAACTTTCACTTCAAAAAAATATACACAATAGTATTATATAGAGGTCACTTAGACCATACGTCTCGAATTGAAGTCGTAAAATACTTGCGCCAGTTCGAGATTAGACTGTTGTGAATCAATCTTCAGAAGAATGTACCTAGGTTTTCAGCTCGAGCTCGATCTACAATTACATTTATTCAAACATAACGCAAGATAAGTCGAAGTGAAAAGAGGCACAATACTTTCTCTGCTTGTTCATTCTCACTCCTGTTACCAGATAATATTATTCACCTGACTCGCGTCTCTAACTCCGAAACTCTGAAAATGGAGGAGCTAGCGCAGAAATGAACCTGTATTTCATAGTACCTTTGTCTTCAAAAACCGTATACGGATGAATTACTCTGAGGTAGATTCTGATTGTTTATGAATGCATACCTCATATTACTTGAATAATTTTATGAAAGCTTAGATCAATTTCACTCAGAGTAAGTTGACATTATAGACAGAAAACTAACAAAAATAGATATTCCTATAATTCGAAATGAAATTGTACCGCCAGCTTACAAGCAATCATGAAATCAACTGTACTCTTATTACATGTCATTCATTACATTCATAAAATGGAATATTGTGAGCGCAATTACAAGTTATTCATTACATCCATGAACTGAAATATTGTGAGAGCACTCCATCAACCTTGGTATGTTCAAATAATATACAATAAGCAAAAAGATATTTATTCGATACATCAATATGGTTCAAAGTGAATACATACAATACAATGAATATTCATTCAAAAACTTAGGAATCTTCGAATGCTTGAAACAGGTTCGAGTCTATACAACAACTGCCAAAGTGATTTTATGATCGCTTTGTAATTTGGTAATAGACCAAACTCATTCTAAGCTGACAATTAAGACAGAATTTCAACAAAACTAGGTACATTCTTATTTTATAAGTGAAGACATATTTTTTCATAATATCAAAATGGAGCAGAGTGAAAACACATACGAACATACATTGCAATACCTATTATTCAACATTCAATATCATAGGAAGATTCGAATAAAACGCATCTGCTAGCAGGTAGGTACGAATAAAGACTATACCGAAAGCAGACGGGTCGTTCAGCTCTGAAAGGCAGAGCACGAAGACAGGTAATATTTAGTCGTCGGGATTATTTGTTCACTCCCAAAAGCTGGCCGTAGGTGACGTGGATAGAAAAAATAATAGCGCCTTCTAGTGGAAAATATATGAATTGAATTTTGAGGTGGTACCATTGAAGATACAGAGTCACAGAACTACATTTGTTGGCTCCTCATGATAATATTCAAACATTGACCCAATGAATTTCGAAAGATTCCAGCCCCCAAATTATAGCAATAACAGCAATATAATTTACATCATCTCTCACATCTAGACTTGAATAATGAAAATTTCAATTGCAACGGGAGGGAACACTCATGATTAAAAAAGTACCCGAATTGTTTCCTGGTGATCAATATAATTCTCAAACAATTGATAATAATTATTTGCTAGGATGGAGAAGAAAATAGATATCGAAATTTTTTGGATGTTTGGAATTTATAGATATCAGCAAATACCTTTCTAGGTGATAAGTTCCAAAAGTTTGCGTTTCATAGAAGAAACTGATAGGGAGAAACTCGGTTGATCTCGAGCTGACAATGAAATGGTGGCAGCATGCGTCCGTCCAGTCTGCCAACCCGAAATCGCTCGCGGTGGAATTATTCACGATTTCGGATGAGTATCGACTATACATCAATATCTACAGGCCGTATTTCACTTGTCATACCACCATTGGCATCTCGAAAACTGTAAATGATACAAAGTTGTTCAAATAAAACAAAAGTTGTCACCGAAATGACTATTCTCTGCACAAGTGCCTACATTTTCATGAATTTGGAAATGTGTTCAAAATACTTCCTTCTCAGATTCGAATTCGCTTCGAAGTGCTATGCTTCGATTGATTTTCTATAATTACAACGCTTCGTTATTCACACATAGTTTTCAAGATATTATAAGTGGTACGTGACATGAGTTCAGAAGTATAATACAAGACGGCTGAGTAAAATATCATCTGCTACTGATGTATCATTATTGTTCATGGATTTCATATTTGAAAATGGAAATAAGTGGTCTGAAATGCACTGATATGGTTGCCGTTTGAGTTTCTCCACAGAATAGGACATCACAGAGAGTGCATTTCAGAGCAGCCCTTGCAAAGATTCCCGGTGGCGGCGAGACTTGGAAATTATTCAGGAATTTCACGTTTGTGATTATTCACCCTTAACAGTAAACTGTGGCGCAAATTGGTAGCGAAAGTAGGTATTTCATGCGACACCGCATGGCCTAATACGTAGCAATACTGACCGACGGTCAGATGCCACTGCTCTGCGAAGAGATACTACTAAGTAGGCAACCACCTAAGGGTCGCTAGCGATATTAATTGATTTCGAGAAGCTGTTCGTAGGTAGGATGAATCGAAATGAAAAGAGCCCTCTAGCCAAAAGCATAATATGATTCGACATTCCTGGTAACGCTATAGGAAATATATAGATACATTATCGTATTGTCCGTATTTATGTATTCTCGTGCTGGAAAATATCCCTTTTTATATAATTAGGTATATCACCTTGTAGTGGGTTCTACATTTTTTTGGACGACATATTCAGTTCATACAACATATATTAGTAGTATCAGTACCTATAGACATTCTATGCGGGTAGAACTGGGCACCACTGAGCACCACTCAGCATATAAGTTATCTTCAATACATGTAAAAAATATATATATTCCTTAGAGTGCTGTCAGATATTGCTAGAGCACCTGTCTTCAATTATTAACATAATTTTAATTTCATTCGAGTATTTGATTCCGTTATGGAACACGATCAAAAAAGTTCCTCATTTTTTCTGATAGGATGTTAGTTGACAAGCCCTGTTCAAATGATCCATTATTTACGAATAATTGAATCCTTTTGAATATATTGTTTCGAATATTGACGAAACTAGCTTCGATGATTTTCTGTTCAAAATGAACCTTGCCGAGTGTTGAATGTGAGCAAATTTTTTAGTCTTCTGCATATTCTATCTGGACATACAGTCGAAATATTCACCGTTAGTCGACGCTACAATTAAAATATTCTATTCTATCCCGATGAAAGAACCTACATCAGAATTATTAGGTATTATTCCGAAGTGTTCGCAGAGGATGATTTGATCGTATGAGTAACGATATATCTTTCATCTTATACTGAAGGTATATTATACCTACTTTTGTTTCCCTAATTTTTAAAAAAGGCGATAAAATCATGTAATTTTCTGGCGTATTGCTCCCCACCTTGTATTCGTTCCTTCAAATGATTGTAATGATTTTCCTTCTTTTTATATGAAATTATGTAGCATCATCGGTTCTATCATATAGTATTTTTGGAACAAAGGAACAAAACGTTTTGTTTGCCCTATATAATTTTCAGAATTAATAATATGAAACCTGACTCATATGGAAGATTGATTTGTCATACACATATTTCATGAAACTCTCAATGTAGACTGAAAAGTGATTAAATATTGTTTGAGAATTATAAATCACTAGGAAAAATCAGGTACTTTCCGTTTCGCGTTCCCTCCCGCTTCAATTGAAATCTTCATCATTATTCAAGTCTAGATGTGTGACGACGTAAATTATATTGCTCTTATGGCTCTAATTTGGGGATTGGAATCGTTCGAAATTCATTAGGTCAATGATGGAATATTATTATAAGGAGCCAACAAATGTAGTTCCCTGTGACTCTGTATCTTCAATGGTACCACCTCAAAATTCAATTCATATATTTTCCACTAGAAGGCGCTATTATTTTTTCTATCCAAGTCACCTACGGCCAGCTTTTGGGAGTGAACAAATAATCCTGACGACCTATTTTTATCTGTCTTCTTGCTCTGCCTTTCAGAGCTGAACGACCCGTCTGCTTTCGGTTATGTCATTACTCGTACTTGTTAGCAGATACGTTTACTTATAGTATCCTAGGTATAATCTATATTGAATGATGTATGAATGCATGAATAATTCGATATTCAATTAGTTCCATATTGATAAAAGGAAAAATTTTGTTCTTCACTAAATGTAAATATTTTGAAAATATCAGGAATGGAGATTTGGTGAAGTACTCTCATTATATTAATTATTTTAGGTAATGAATGACTTATTGTCATATAGTATATTTCTGGCGGTACAGATTCATTTCAAAATATAAATTAAATACCTATTCAGTATTTTAGTTGGAATACTGTCCAAGTTGTTAACTTAGTTAGTAAAGTACTCGCAATATTCAATTTCCTTATTGTAATGGATGACTTGTAATAAAGTATATTACATGATTTGATTGTATAGCTGGCGGAATAATTTTATTTCAAGAAAAGGGAATTTCTATCTATTTTTGTTGGTATTCTGAACTTTGAGTGAGTGTGGTCTATTACCAAATTACATAGCGTTCATGAAATTATTTCTTGAACCTGCTAGCAGATACAAGCATTCGAGGTATCCTAAGTTAATGAATGATTATTCAGTGTATGCATTTATTCACTTTGATCTATATTGATGCATTATAAATATTTATATATATATATCATTGCTTATTGTATATTATTTGAACATATCAAGGTTCATGAAGTGCTTTCACAATCATTCATTTCTTGAATGTAATGCTTGACTTGCAATAATAGTACAGTTAATTTCATTATTTGCTCGTAGCTGGCGGTACAATTTTCATTTCGAATGATAGGAATATATATTTTTGTTGGTTTTTTGTCGAAATTGTCTACTTACTCTGAGTGAGAATGGTCTATCACAAAGCGTTCATATAATTACTCAAGCAGTATGAGGTATGCATTCATAAACAATCAGAAACTGCCTCAGAGTAATCTATACGTACACGGTTTTTGAATACAGTTTACACAGGTACTCTGACGGTTATTACCAGGTTCATCATTCCTGCGATGGCTGTTTTTGTTGTTACTTTGTATTGAAACAAAATAACATATCACATTACGACCCACATTACCACACTATTATTAATGAATATTAAGATAAACTGAAAAATCTATCGACCATTCATTCACGAGACATTCGAATCATAAAAACCAGACGCAAATATATTTCTCAGCACATAGAACTCTTTTCATCTCATCCGATCAGTATTTTTGAACAGCTACTCCTTAGTGTCAGTTCGAGATTAGACATATCTTCAAAAGAATGTACCTATTATTTTAGCTTGGGCTCGCTTACGTGAATTCAAACACAATTATTCAAGATAAGTCGAAGTGAAAAGAGGCACAATGCGTTATCTGCTTGTTCATTCTCACTCATGTTACCAGATAATATAATTCACTGGACTTGAAAATGTACAAATTCAATGTCTATGTTGAAATCACTTACCTATTTTGGGAAATTTCAAATGATTTCAAACTAGAGAGTTTTAATATTTTGACCAATATAGAACATTGGAACTGAGAAACGCATCGATATGGTATGGTAGGTACCTCATCTCCAGTATGGTAAAGCTATGAACTGCAGCAAACTGATATATTCTTATAGGTATGTATACATCATGAATGATACAAAGTGGTATACCAAGTGGAAGGTAGAATGATAGAGATCCTAACCCCAGGCTATTGAAAATGTATTCGATTTTGCCTAATCGATTATTTTCAAAACTCGTACCGTAGTAAAATCTGAAATTGCCACAAGCAGCTTTCGATACTCAAGTTGCTTATGCCTATGCTTATACGAATTTTGCAAAATCCATGCGAATCGGAAAATTATAAATACCACATTGATATTCCTACTATACATCACTATTGATTTATTCATCCTGCGGTATCATGATATCATGAAAATATAAAAAATCCGCAAACTCTATTGCGATATTTCTTTTCGACTTTATTTTCAACTTTATTTTCAACTTTATTTTCACTAAGGAGTAGCTGTTCAAAAATACTGATCGGATGAGATGAAAAGAGTTCTATGTGCTGAGAAATATATTTGCGTCTGGTTTTTATGATTCGAATGTCTCGTGAATGAATGGTCGATAGATTTTTCAGTTTATCTTAATATTCATTAATAATAGTGTGGTAATGTGGGTCGTAATGTGATATGTTATTTTGTTTCAATACAAAGTAACAACAAAAACAGCCATCGCAGGAATGATGAACCTGGTAATAACCGTCAGAGTACCTGTGTAAACTGTATTCAAAAACCGTGTACGTATAGATTACTCTGAGGCAGTTTCTGATTGTTTATGAATGCATACCTCATACTGCTTGAGTAATTATATGAACGCTTTGTGATAGACCATTCTCACTCAGAGTAAGTAGACAATTTCGACAAAAAACCAACAAAAATATATATTCCTATCATTCGAAATGAAAATTGTACCGCCAGCTACGAGCAAATAATGAAATTAACTGTACTATTATTGCAAGTCAAGCATTACATTCAAGAAATGAATGATTGTGAAAGCACTTCATGAACCTTGATATGTTCAAATAATATACAATAAGCAATGATATATATATATAAATATTTATAATGCATCAATATAGATCAAAGTGAATAAATGCATACACTGAATAATCATTCATTAACTTAGGATACCTCGAATGCTTGTATCTGCTAGCAGGTTCAAGAAATAATTTCATGAACGCTATGTAATTTGGTAATAGACCACACTCACTCAAAGTTCAGAATACCAACAAAAATAGATAGAAATTCCCTTTTCTTGAAATAAAATTATTCCGCCAGCTATACAATCAAATCATGTAATATACTTTATTACAAGTCATCCATTACAATAAGGAAATTGAATATTGCGAGTACTTTACTAACTAAGTTAACAACTTGGACAGTATTCCAACTAAAATACTGAATAGGTATTTAATTTATATTTTGAAATGAATCTGTACCGCCAGAAATATACTATATGACAATAAGTCATTCATTACCTAAAATAATTAATATAATGAGAGTACTTCACCAAATCTCCATTCCTGATATTTTCAAAATATTTACATTTAGTGAAGAACAAAATTTTTCCTTTTATCAATATGGAACTAATTGAATATCGAATTATTCATGCATTCATACATCATTCAATATAGATTATACCTAGGATACTATAAGTAAACGTATCTGCTAACAAGTACGAGTAATGACATAACCGAAAGCAGACGGGTCGTTCAGCTCTGAAAGGCAGAGCAAGAAGACAGATAAAAATAGGTCGTCAGGATTATTTGTTCACTCCCAAAAGCTGGCCGTAGGTGACTTGGATAGAAAAAATAATAGCGCCTTCTAGTGGAAAATATATGAATTGAATTTTGAGGTGGTACCATTGAAGATACAGAGTCACAGGGAACTACATTTGTTGGCTCCTTATAATAATATTCCATCATTGACCTAATGAATTTCGAACGATTCCAATCCCCAAATTAGAGCCATAAGAGCAATATAATTTACGTCGTCACACATCTAGACTTGAATAATGATGAAGATTTCAATTGAAGCGGGAGGGAACGCGAAACGGAAAGTACCTGATTTTTCCTAGTGATTTATAATTCTCAAACAATATTTAATCACTTTTCAGTCTACATTGAGAGTTTCATGAAATATGTGTATGACAAATCAATCTTCCATATGAGTCAGGTTTCATATTATTAATTCTGAAAATTATATAGGGCAAACAAAACGTTTTGTTCCTTTGTTCCAAAAATACTATATGATAGAACCGATGATGCTACATAATTTCATATAAAAAGAAGGAAAATCATTACAATCATTTGAAGGAACGAATACAAGGTGGGGAGCAATACGCCAGAAAATTACATGATTTTATCGCCTTTTTTAAAAATTAGGGAAACAAAAGTAGGTATAATATACCTTCAGTATAAGATGAAAGATATATCGTTACTCATACGATCAAATCATCCTCTGCGAACACTTCGGAATAATACCTAATAATTCTGATGTAGGTTCTTTCATCGGGATAGAATAGAATATTTTAATTGTAGCGTCGACTAACGGTGAATATTTCGACTGTATGTCCAGATAGAATATGCAGAAGACTAAAAAATTTGCTCACATTCAACACTCGGCAAGGTTCATTTTGAACAGAAAATCATCGAAGCTAGTTTCGTCAATATTCGAAACAATATATTCAAAAGGATTCAATTATTCGTAAATAATGGATCATTTGAACAGGGCTTGTCAACTAACATCCTATCAGAAAAAATGAGGAACTTTTTTGATCGTGTTCCATAACGGAATCAAATACTCGAATGAAATTAAAATTATGTTAATAATTGAAGACAGGTGCTCTAGCAATATCTGACAGCACTCTAAGGAATATATATATTTTTTACATGTATTGAAGATAACTTATATGCTGAGTGGTGCTCAGTGGTGCCCAGTTCTACCCGCATAGAATGTCTATAGGTACTGATACTACTAATATATGTTGTATGAACTGAATATGTCGTCCAAAAAAATGTAGAACCCACTACAAGGTGATATACCTAATTATATAAAAAGGGATATTTTCCAGCACGAGAATACATAAATACGGACAATACGATAATGTATCTATATATTTCCTATAGCGTTACCAGGAATGTCGAATCATATTATGCTTTTGGCTAGAGGGCTCTTTTCATTTCGATTCATCCTACCTACGAACAGCTTCTCGAAATCAATTAATATCGCTAGCGACCCTTAGGTGGTTGCCTACTTAGTAGTATCTCTTCGCAGAGCAGTGGCATCTGACCGTCGGTCAGTATTGCTACGTATTAGGCCATGCGGTGTCGCATGAAATACCTACTTTCGCTACCAATTTGCGCCACAGTTTACTGTTAAGGGTGAATAATCACAAACGTGAAATTCCTGAATAATTTCCAAGTCTCGCCGCCACCGGGAATCTTTGCAAGGGCTGCTCTGAAATGCACTCTCTGTGATGTCCTATTCTGTGGAGAAACTCAAACGGCAACCATATCAGTGCATTTCAGACCACTTATTTCCATTTTCAAATATGAAATCCATGAACAATAATGATACATCAGTAGCAGATGATATTTTACTCAGCCGTCTTGTATTATACTTCTGAACTCATGTCACGTACCACTTATAATATCTTGAAAACTATGTGTGAATAACGAAGCGTTGTAATTATAGAAAATCAATCGAAGCATAGCACTTCGAAGCGAATTCGAATCTGAGAAGGAAGTATTTTGAACACATTTCCAAATTCATGAAAATGTAGGCACTTGTGCAGAGAATAGTCATTTCGGTGACAACTTTTGTTTTATTTGAACAACTTTGTATCATTTACAGTTTTCGAGATGCCAATGGTGGTATGACAAGTGAAATACGGCCTGTAGATATTGATGTATAGTCGATACTCATCCGAAATCGTGAATAATTCCACCGCGAGCGATTTCGGGTTGGCAGACTGGACGGACGCATGCTGCCACCATTTCATTGTCAGCTCGAGATCAACCGAGTTTCTCCCTATCAGTTTCTTCTATGAAACGCAAACTTTTGGAACTTATCACCTAGAAAGGTATTTGCTGATATCTATAAATTCCAAACATCCAAAAAATTTCGATATCTATTTTCTTCTCCATCCTAGCAAATAATTATTATCAATTGTTTGAGAATTATATTGATCACCAGGAAACAATTCGGGTACTTTTTTAATCATGAGTGTTCCCTCCCGTTGCAATTGAAATTTTCATTATTCAAGTCTAGATGTGAGAGATGATGTAAATTATATTGCTGTTATTGCTATAATTTGGGGGCTGGAATCTTTCGAAATTCATTGGGTCAATGTTTGAATATTATCATGAGGAGCCAACAAATGTAGTTCTGTGACTCTGTATCTTCAATGGTACCACCTCAAAATTCAATTCATATATTTTCCACTAGAAGGCGCTATTATTTTTTCTATCCACGTCACCTACGGCCAGCTTTTGGGAGTGAACAAATAATCCCGACGACTAAATATTACCTGTCTTCGTGCTCTGCCTTTCAGAGCTGAACGACCCGTCTGCTTTCGGTATAGTCTTTATTCGTACCTACCTGCTAGCAGATGCGTTTTATTCGAATCTTCCTATGATATTGAATGTTGAATAATAGGTATTGCAATGTATGTTCGTATGTGTTTTCACTCTGCTCCATTTTGATATTATGAAAAAATATGTCTTCACTTATAAAATAAGAATGTACCTAGTTTTGTTGAAATTCTGTCTTAATTGTCAGCTTAGAATGAGTTTGGTCTATTACCAAATTACAAAGCGATCATAAAATCACTTTGGCAGTTGTTGTATAGACTCGAACCTGTTTCAAGCATTCGAAGATTCCTAAGTTTTTGAATGAATATTCATTGTATTGTATGTATTCACTTTGAACCATATTGATGTATCGAATAAATACCTTTTTGCTTATTGTATATTATTTGAACATACCAAGGTTGATGGAGTGCTCTCACAATATTTCAGTTCATGGATGTAATGAATAACTTGTAATTGCGCTCACAATATTCCATTTTATGAATGTAATGAATGACATGTAATAAGAGTACAGTTGATTTCATGATTGCTTGTAAGCTGGCGGTACAATTTCATTTCGAATTATAGGAATATCTATTTTTGTTAGTTTTCTGTCTATAATGTCAACTTACTCTGAGTGAAATTGATCTAAGCTTTCATAAAATTATTCAAGTAATATGAGGTATGCATTCATAAACAATCAGAATCTACCTCAGAGTAATTCATCCGTATACGGTTTTTGAAGACAAAGGTACTATGAAATACAGGTTCATTTCTGCGCTAGCTCCTCCATTTTCAGAGTTTCGGAGTTAGAGACGCGAGTCAGGTGAATAATATTATCTGGTAACAGGAGTGAGAATGAACAAGCAGAGAAAGTATTGTGCCTCTTTTCACTTCGACTTATCTTGCGTTATGTTTGAATAAATGTAATTGTAGATCGAGCTCGAGCTGAAAACCTAGGTACATTCTTCTGAAGATTGATTCACAACAGTCTAATCTCGAACTGGCGCAAGTATTTTACGACTTCAATTCGAGACGTATGGTCTAAGTGACCTCTATATAATACTATTGTGTATATTTTTTTGAAGTGAAAGTTGGTATTATTTTTCTTGTGTAATCAATCAAAATATTAGTAGAAAACTTCACTAGGTTACTTTCATTTCATAATATAAACTCGAAATGATTTGAGATCTCGTGGGCGCGTCCTTTCCTTCTTCATAGGTATGAGTATATTCCCTCTCAAAAATGTTTTTATACTATCATCCTACTTACTCTACTCGAAAAGCAAACCATTATGATCATGTACACGATCTCAGAACACCTTTCATTGGGTGAGTCCTTCGTTACTATGTATATATCTGGGCATCAGGGTCTTGTTTTCACCTAGATGCAGATTGCGTTCCATATGGATATATACGATGATGAATAAAAGAAGTAACTATTCTTCTGAAGCTTTCATATCTGAAGTACTAGGTATTCAAGATGCATCCACACCATAACTCGCTGCCTAATTAGTAGGTAGTCAATTGGCACCCTAACTCGTGGTGAAGGGGTGTACAGATGTATGCCCTCGCGCTGCGATTACTATTACGACAACAAGAGTTGCGGTACCAATAGATGTTATAACATTTGTGAATAAGTACATCGGGAAATGAAAAAGCACTATTTCATGTAATATCTCATACATGAATATGGTCCCAATGAAAATGTATGAATAAGAAAAGAATAAAAATCACATTAATTGTTGAATGATTATAGTGATGCCTACAAACTCCATACAAGTCAAGCAGTCATCATTTCGAGAAGTGATTCCTCACATTGCAATTTCTATCGAATAAAATCCTTGGTCGTTACTGTAACCCCTTAATAACTGCACCAAGAGCTATCACAATTATTGCGCAATTGAAAAGCAAGTACTCGTAATTGGAAAGCAAGTACTCGTAATTGGAAGCATGGTAGTACGGGCCAATATACTGTATCAACGACCTAGAGATATGAACTTGTTCTATCATAAACTATATGAATCTTGATGGATACCCCGCTACCTAGTCAGTTGGTATCCTGACTCGAGCGGAAGAGGTGTATACTTTGGTGCTGCCACAATACGACAGCAAGTGTTGATCAAGGTACCCAAAGATGTAATAACATTTTTGTAAGTACATCTGGAAATAGAGATGCATTATTTCATGTAATACCTCAAACATGAATATAGTCTACAATACTAATGCATGGATAGCAGGTGAAAATTCACATTATAGGACAAATGATTAGTGACTATACAGTCAAGTAGCCATCATTCAGAGGAGTAATTACTCACAATGCAATAACAATTGGAATAACATATTGGTCGGTACTAGATCCTCCCAATTACTTTCAAATGAGCAATTACAATTATCGCGCAATGAGCAATTACAATTATTACGCAATTGAAAAGCAAGTACCCGTAATTGGGAGGATCCAATACCGGCCAATATACACTACTAATATGGTATATTATATGTATAAAATAATTATACATTGCGTGGAAAATAAAAATATTCTGAATTGTTCACAATGAAAAAATTCTCATACATAATGAGGAATAGGTATGTATGATATTCAAATAAGAATATTTATATATACACCCAGAAGGTATACAATATGAATGAATAGAAACCTATCGACAAAGGTCGCTTCTATTTACCGGGGATCGATTTAGGATTTATCATTGCGATGATTTGAATGTTGAACAGATCTCAATACGTAAAAGTAGAGAGGGAACAGTATAAATATGAAACCGTGTTGTATTTAACATTGTATAACTGAATGATAATTTGCAATCGGGTATTGACACTATATATACAAGATGCTACCTAATGGCATTTTAATATAGGAATTCTTAACCCTTTCATTACGGGAGCCGCAAAAACGCGCTAATTGTTGACTGACGTATAGACGGAAGACGCATATTTACAATGAGCTTGGGATAGCTTTCAATACGGGATTTGCCCGCGTGCGACCATACACACGTGTTTCCCATTCCTTTGACTTCCTCTACAGTTGATTTGGCCATACAATAGCGCGCGTTTTTGCGACAATCTGGTATAGCGCAAATGGCTGTTTAGGTTATATTCACGTAATTTCATTGTAAGTTTTGGAGGAGTTCACATATAATTTGTTTGTTTGTTAGTAATGAAATGAGTCGTAAATATCTGACTGTGGCGAATAACTAGAAAAACTGTTGAATGAAGATGACGATTATCAACATCGTCGATTTTGATTATCATTCCGTGCTTCCAGAATTATCATAAAAAGAATGAATACTGGCGTTAGAACTGTCAGCATCCGAAGAGATTCTGAATATTTTTTACCTAATAAGAGGTTATTATTTCATTCATTATTTTCTTTCATTTATTTCAGATTTGTTGGACCTCATTTCGTGTCAATAATGACATTTTTTGATCAAAATGGAATTCTCCATTCCTTATATATTTCCTTTATATAGATGAAAAATTATGAATAACAACTCCCCATCAAGTGATACCTCAATTTGACAGTCCAAAGTTTTCAAAGTGACATCCAGTAAAAGCTTTAAGCACGGAAAACGCATTCTTTCGTGTAGCCTCAAAGTCGGGAAACGCAAGAATGCGCAAGTGCCCTTGACGGGAGACACACGCGTGCGCGAGGCTTCGGGACCCCCGTTCTGAGAGACCACTAAGCGAAAACAATGCCCGTAATGAAAGGGTTAAATCTATTCAAAAAAATATATACAGTATGGTGGAAATGTATGGAATAAATTCATTATCTCTAACGCATATGAATTTTAAGGGAAATCCTGAGACAGGTCGATTTTCATTTTCAAATTGACATCTCTTGATATACATACGGAGTTTGTGACGTCATCCGCGTAGTTGTGGTGACGTCATCGATTATTTTTTAAATAGGAAGACACCCTGTTCAATTTTTTTTCTGGAAGGTGTTTCCATTGTCTATCTGACCATATACGAATATTAGGAAAATAAAGTGATACAGGGTAAGAAAAAATTATTTTATATTTACAAGCTAATAATTATGCTATCAATGTACACAGTTACCTAAATAGGTCGGAGAGGGTAAATCGAATGGCCAACTAGATCTCCTGATTCAACTCCTCTCGATTTTTTCCTCAGAGGTTATTTGAAGAGAAAAGTTTATGTAAGAAGCCGGAAAGATCAGATAATTTGAAAGAACGAATACGAGTGAATATTTCACAAATATATTCAGAAACGATAGCAAAGTTCGAGAATGATTTGTTCTCTGTCTATCACATTGTATTCTTGCAGAACGTCACGAATTTGATTATTTATTGTAACGATTTCCGTTGTAAATATTAAATAAAATAATTTTTTCTCACCCTGTATTACTTTATTTTCCTAATATTAGTATACCGTCAGATAGATAATGAATATACCTTCCGAAAAAAAAATGGACGGGGTATGTTCTAATTTAAAAAAATAATCGATGACGTCACCACAACTACGCGGATGACGTCACATACTCCGTATGTATATCAAGAGATGTCAATTTGAAAATAAAAATCGACCTGTCTCGGGATTTTCCTTAAAATTCATAAACGTTAGAGATAATGAATTTATTCCATACATTTCCACCATACTGTATGTAATATCCTAAAGGTCTAAATTTTGAAGTAGAGGGTGCTGAAGAAGTGAGCAATAATGAATAGCACTCTTTCTCTATAGACTTGTCATAAAGTAAAGTAATCAATATTTTCATGACTTATTGACTTCATCAAGTAGATAGGTGATCCAGCTAATGGAAATACTATTTTATTTTCAAAAATATGAAATACAAAAGGTATACAAATATTCCTGAACATATCGAATTTGGCGAATAATAAAAAAAACACTTTTCAAATAGTATCGGACCTAGTTTGAATCCCTATCTTCCTACAGAAAAAAAATCACATCGAAATATGGACTGGTGTTTTCACAAGAAGTCCAGAGCGCGAATTGTCCGATGATATTTGCGCCCTCTGGTGATACTCCAAAATATGAAGATGAAAAAACGAGTCAGTCAACACAATATCATAGATTGGAACCATAATAAGTATTATGAAATTATTGGTGCAACTAATGATGAATTTGCGGATTTGCATAGGAAAAGCTTGAAATTTTGAAATTCAAAGGTGTAATGAGATCTAAAAACCCAAATGGAGAAGAAAATGATATTGTATTCTCATGTGGAATGTATATGATTCTGAAAATGGTACATATATTTGGACCAACGGGAGATGAATATCCAAAATACAAAATATGTAGTGAAAGCAGTCCTCAAAAATCAAAGAAATAAAAAGTAGAAGAATGAAGGCCTTAGGAAAATATAGTCATTATTCATTATTATTCGTAAATAAATAATATTCATAATAACCTGTATTTGAATGTCTTTGATAATAACCGAGAATATAACTTATCAACGTTATTGAAAGTAGCTCTCAATCTCCCAATCACTCCGTATGGCTATTTTAATGTTATACCTCGTAATTTATATGACTCTTGAAAAGCTGTTCATATAAATAGATACAGAATTATCCAAATTTTGTAAGAGTTGCGAAGCATCATGATTTTTTTCAAATCAACAAAATAAGATTTTTTCGATTTAAAGATTGATTTTTACTATTCATATTGATTTTTCATAATTTTTCAAATATGGAAATAATGCACAAATCAATTACTTATATTTTCATTATTCGATTCAAAACGTCGCAACCCTGGTTTTTCATAATGTTTATAGAATACAAATATTCATCATAGGTACCTACCTACTGGTGAATATACCGGATTATCAGATAAAGTGTTCGATCCTCGTTCCGCACACATGCAGGCGAATGTATCGCATCTACTCTCACTCATTGTTTGGGACTGTGTGGAGTCACAGGTTTTTTTCAAACATGCAAAATGCTTATTAAAAATAAATTGTTGAATATCCTTTGTAGCATTTAAATGACGACAAATGGTTTGAAAATATAAACAATTGAAGGGGTGTCAGTAATACATTGAACGTGTATTTTTTGAAAACTCGTTAACATGGATTTTCCAAATTGCTCGTTTCAACCATAATAATTTCCGTTTCGTGTAAACTTCGGTAATACCAGAAATGGAATATTATTGAATTCCCGAAATCTAAACAATGTCATTTTTGAAATCCAACCTAAAGAAGTCAGGAAAATATTTTCAGAATCTCAATTTTCAGAAATTGAAAATAAAATCACGAAATTCATAAGTTCATTTTTAATGGGTACCTCCTTTTGAACTTTTTGAAAAAATGATGGTAGGGGATACTGCCCAACTAGACATAGTTCCAAATAGGTATAGACGCCATTTTTCTACTTTCGTCGAATATTTCGGAGAGATTTGTTTGTTCCACGGAAGCATAGTAGTTGTCCTCTGAATGTTTACCGAGTGGCATCTGTCAGTTTTACGAAAAAATTCGATATTCAGTGAGTGATATAAGACAATGCTTGATTCTTTAAAATTTTATATCGCAACTTACGTGTTTTTTTCTTTTCAATTAACATTTGTCTGATTTTTTAATTACAATGCAATTTCCATTATATTATACCATGAAACTTTCATGATAAATCGGATAAGTATACCACAAACGTTTAGTATACACAATGTTTTATGAAGTTATACAGATTTCACATGATGGCATACCTAACCGAAGGAGAATTATCTAACCTATACGATGCCAGAATTGGACTGGAAGAAGGCATAATATGCCATCATGAGGCAGCAATGTGTTTAACTATTATTTTGTCAACATAAAAAAATGAATGAAGTTATTTAATACCAACTCATTAAATAGGTAGATACTTTATTCATACCAATAATGTATATTTTCCTCTCATTTGATATACTGATGAAAGCTCGACTACACATTATGAACACAAATACCAGTTGGCTGACTGTGTGAGGAGAGAGCCGAGCGCCGAGCGCGCGATAATGTAGTATTGTCTCATTAAATAAGTACATGTAGATATCTGCTACATGAAAAATTTTCATTCTGGAAACTTATTTCATCTATTGGCTCAATTTTGTTCGCAGCATGTATACAAAAATTTTCATAAATAAAATTTTTTCTCGATTACTGAAAATTGTCATTCCGAAAATAACAAGTTGAAATTTGCTACAGTTCTAGAAATTGATGAACATGAATTTTTCACCAATATTGTATATGGCAAGAAGCGCTATCATGTATACTTCAATTTGAAAAAAAAATCAGTCCGATCGCTCAATTATTTCCAGAAATATAACGGTAGGAACGATAAAAAACGTGTTCTACAGAAAAATCGTACTTTTTGTGTTTTTTCAGAATAAAAAAGTTCTTGGCCTAGAGAAAATGTCGTAAAAAGTGATTTGGTATACACAATCATCAAGTTGAAGATCCGCAGCAAGTCTGATTTGAATCTACGCCAGTTTTGTTTTCTCGAAAACTGAGAGACAGCATCCCAGTATTACTCGCATATTAGATTATCGAGCAATGCGAATAAAAACGTCAGTCGCGATATCACCCGTACTAGATGAGAAGATCGTTCGTTGAACAAGGATAACCGTTGATTTATGACGATTTGGTAACCGCCCACTGCTGTTTCCTCCAAACCCCCCCTGTCCCGGATTTGGACAAAGTGTCTGGCCTTTCCCAGCCTTAACAGATCGTGAACAGAAAGTCTGTAGCGGTGGGGAATTGAGCGATTGTATTGTAGGTATGTGACATATGGAGTTCCACTGTTCCACAAGGAACTCTTGTTCACTCTTCATATAAACAGTTTACTTACTGTAGGAATTCGAGGAAGAATTCTGAGTTTTGCAGATGACACTGTCATATTCTACGAAGCGATTTCATGGGACACCTTAAAATCAGAAGCGGGGGATGATTTTAGGGTTATTGAAGAATGGTTTAGATATAATACATTAACTCTCAACCTTGATAAAATAAAATACCTTCCATTTTCCTCATACTTCTGCGGATTACCAAGGATGGGTCCTTTGATAATCGGACCAAATTCACAAACCCCTGAAGCTGATTCGAAATATAAAATATTGTTAATAAGTTGAGAGGCATATGCTATATAGATTCAAATATTTGAAAGATTACCTTGATATAAGTCACCTCACAATACTATACCATGCACTTGTTCAATCACATTTAACATACGGTGTTGTGGGCTGAGGTGGTGTGAATGATACGCACTTGGAAAACCTGAACGTAATTCAGAGATATGGTAAACCGCTCAGATTCTCTAATGATACATTATACAATGAAGCGAGAATACTTGATATCAGACAACTTTTCTGTGTGATTAATTACTCAACATCAAGAAAAATAAAATAATCTCCCACCCTATCGCACACTCCTAAAGCACCAGAAATAAAACTCGCGTTAAGTGTACCCCGCTAACAAATCCATAGGGCAACGTTACTGTGATTTTCTTGCTCCAAAACTTTATAGTTTAATGCCTGTCGATGTGAGGAGCATAAAAAACATCAATCAATTCAATAAACGAACAAAAAACTGGATTTTGGCTTATGGAAGAAGAAAACTACAAGATTTTGTTGATCAAAAATTGAATAATATAGTAACATCAAATTTCATTCGAATAAATGGTTCAGTGAATTATCTTATATTGTCTTCAATCGAAACAATGAATTTTATATATACCTACTGGCTATAAGTATGTGTAGGTAGAAACAATGTTACACAAGGAACTAGAAAAAAATCACTAGAACGGCTGACACCCTTTCGGAGAGTGAAATTCGATCTCAATTATATTATATGAAGCGCCTTGTCCGAGATGATCACAATGTAGTACCTCTACTCTCCGCTAGGTGTCACCACAAAATTTTCCGTGGCCACGTCCCCGCCGCCACTCACCACTACAGTGACTCTTAGAGTCACTGTACTCACCACTACAGTGACTCTAGAGTCACTGTATTCACCACCAACCTCATTATTTTAAAGTTCATATTCGCAACTATTAGGTCAATAAAATATCTATTATACAACAAAGTGTATTTCGACTCAAAATTCAAGTATCTGGATTCTTATATTACTTAAAGCATTCGCAAACGAATCCCTGCTGCACAGTGAACCACTAATCTTTGACAGTGGTCTGTTATAAAACAAACAACTTGTGTACCTGTTTAATGACAAAAATTGCATTATTCAATATTTCCTCCCAGGTATACCTAAAAATATATTCACTTTTTGAGAAGTAAATCAGTCTTTTCAGAACTGGTTGGTTTTGGCCTGTTCCTATGTGGAAATTGGCCAGCTCATTATTTTGGTAGTCTTCCAAGGATCACAATTAAGTGAGTCTGAGTCTAAATGCTCATACCCTTGTTCATATACAACAACTGATAAAGTAAGAGTTACCTCCAATCAACAAAAAATACAAAAAAAGCGACAAAAAACCAAAACAAATGGTACTTTCAATTTTCTCTACGACTATATCAATTTCAATCCACTATTTATCTTTGTTTGTGCTCTCTGTCATTACTAACACCCCCTTCTTGTTACTTAATTATATGAAAAAGAATTTTGATAACTTGGAGTCCACCTCCAGCGTCACGAGAAGTAAGAGCCACGTGTGTACGCGAACGTTGATGCCAATTTCACTGAATTATCTGTATCATTAGTATTATTATTTATCAATAAATTTGCTAATAGTAACGTCGTGTTCACTTTTTGGAAAAGTCAGTACCTACTATGAAGTAAGCAAAAAATATATTTGTCCCAAATATGTTCCCCAATGACGTTCCGAGAATGTTCCAAATGGAACATACCTGGAGCGTACAATTTGTCCACAACGGATTCACCAAGAATATCCCCGGAATATTATGCGACTTTACGCGACATTCCCGAAAAAATTCTATTGTCGCATCGGGACATCCCCGGAATATTTTAGGAATACATTTGTGCTATTAGGGCATAGACTGTCAAAAGCACAGAACTCGGAGAACAGAGTTCCGTGGGCAAATTAATCTGAAGTTGCTTTACAGTTGCCTGTTAGAAATATAACATGAGTTGATGAAATCTGTAATTATTCTACAATATATTCTAAAATTCTTTGCGAGGGCGCCACAAGACGGTGGCAAAACGATAGGCGTGGGATGCGAGGGGAAAGGGAACTGAGAATACACAGGTTGGAC
The DNA here is from genome assembly GCA_029955515.1 of Chrysomela aeneicollis. NCBI lineage: Eukaryota > Metazoa > Arthropoda > Insecta > Coleoptera > Chrysomelidae > Chrysomela > Chrysomela aeneicollis. The sequence goes on along the minus strand of JARUHQ010000016.1, from coordinate 9,229,533 downwards.
ATTTTCCCAGCAATACATCAATCAACGACGCGAAACACATCCTCCTCGTACGACGGCCAGAAGTGAACTCCATAGATATCTATGGTGAACTCCCCTCATAGAAGTCATAGAAAACAATGACTCCCCTTCCCGAACCTTCTTGGTGGTGTGGTGTCAGGTTTGGTCACTTGGTCAGGTGTCGGAGTCGTGATACTCGTGATGGTGCGCGTCAGAAGCACGTGCCCGCGTCGATCATGCGTCGATCACGCTGAGCCAAGGTCGAGAGCTCAAGACCGAAAGAAATAAGAAGCGACTCTAGAGTTGGATATAGATAGACTGGTGAATTCACTTCCCATCCTGTGAATGGTCCCAAATCTCTCGATTTCGCCTACTTCGATAAAACGTGTATAACGTGACATGGCGTGGGTGAATCTTGCTAAAAGTGAAGCCGCGATTTCAACCAAATTTATAGGTTACTGCAGGTGTCAATACTAAAATATGAATATTTGATTCTGAATGACTTCTAATCGTTTGTAACAATTTCATGGAGCCATTTTCCAATGAGTTTGATGCGAAAATGTATCGAACATGATTGAAAGAAAATTCTTCAAAAATCTTTCGACAGTATCGCCATCTATTGTTGTACATGAGAACCCCACGTAATGAGCTGAAATTCAATTGTTTCAAATCAAGGATTTGTCTGCTGAAACAATTGACCCTTCCCAGAATAGAAAGTTATCATGGCGGATTTTGACATTTGACAGATTTAGTGAAAAATCTAGGGAAAAATTTGACACTTGACAGAATAAGTGTACCATGTTGAAATTGAATTAAAATGAAAACAAATCCAAATTCCAGAATGTCGATAAAAATATTTCTTTAGAATTAAAAGTACAAAGAAAAAGTATATTGTTCTGGAAATTGGATTTGTTCACATTTTAATTCAATTTTGACATGGAACACTTATTTTGTCAACTGTCAAGTGACAAATTTTCCCCTAGATTTTTCACTGAATCTGTCAAATATCAAAAATCGCCATGATAATTTTCTATTCTGGGAAGGGTCAATTGAACAGTAGCGCCGATCCAACGACAGCTGCCGTTCCGAAGTTAGCCGAAGAGTCAGGGATGGTGTTGACTGTTGACAGCTGAGTCGCGGAAATCACGATACAACAGATGGCGCTCGAAAAATGTCAAAAATTTTAAATGAGGGTGATCAACAAACATTTGGTATATGTTTTCAATGGTGATATGTCAATTTTCAATTCGAATTTTAGGAAAGAAATAAATAATCCTAAGTATCCAAAAGGGGCGCTATTGATAGATTATCGTTTATAGAATTCAAAACAGGTTTTATGTGAGTTTCGTGGATTTATTATGTTTTTATAGGCTTTTCAAACCACCTCTGCAAAATCAATGGGGCCACTAAGGTATTTATATCTCAATGATTTCTCTTTATTTCAAGAATGGCGAAGAAATAAGTGTCTAGAGTATATTGGAGATGAGAAGAAACTCTTAAAATAGTGAAAAGCATTATTCAAAGCTGGTTACATACTTTGTGGGATAGATGTCAAACACATACTCGAACACATATAAATAAACTCCTGTTCACAAACTTCAGCTCTATAAGCTCTAGGGTAGCTCTAATATGAAATTAAAATAGTACAATGGAAAAATTAGCAGTGGAAGTGTGAATTTATCTGTAAACCTGTAATAATTTTATCCTAACCCAAAAATAGATGATTAGCGAAACAAAAACAAAGAATTGTAGTCAATTAACTTAATTCTCTGAGAGAAGTAAGTATAGGGGTGCTTATATTGAGATACCCACCTATCTTAAATAGGCAACACAAGTTATTATTTTCATTCATATAATAAAAATAATTATATAAAATAGATGAGTAGGTATCTTCCAAGAATAACTTAAAAAGTTTGAGACCTTGTGGTCTACCAGTCATTCAAATTCATTTATCTCAATTGATACTTCATTCAATTCACAGCTCATTCATTTTGAATAAAGATTTGATTTCATTCAGCCCACATTGCCCTCACTCTTAAAGTTTGCATGTGATGACTTCCAGATGTTTATTGAAGGAATTGCATTCTTTTTGAGCCTATCTCTTGGTTTAATTCTCCTTGATGGTCCTAAAGTAAAATCAAGATTTTCATTACAAACAACAAGAGACACAACTACAGTTAAACCAGATCTTATTTGTTTGATTTAACCTGAAAAACATACCTTCGCATTCAGTTGCGATAAATCCAGTTCTATAGGAAATGCTTACTACAAACGTAAACGTTTGTGGTGATAAGTTTTCCTATTTTCAACGTGATCATCCATTTTTGACACAATTATGAAAGGAAATTCAGGATTTTGTGCCAAAGGAACGATGTCTGTATGGTAGGAGGAACGCTGAAATACTGAACAAATCTTTGTCGATTTCGTCTTTACGACCTTTTGAACTTGCTGCATGTTTCAATAATATCAGTAACTAGCTGATAAGCACGAAACAAGTCCGAAAACTATTCAAAACAATTCATTTTCATTAAAAATAATACGAAAGCCTATGCTATACAATGCTAAATTGCTTTGTTTATCACCCTCGGGAGGCTTAGAAAATTTGACACCAGAGGCCGCCCACTCCGTGATTTTCGCGAGCGATGACGTAGTCAACGGCCCTGAATTCAAAATTATTAATGCTGAATATCACTATAAATGGGCATTAAAAGTAATTTAACTGTGATGTACCTTTTTATAATCGATACAGAGTGTGGATAATTTGCTGACCAAAAAATAATCCTGCCAATCCGAACCTTGGAAGATATATAACCAAGTGAAAATCCAAATCTGAGTTGTGTTTGATGAGGTGTTCGTGCCACCGTAGGAAAATATCGAATCAACCCCCTCGCTAGGGTAGTTTATACTTGTGATTTTTCTAAAAACATTGCTGACCGAGGGTTTCCAGTTGAAATATTTCACTGAAACATCATATTATGAAGATTGTTCGATGCGGATACTTCGTGCCACCATAAAAAAAATCTGAATCGACCCCCTCACAAGGGTAGTGTATACTTGTGATTTTCCATAAAACTATGCTGACTGGGGTTTCTAGTGCAGATATTGCAGTGAAACAGTAGATTATTGTGATTGCTCAAAACATACTCTTCATGCCACCATAGTGAAAATATGAATCAACCCCCTCGCAAGGGTAGTTTATACTTGTGATTTTCCTTGAAACTTTGCTGACTGGGGGTTTCTAGTGCAGATATCGCAGTGAAACAGTAGATTGTGATTGCTCAAACCATACTCTTCATGCCACCATAGTAAAAAATAAAAATTTGAATCAACCCCCTCGCAAGGGTAGTTTATACGTGTGATTTTCCTTAAAACCTTGCTGACAAGGGGTATCAAGTGAAGATATTTCATTGAAACAGTAGATTATGATTGCTAAAAACATACTCTTTATGCCACCATAGTGGAAATCTGAATCAACCCCCTCGCAAGGGTAGTTTATATCTGTGATTTTCCTAAAAACATTGCTGACAAGGGGTTTCTAGTGTGAATATTGCAGTGAAACAATAGATTACGATTGCTCAAACCATACTCTTCATGCCACCATAGTGAAAATCCGAATCAACCCCTTCTCAAGGGTAGTTTTATACCTGTAATTTTTCCTAAAACTTTGCTGACCGGGGGTATCCAGTGAAGATATTTTATTGAAACAGTAGATTATGATTGCTCTTCATGCCACCATAGTGGAACTTCTGAAGTGGATTTGCCAACTTACTAAACTGAGGTATATATATCTGCCACAAGTATGAACTACCCTTGCGAGGAAGTTGATTAAAATTTTCATTATGGTGGCATGAAGAGTATGGTTTGAGCAATCACAATATACTGTTTCACTGCAATATCTGCACTAGAAACCCCCAGTCAGCAAAGTTTCAAGGAGAATTACAATCATAAACTCCCCTTGCGAGGGGTTTGATTCGGATTTTCACTATGGTGGCATGGAGAGTATGGTTTGATGAGCAATCATAATCTATTATTTCACTGCAATATTTACAGTAGAAACCCTCTGTCAGCAAGGTTTTAAGGAAAATCACACGTGTATAAACTACCCTTGCGAAGGGGTTGATTCGTATTTTCACTATGATGGCATGAAAAGTTTAGTTTGGGCAATCACAATCTACTGTTTCACTGCAATATTCACACTAGAAACGCCCTGTCAGCAAGGTTTTAAGGAAAATCACACGTATAAACTACCCTTTCGAGGGGGTTGATTCGTATTTTCACTATGGTGGCATGAAAATTTTAGTTTGGGCAATCACAATCTACTGTTTCACTGCAATATTTACACTAGAAACCCTCTGTCAGCCAAGGTTTTAAGGAAAATCACACGTATAAACTACCCTTGCGAGGGGGTTGATCCAAATTTTTACCATGGTGGCATGAAGAGTATGTTTTGAGCAATCACAATCTACTGTTTCACTGCAATATCTGCACTAGAAACCCCAGTCAGCATAGTTTTATGGAAAATCACAAGTATAAACTACCCTTGTGAGGGGGTTGATTCAGATTTTTTTATGGTGGCACGAAGTATCTGCATCGAACAATCATAATATGATGTTTCAGTGAAATATTTCAACTGGAAACCCTCGGACAGCAATGTTTTAAGAAAAATCACAAGTATAAACTACCCCCGTATGGGGGTGTATTCGAATTTTTGTTATGGTGGCAAGAAGGTATTTCTTCATAGATATCTGTTTTGTATTATGAGCCCGACATTCGCAGTCTCCGGAAGAAATATGTCAATTTGAACCGAGATTTGAACAAATAACGATGGAATATGGCTTCAAATATTAGTAATTTTTGTGAACAAAAACTCCTTGATTCACAAAAATTCCTGAATGTGCACCCAGAAAATAATACACGAGATAATTTAACGTTTTCAAAACAGGGAATATACCTATTCCATAAATAGGTAAGTACCTAATACCTACCTTGAAAACAATTTCATATTAAAAATAGGGAAATTTCAATGAAGAATTCATATGTACTGGCAATCAATGCGTCCTTTTGAATATTTTGAATTATTTGAATCAAAAATTACTTATCTGCCATCTAAGGTGTCTGCCATCACTTATGTCAAAAAATTCTTCTTCCCTATTATTTTCAATATGACGTCAGCAGAAATATGGTGCTGTCAAATAATAATTTTTGATTTCGATTTTCTCGAGTATGAATAAATATTCCGATTTAATTTTGATGCCATCAAGGGCCACTTCTTAGTTCTTATCAATAATGTATTCAAATTATGGCAAACAATTTGTATCACGAAAAGCATTTATTAAAATATTACAATTAGTACAAAACAATACATGTTTATTTATTTAGCTTTCAGCTTCAACTATTTCGCCGTACAAAGTGGAAATCTGGATTTCTTCTTTTTCCGAAGTTCCCTCATTGTTATAACAGGACTCAGAATAAATAAGTCTCATCAGAATCTGCTTCAGGTCGGGCTCAGGAATACGTTGTTATCCATCTCGGCCCGCAGCTCATCCAAAAACTTCTGTAATATTTCGTCGGCCCGCCGCTCGTCCATATGCCTCTGCGTTATCTCGTCAACCTCCACCGGGTTGGTGCGCTGCCTCCGCCGTATGGCGTTCACCATTTGCCGCATAGAAATGTTTTGATACTGTCCAGACATGTTTGACTGTTTATAATTGGGAAGATGGCTCCACTCAGGAGTTGAAATCACTGACACTATGGTTAAAATAAAACATAAAACAGACACCTTCTCACATTCACTCTTCATTCAATCAATACTTCAATACTCTCCAGTCCAAACTCCAGTCCACTAGTCCAGTCCAGTCTAGTCTCCTCTCCTCTCAGTCTTCTCCTTAGACCATACACTAGATAGACTCGGTATCGAGGGCGATTTGTTTTGTAACTGAGGGGGGAAACAATATTTGACATGGTACGAGTTTTCCTATTGGCCGATTCTGACATTGACGTTGTTGACGTATGGAGGCATTTGTTTAAATTTTGTATATGTGGAGAATTTCTCGTGTTTTTATTTATTTTTCAATGTTATTTTTGTTGGAAATGATTAATTCTTGAGTGTATTCAAGAGGAAAGGACTATGGCAAAATATTGTGGAATTTGTGTTAACAAAGATAACAAAACGTCGACGGAATGATTTCATTTGTAAGTATTCCATAGGCGTAGATGCAAAGTAGCTGTAGGAATGATCCATATTGAAAACATTTTGAATAAGAATATTTTTCGAATATAATATTTACCAAACTTTAACATCTGAAACGTTTTTTAGGTTTCCAAATAACATATAAATATGGATGCAGTTGTGTCGAGTAGTTTCAGGATAGAAACATTGGAAAAACATACAGAATTTTATGATATGATCACTGCCCTACTGCAGATATTTGTTGAGAAAGCTTTTCTAATAGTGACAGAAAATAGTTTCTTCAGGTAATCTTAAGTATATCCACAGAAAATGTTGAAGCATGCACTTGGAAAATATGAACACCATTTTTGTTCATCAGGAAACCTTCACCCTATAATTTTGCCATTCATTACATCTGATGATCATGCAAAGTCCTAGAAAAACTCTTTGACATTTTCAGGTTTCCAAAAGGTTGGTCAATCAAATAAGAGAAGCTATAGTAGGGCTGAGAAGGCCAAACAGAAATTTGCCTGAAAAGTTTAAAACTGCATACAAAAGGTTCTTCTATCTTAGAGAAAATAATCAAAGTATGGGAATTTTCAGCTTTTACTACACATATTAATTCAATTTATTCAATTCACAGATTCATCGATATGTATATTGTATGTATAAATATATTTTATTGTATTAAATGTGTATTATTCGAATTCTTCTCTCATCTTGCAAACTAATGATGTGCTTGTATATTATTTATTGTATTCTGATGGATTCTGAAAACATTCGAATCAGCATTAGCTCATCAGGCGAAATATATTATTTATAGAATTCAACAGCAAATACACTATTTGTAAAATGGAAAAAAATGAGCTTTATATTCATATCAACTTTTTCATTATGTTTGTTAAACATTTGTTGGAATTTTCACTCAGCTTTTGCAGGAATTGAAAACCAAACCGAAAATATGCTTGAGAATTCATCAATATTTTCATATTTTAAATCCCTAAAAAAAGCACGTCCCTGGACTCTCGGTTCAACGATCGCCTCACCTCCCCGAAAATGCCATAGTCAGCGCCCCCTACCTTTACCAAACATTGCATAAGGTACATACCGCGTCTATCTAGTGTATGGTCTAAGGTCCTCTCTCTCCACCAGTCCTATTCCCAAGATGGCCGCTGTGACAGCTGCCCTGTCAATTGTCATCTGTCATGTCCGTTATCGCCAGTCATACCAACTGTCAATTAGGAAGTGTTCTGTACCTAAGGATGGTAAACTAGAGAAGGATGGTTCATTGCCATAAGACGCAATGTTGGCACATCGAACAAGTGTTCGTGACGTCACTGACGCAGTGTTGCCATCTTAGTGGATTTTACACCAAAACTGGTGGTTTGAGTTATCGTTTTGTGACAAAAAATTGCATCTAGTGGCTGGTGGTTATTTTTGTGACTTTTTCATGACACATGTGGAAATCTGGTGGTTTCTAAGATTTCTTCCATTTGATTTCTGCCACAGATTTTACTACTAATTGACAGTTGACGCATGCGCATGACACGGATCACGATTTCGATATATTCGTCAAATCGTCAACGTCATGTTTCATGCTGAGCATAGATTTTAGTTTGACATAAATTACATTAGTAGCACCACTAGCACCCTTTTCGATCAAGCAGAAACATTTACACCGAGTGCGCTCCAGTTTTACCAATAGAACTAGCTATTATCTGGTGTTAATCTAGTGGTTTAAATCGTAGTAAACCACCAGAAAACCACTAGATTTTCTAAAATTTTCGCCTGCGGCGCATTTTTTTCATTTAACCAGGAACTGTGATTTTCTGGTGTTTTCAAAGAAGCCATTTTGAGATTTTTGAGTTGGCAACACTGCACTGACGGCCCTTAATCTTTGTTTACTTTTATGCAGTGGGTAACTTATCCCTGGTTTATGTTTCGATATTCATATTTGTGGTTGTACGAAGGGACATACGTATTTTGACCTGAAAAACACGAATTTCATTATATTATCGTGAACATATCTCTAATTTTCGAGATATTCTATGCCAAAGTTCGAAATTTCACCTTCTTTGTATGGCAACTTTTGGGCAAGTATTGTACCTTCTTAGATCCCAGGACCTATTACATGCATATTACGTGACTTGTATTGTTTTTCTCCTTCCAGGTCTTCCTTTATCTTGAATACCCATTTACTGCTGACCACTTGAACATCTCATGGGCATTCTTCAATGTCTGTCCAGGTATTATTTTCCTTTAGAGTTTCAATTTCTTTCTGTATAGCTTCCAACCATTTATTTTTATCATCTCTTTGTAGAGCTTCCTCATATGAGTTTGGTTCATTACATATTGACAGAAAGTTTGTTTCAGAATCACTGCTTTCTGATAGATTTGTTTCATAATCATTTACCACAATGGTTTTGTCTCCTTGTTCTTTTTGTTGTATTATGATCATATTCTTGTTGTATGTCCTCTTCATCTTGTCTTATAATATTCATGTCATTAACAAGATTATTTTCTTCAAAATTATGTTCTTCTCCTCCAGGTTGTCCTAACATTTCATCATTAGGTTCTTCAGGAAAAATATCTTGTATTACTTTCTGATCATCATTGTTTGAAGGGGATTCATCCATTTTTGGATTTTCAATGAATATGACATCTCTTTTTATTTCCACTTTGTTGTTATGGGGAAAATAAATTCTATAACCTTTGGTGTCTTCTCCATATCCTATAAAGATTCCTATTTCAGATTTGGAATCCCATTTTTTTCGTTTTTAATCTGGTATATGATCTGCTACTTTTGTACCAAATATTTTTAGGTCATGTAATTTATATATGTCTTTGTCAAACCATATTTCAAAAGGAGTTTTGTTTTTTTCTCTACTTTGGCCTGTTCTGTTGAGCACAAAAACAGCAGTATTAATTGCTTCTGCCCATAAGTTTTTATTAAAATTATTTTCCAATAACATGGTCCTTGCAGCTTCAACAAATGGTCCTCATCTCCCTTTCTGCACAGCCATTTTGTTGTGGGGTGTAGGCTACACTAGTTTGATGTTGAATACCATTGTTTATCATTATTTGTTTCACATTCTGGTTTATAAACTCTGATACATTGTCACTTCTTATTGTTTGGATTGTATGTCTTGGGGTGGTTTTTGTCCTCATAATGAATTCATGTAGGTATATATGATTTTGAGTTTCACTCTTATTTTTCAAAAAGTATACTGTCCTGTAACGTGAGTAATCATCCTTCATGAGAAGGAAATATTTTGCCCCACCAAGAGAGTCAGTTTCCATAGGACCACAAAAGTCCATGTGAATCAGCTGCCCAGGTTTTTCAGTTTTTGTCTCACTCGGAATGCAGGTAGTATCTACTCCACCATTGTACTTTATGTTACTTCTATTCAAAACATTCTTCACTTGGTCAATGTTCTGGTGAACCATTTTACGATGCCATTGCATCAAGTTCTCACTTACTGTGCTGACATTCGCACAAGAAGCTGTCTGAATGTCTTTGAAGCACATTTTGTATATTTTATTGTCTCTTTCTGCAATAGCACAAACTGTATTTTTTTTACAAACATACACTGCTCATAAGACATTTTAACTTCATGTCCTTTGGAAATAGCTGCACCAACAGAAAATAGATTTGCAGTGATTTTTGGAACATGTAAAACATTGTTCAAAATAGTTTCAACCCAGCATTCTCCATTGAATGCTTGCAACTTTATTTGACCAACACCTTCAGCATGGATTCTTGTCCCATCACCTATTATAACTGTTTTAGGCTGAGAAAGTTTTTCATAAGTGCAGAACATTTCTTTATTATGGCACATGTGTTCTGATGCTCCACTATCAACTATCCAATCTTGTGTTGTCATTTGTCCATGAAAGGCTATGCTTATTGCAGTAAATGCATTGCTAGAGGATTCATTGTTTTCCTTTTTTCTTTTCAGGAACCAACAGTATTCTTTATTGTGTTCTTTCTTTTTGCAATTCTAATAGAATTTGTTGTTTATATTTGACCTACAGTCTTTTTTGTAGTGTCCAACTTTGTTGCACTTAAAGCATTTTCGCTTATCACTTCTTTGTGTGGCTACTAGGGCTGTAACTTCTTGCCTGTCATTGATTCTTCGTTCTTCAATAACCAATCTGGCTACCAATTCAGATAATTTTTGTTTATCTGTTGACACAGATTTCCAAGCTGACACAAAATGCCTATAGTTATCTGGCAGTGAGGTTATGATTTTTGTTGAAACCATCTTTTCTAGAACTTCCCCATTTAATTGTTTAATGTGGGTCACAGTTGCTTCAATTTTAGCAATATATGTTGCCATGTCTTCACTTTGATTGTATTGCAAATTAAAAAACTTTTGTTGCAGAAGATGCATTGACATGTCAGATGTTTGTTCATAAATGATTTGTAATTTGTCCCAGATTTCTTTTGAAGTTTCACAGTTCATCACTTGTAACATGTTTTTTTGTGATAGTCTTGTTACCAATATAGGTACTTTGAGCTTTGGTATCCTTCTTGTTCCAGTGAACCATCCAGCACACCATAGACTTCCAGTGCTTTCAGGATTACTTTTACTTGGAATTTCCATATTGGCCAATTTGACAAACCATCCAGCTTTACATTTGAGCTGTTCATCTCGCTTGAGTTCATTACTATGCTGTCCATTTTCTTACTTTTTTTTAACCAACGCTCTACCGCGTTTTTGTGCCTTGTACCGGCGTTTCACCACGTTTTTTTTGTACCAACGTTTTACCACGTTTTGAGTTTTACTGTTATTTCAATTTACCACAAATAATTTCCATATACATCTGGGCCCATAACCTGTTGTTTTGTTAAGTTGTGTATATGGAAAAATAAAGCGGTGATTTCACTTTTATCCTTTAATTATAACAAATGGACATTATGTAATTACTAACCTTCATATAAATCAATTCTGATAAAACTATCATGTGAAATATCTCATGGATCCCGCAGCCGTTCCCAAGAAGAACGCTGACTCTGCCGAGACAGCATATCATCTTTCATACATCATGTTAACAAGATAATCATTTGTTCAGTTCAGTTGCATTTTTGCTCTCATCATAGTTAGACCTATTTTCCATGTAATTTCCGTAATTAATCGAATCATTGTGAAATAAATATTTTTAAAAAAGTTATTTGGCGCAGTCGTGCGGATTTTCCAGAGTTTACCGTATTGTACGTGAACTTTTCGTTTCAACGATTGACTGGAAATTCGAACCTTGTTGCTTCGTTGAGTCTCAGCAAGCACAAAAACATCTCAGAGATGTTGAAAGTACGAGATTTCGAGACATTGAACATCCACTGCGATATCCTGTTCATACATGAATAGTACTTTTATACAGCCAATGTCCGCCACAGGCGTCCATTTTCAGGATGTCCTTGGGATGTCACAAAGAGAACTCTTCCTAAGTTTTTTTGATAGCCTTTTCATAGACACAACAGAACATTTCCAAAGCGTTTAGTGTATATTGATTTTCATTGAATAAAACTTTTTTTAAGATCACTTTATATAGTATTTTGCTATTCATTTGGACATTGAGCAGAGATCTTCTTTCCTTTGTTTTGTTGGGATTTGGATTATTGTGGTTGAAGAAGAACTATTATTTTCTTGCCGAAGTTTCGAATTAGAATGAATCATCATCAGGACCCATTTTAAAAGAGCCATGATAATTGGTCTATTATAGTTTGAAACTTCGGCGCGAAATTAATAGTTATCTACTTCAATCACACTTACCCAAACTTCAACAAAACAAATGGAAGAACATTTTTAGAGATTACCAAAATGACCAGAAATGGTTAAAAAAAAACACTTTTATAATTTATAAACACTTTTAAAATATATGAACATTTATATTGACTTGAAATATAAATTCAATAAATTTTATTCCATCTATAGGACGTATTTTTATAGGAAAGAAAGATTTCACATTCAACTTGAATTAATATACTAACCACCAGTAATGTGTAACCTAATCTTGGTTTGATTAAAGACTGTCTTAACAACATATTCACATTTTAGTTTTGACATGATCACACTATAATACTGAATGAGGAGTTATATTTTCACTAATTTCATATATTCTCCACTGTTAACACTAACAGCATGTGACTCTTGTACTGATTTGTACAAGAATATACCAGAATACCACTCCACTCTGCACATAAACTATTCCATATTGATGGTATTTCCTGGATCAGAATCACCAAAGCAAACTGTTCTCTTCACCCCATTGTCTATGCTGTGAGGCTTCTATTTGATCTTTCTTGATGGAAATGTCAGTTTTGTATTGATGTTTGTTCGTGAAATCTTATTTATATCTACCTCCAACTGAAAAAGAAGATGAAGTAACTCCGTTTTTTCGACTGATATACTTATTCACTCACCTGTCCATCAAAATGATCTTCACAAAAATACTTGGTGGTTGTGATAGCTGTATTAACAGCAGAAAACCATCTCATCCTGATGTCTTTATTGTTCGGAATGGAAATAACAAAGATTCTTTTCACAGTTATCGCTATTGTTCGAATTCACAAGAACTTTTTGAATTATTTTTTACAACACAACTGAAAACAATAACTTTAACCTCAATTTTCGTTGACTTGTTGAAGAATGTTTAACTAAGTTCAACTGTATAGGACGGCTCAATTGGGCTCAATCCACTGAACCCTTCATCCCGGGCGTGACGTCGAAAAGTATGTTGTATGACCTCATTGACATCCACAAGTAAACATTTTTTTGACCTCGCTAGTACCTCACCGTATACATACAAAGAAACGCCACACAAGAACAAAAACGATACTTTCAACATCTTCTGAAGACCTCTTAAGGAAGTGCATATTGCGTCCCAGAAAAACATCCACATGCCAACATTTTCAGAACATCCCAAAACCTCCCAGGGATGTTTGTGCTCGCTGGGGTGGAAGTGTTGTATTGGCGGCTCTTCAAACATCAAGAAACCGAATCTATCGCAGATACCAATTCAACTCATCATCAACGGATCATCGGAATTTGGAACAGAATCGACCAAGTTCTCGAAGAAGACTTCTACAGTGAAGACAAAATCGCCGATCTGTTGGTCCTCTTCATAGTTAACTTAGAGATGCTCATAGTCACTTCGATTTCAATGTAAGTACAACTTTATGGAAGAATTGTTGAACGATTTTGAGAAATTGAATATCGATACCCCTTTAACTGACTCTCAAACAAATACTTTTTCACCTCTGCCAAATTCAGAACACAATATGGCCCAACAATTGAAACCTGAATACCTCAATTGCATTCCCGAATTCGATGGAAATCCCAACGAATTGAACAGATATATTACGATTAGTTAGTCTTTGATCAAGAAATTCTATAACACAGAAAATCCAGAACATTTTCAAAACACTTTCTTGGTGAACTCAATTATTTCTAAATTAAGAGGCAATGCCAAACTTTTAGTCAATATCCAAAATATTTCCTCATGGGAAGATCTGAAATCAACTCTTATCAGAAGCTTTGCCGACCAAAGAGACGATAGCATGCCTCAATAGAGATTTAGTCATGTTGAGGCAAGCGGCTGGCGAAAAACCTCAACAGTTCTTTGACAGGTGTTTGAAAATATTGAATCTTCTATGTAGTTATACTGATGTTCACGAGACTACGGATGCAGCGAAAAAATTAAAACGAGATCTTTACCAAGATTTAGCCTTGAAAACATTCTTAGCCGGATTAAGAGAACCCTTAGGAACAACAATGCGTTGCATGAAACCTACAAGTTTAAGTGAAGCTCTTCAATTTGTGATCAGAGAAGACAATATTAATTATTTCCAAAATGTCTCTAATAAAACAATCACCCGGAATCAAATTACCCCAAATCAAAGACCATATTTGCCTCAACAAAGATATAATAATGGACAAAACATGCCTTTCAATGTCCAAACACAGAATAACCATTTCAGACAAAATACCTTTTCTTCCCAACCTGTGAATATTCAAACTAGACTAAATAATCCACCACAACGGTATCTCTCGAATGCACAAGTTTTTGAAAGACCTGAAAATAGAAATGTTTTTAAACCAAACTCAAATCAAATGTTTCCAAGAGCTACGCCTATAAGTATGTCGACAAGAAATACTGGAAATTTTGCTAAACCTTCAACCTCATTTCAAAATCAAAATCAAACATACAGGCCTACTCCAATGAGTATTTCAACAAGAAATACCAATCATTTCAACAAACCCCAGCAGAATTTTGTTTCGGAAGAACTATTTTATACTGAAGGTGACCCAAATTCTTGCCAAAGTTATCAATATCAATTCGAACAACACCAAATAAATATTGATCAACATTATTCTGAAGAAGATGGTCATTGTTTTGAAGAAATCCAACACAACAAATTATTAAAATAAAAACTTCGATTCGAGACGGCGAGATCGTAATACCATATAAAAAAATTCACAATTGTGAGATACCAGAAAGTCTAAGTATCGCTAAAAATGGCGAAGCATTCACAACGATCCTCAATAATACTACCAAAACAGTGACTTTAAATTTTTTCGAACCTATAACAGTTGACAAATTCGATCGACAAGAAATTCAAAATTTTGATTTTAATCACATTCAAGACAGCCCAAAGCAAGATTTAGACCTTCGAAATATAAGAACCGGTCATCTCAATGATGAAGAGAAAAACTCAATTCTGAATCTCTGTGAAGAATTTGCGGACATATTTTATCATGAGAATATGCCACTGACTTTTACGAACCGTATAAAGCACAAGATCAAAACAACAGACGAGATTCCCGTATATTCTCGACCATATCGTTATCCCTTCGTTTACAAAGACGAAGTGGAAAAGCAAATTAAAAAAAAAATGTTAGACTCAAAAATAATTCAACCCAGCAACTCACCATGGTCCTCCCCAATTTGAGTACGTAGTGCCAAAGAAATTAGACGCCTCTCTGGTAAGCAGAAATGGCGGGTAGTCATTGATTATAGGCAACTCAATAACAAAACTGTAGATGACAAATACCCCTTGCCTAATAGCAGAAGCTCTCTCTAGGATAGAAATACATACCAAAGACACAAACGACTTTTGGAATCAGTTGGATGATATACTGAGAGACACAGACAATTACAATGAAAATTAATCAAATCTCTTCAAAAGACCTGACAACATCCGTCCCGAAAAATCTCCTATAGACTTTCACACCGAAACCATCTCTATCCCTATAGATGACGTAGATAATTGTTCAACCCAAGTACAACCCGATCCTGAACTTTCTATAAATACTGAAGAAGTAAACGAAACAAATGAACAAACTACAAGCAATGAAAACGAAACGCAAAATCAAGACAATCACGAAGAAAACTTAAATGACGATGATCAAACAATTCACTCGAACAATGAACAGAATCCAATTTTCGGAATACCAATAATGGAAACAGCAGTCAACTATGGACTGAATCAAATATTCATTAGTTCCGTTTTACATTCCCCATGTAAACCGAAAATTAAAATTTTATTCGAAAAAAAGAAACGCATACACTCACAACTCTCACAGAATGATTTCGAAAAAGACACCATTGACTTCATAAAAAATTATATAAACCCCGAGATCCAATATTATCTATATTTCGAAAGTCCAGAACTTTACGAACCATTCATGACCATTCTTCAACAATATTTCAAATCATCTTCACTGAAATTCAAGAAATGTACTAAAAAACTCATTGACATCACGAACATAGATGACATGAAAGAGATTATTCAAAACTACCACGAGGGTAAGTCTAATCATAGAGGAATAGACGAAACGCTTCAACGCATAAAAGAAAAATATTATTGGCCTTTCATGAAGAATTCCATACAAGCGTTCATCAATGAATGTGAAGTTTGCCAACAAAGCAAATATGAACGACACCCAGTGAAAATAAAAATGAATGTAACCCCAACGTCTACCAGACCGTTCGAAATAATCCATATGGACACCTTCACCTTAGAACAGAACAAATTTTTGACCATCATAGATAGTTTCTCGAAGTATGCTCAAGCATATCACCTGAATTCTCTCTCAAGTACAGAAATAGTTGATCACCTCATTAAATTTTTCTCGCATCACGGTGTACCTGAACAAATCATTGTTGACAATGGTACCGAATTCAAAAACTCGGTGATTTCCGAACTACTAAGACTACACAAAATCAAAATACATTTTTGTTCGCCTAACCATCCTCAATCGAACGGAACTATCGAACGATTCCATTCGACAATTATCGAACATGTACGACTCCTTAACACACGAGGTTTTCTGAAAACACCCGTAAAAATGAAGATGGTTTACGCCATTCTTGCGTATAATCATTCCTTGCATTCAGCCACCAACATGAAACCAATAGACATCATCAATGGCCACATAACCAATTTGGAAATCGAAAAACTCTTAATAAATGATTATATAATCGACCATAAAGAACGCGCAAAATTGATATACTCACGAACCAACCAAGACCTCATCAGAGAGAAAGAGAAACGAATTGAAAAAATCAATGAAAATCGTAACAATCCATATTCGAACCAAATCAAACAGTCTTTAAGAAAATCCATGAAAGAAAGAAAACTGCAAATAAATTTGAAAAACCAGTAAAATTAGTTTCAACAAACGCTCGAAAGAAAACAGTATCTACTAACACCCAACAAAAAATTCACATGGATAATCTAAAACGCCCTCTCAAAAATACCTTTGAATTCAAAAACTGATATACTCATATCTTTTTCAGCTTAAAAGGCATCTCGGGATCCCCGGAAGTAAAACTTAAAAACCTAAACAATAACCCTGGTTTAATCCCACTTAAACTAGGCGTTGCAAGAATTAAAGAATATTCACATCGTCTCATTCATTTTTACGATCTTCATCCTATAATTACTGAAATCCATTCATTGGAAATACAGTCACATAATTTGAATTTTTCAATCAACAAAAATTTAATGTACCTGAACGACTCTTCGAATTTCCTTAAAATACTGAATTTTATCGAAGAAAAGATAGAAAACAAACTAACAGAAATATTACCTCATCCAGATAGAATCAAACGCGGTTTGATAAACGGTTTGGGATCAATTTTCAAGGCTATCTCAGGAAATCTAGATGCAAACGATGGAGAACGATACGAACAGATGATCGAACAATTGCAGAATAACCAAAAAAATTTAGTATCAAGTATGAGAACTAGCAATTCACTATCTATCAGAATGATCAACAATTTCAACAACACTGTTCAGAAAATCAATCACAATCAGAAACTCATCGAATCCAAAATTAATCAAATAGCTAAAATCGTAGAAGGTCAAGTATACCGAGAAAATTCAATATATATTGAAAACGTTTTCAATGAAATCATTAGTCTATATGAAATGATTTTTTCCATTCTACAAGACATTGAAAATTCAATGATGTTTTCAAGATTAGGAATAATGCATCCCAGCATTATGAAAACAGGTGATTTTTTCAATGAACTCAAAATTATACAAGATAATATCCCAAATGGAAAACGTTTACCCTTAGATGTCACCATAGAGAATGTGTTGCTTCTGGAGAAATTAGTAAAGATAGATAGCTATACATTTAATAACAGAATAATATACATTCTGAATATTCCAATCTCATTTCCATTTGAATTTGATCTATTCCACCTATACTTAATTCCCATTCCTGAAAATAGTCAGTTCAAGGTAATTATCCCGAAAAACAAATTTTTGGCTATAAATAAGTTGTACTACGCATATTCGAGTGACGATTGTACGAGACTTGCACTCCAATCCTACTTCTGCGATGGAATGAAAATACAAGAACTTCAAGAAGGAAACCCCTGCGAAGTCCACCTTTTGAGCCTGAAAAACACTTCCACCTGCCCACAAACATATGTCTCTATCTCCAGACCCATGGTTAGAAGACTAGGAGAAACCAATCAATGGGTGACCGTACTGCCAAAAGAAGAAAATGTGAAAATCAACTGCCACCACCAAGAAGAAATAATAAAGATAAAAGGCACAAACCTATTCGACATCCCAATCGGCTGTCGAATCACCACCCCTCTGCGAAATATCAGTAACGAAGAATATTTCAGCAATCCCGGCAAGCCAATTATATTCCCAAATACCGATACATTTGCGAATGAACCACCCAGAGAAGACCTCAAGATCGCTCTCGAAGACATCGCATTGGACGATCTATACAATATCAAGAGGATGACTGCCGAAAACCAACCAAGTATTTCTTTCGCCTCTACATTCCACATCCCTAGTATTTGGACAATCATTTTGTATGGGTCTGGAATCATATTGATTGGTTTCATCGGATACAAAAACATTCGGTCAAGACGATGCAACAAGAAGAAGCAAGAAAATGAGCAGCCCGCAATAGACCTCTCAGAAGTTCAAATCTCTCGCTAACCCTCTGGATTTGAATCTTTGGGGGGAGGAAATATCTCATGGATCCCGCAGCCGTTCCCAAGAAGAACGCTGACTCTGCCGAGACAGCATATCATCTTTCATACATCATGTTAACAAGATAATCATTTGTTCAGTTGCATTTTTGCTCTCATCATAGTTAGACCTATTTTCCATGTAATTTCCGTAATTAATCGAATCAAAATCATTGTGAAATAAATATTTTTAATAAAGGACTTGAGCACTTCAAAAAGTTATTTTGTGTCAAAGAACACTTTTCTTTTCTTGACATTTGACAATGGACAAGTTACGTTTATACCACAGTTTGCACATACAATGGCAATGTTGCCATATCAAATATTTGTTGCTGACATTTCAACAAAATTGCTCAGTAAGAAGATTTAGTAGTTCGATAAATATTAATGAATTATTACATCACCTCCATTGAAAAGTGTGTAGTGTTTATGAAATCATTTCCATCTAATAACCAGTATGCCAGGTAGCAGATTTGCTATTTTTGGACATAAACCAAGAGGATTCCAGTATTATTTAACACACATTTCTAAAAGGCACTAATTTTGTTTGGGATAAGGTAGCGAAAACGGTAACCTCAGGGATTTTTACGAAATTTGCACAGATGATTAAAAACGTGATAAAACCACTATAGCAAGCGAAATTTTTGTGCGGAAATCATACCTTTGGAAGATAATGCCCTTTTTAGTTCCAGAAAAGGGTTATTGGGAAAAGTCACTATATATATTAATCTGCAGGGATTTGTTTAATAGGGTGAATGTGTATAAGAGTACGCACTTAGTAAATTGTGTTCAATATCATTTTTATATTTGAAGATATTGATTCGATTTCGCTACCAGCATAAATGCCATTGGGTAGAGATCACTTGGGTAAGATAATTTCTTGATGAATTTGACTATAAGAATTGATATATCTATTTACATCAGTCCATGCAAATGCGCACTCTTATGCAGATATGTTTACAAGAGTACGCATGTTAATGTTCAAGAGTGCTCATTGATTTTACAAGTGTTGTTTATATCTAGAAGTGGGGAAGATCATGAAATGAAGTAGATAATATGAGGTGACTTTATTGAAATAACTAATGGGTATAATGATAAAAACAAATATGCCTTCATTCTGGCTATAAATAGAAACAATAATTCAACTTATAATGAAAAATGTCAATTCTTACTTTCTTTCTTCTTGCTTTGCGAAATTGTATTGATGAATCCTGAATCAGAAATTAGTTTGAGTGTGCCAGGTGGGGCATACGAAAAAAGTTCATCTTTCATTCGTTTTCTAGGGAATATAAGTGCAGGAGGAATATAATTTCCAGAAGCACTCATACAACACACAGCCGTAATGAGTTGTCCACGTTCCCCACTCGCGACTATACCAACAAGTTTTTTACCTTTGGAGGATAACACTTTTGGAAGTTTATTGGGTACGGTGGAGAGTCCGGTCTCTTCCATGTTGTAAATACAGTCCGGGGTGTATTTTCTCTTATCGAACAAGTTTTTCAAATTTTCGAAAAACCTTGATACTTGGGGCCTATTGAAAGCCATAATTCTCCCCATCGAACCTTTTTCGGGCTGTCGCAAAATAATGTTATGCCTTTGACAAAATCCTGCGAGCCTAGATTCACCAGCCATTTTTTTATCTTTGTTGAACACATCTGATATGTTATTTATCGCAGCAAATTTATATCCAGCAATTTTGAGATTTTTTTTGTGATGCCATAAAATCTCTCGTCCAATTCTCTGACCTGATGCTGTGCCAATTCTTCCTCTATTCCATCTGGAAAGGTTTTTTTGTATCGTCCCAGTGAATTCGGTACATTTCCACATTTCAATCTTTTTCTTAAAGTTGATTCTGGTATACCCATCTCTGCTGCCACTCTTCTATTGCTGGTCCCTTCCAAAATCTTTCGTTTCGCTTCTTCTAGATTTTCTTTGAATATTAATTTTCTTGAACTTTTTCGTTTATATCGGCTCATTGTAGGTTCAGATCAACGATACCTTCTAAACAAAAAAAAAGAATAATGATATAATGACCATTTTCATAATTCGCAAAAGAGTATGCACTGCGAATTTCAAACCTCACAAGAGCACGCACTGCGCACTCTTGTTAGGTTCGAAACGCGCGCTCTTGTACTATACTACGTAGTTGCGTGAAATTGATTAAATTTTTCGTACATGCCACTGACTAGCAATTTCAATAGATTAGAAGAAGCCAATTATTCATAATCAATTGTTCGATAGCGAGAAAAAGTTAAAAGAGCTATTACGTACCTACTAAAACATCAAAAACCTGAACCACGAAATTTACATCAATGACATCCAAATTATTCACTGGAGGATTGGCACGGAATACACAGGGATATACGACTGATTATGTCGGTATTGCAGCGATCTTTATGAGTTCTTTCATTGACAGTGAATGAAAATTTTAAGAGATGGCGATTATATGTAATTTAAGCACTGCGCACTCTTATCCATATGCGCACTCTTGTACACATTCACCCTAACTACTACTGCCTCTCCTCATCAGCCAACACATCAGCTACAGATTCATTTCATTATTTACAGCTATTTTTTTCCCAATTAACATCGTATGATATCGAAGAATTTCGAATATTTATGATATCCTCATTGTATATATAAAATTTCAAACAAACGTCAAATACGTCCTTCAAACTTCACTACTTATACAGTGTTGCCGAATGAATTCACAATGTTCAGTTATTTTTCGTGCAAAAAATATAAATTTGGAAAATATAACATTTCCAATTTTGAAATTTATAAATTTTGAATTTTCCTCTCATTTCATACAATTTATATTGTAGGATATTTATCATTTCATAAACAGATTTTATTGTTATTTTGTTCTAGCATCGAGATTTTGAAAACATCAATGCGAATCTTGAGCGAATAAAGGTGGATTCATAGCTGCCTTATAGCAACACCAGTCAGTGATAAGTGTTCTCTCTCTTCAATACATGTCAAAAAGAAAAATGGTTATCAGTTAAAGAAGGTGAAATTTCGAACTTTGGCATCGATTATCTCGAAAACTATGATATGTTCACGATGATATTATGAAATTCGTGTTTTTCAGGTCAAAATACGTAAGTACCAACAAAAATTTCCATCAAAATATAGATCGCATGATAAGTGCAAAATTACCCAAAGATTCAAAGAATGAGGATAATAATTTTAACTTCGATGATATGTGTTGTCCTACTGCAAAACACCAAGTTTGTCTCATATTAACACTTGGAGTAGGAACAAATATGTCGTGAGAATCCATATTCGTGTTGTACATGAAGAACAAGTCTTTGAATGCTTAAATTTTCTGAAAATAGTGGTCAGTGAAGAGTATAATGAACGCTGAACAATGAAATAAAACTCAATAGTAACTTGCCTTGAATCATCCGAAAATATTTTCGCAGGAAGAATTAAAATCGCCCGTAATTTTTTACCGCCATCTCTCAAAGATGACAGAGATTGTCAATTCTTCTTCCACTCCGATTAATGGAACGTAACCTTAACCAACGTCACAATTTTAGAAAAGGATAGAGAATTTTCGATATTTGAATGCCGATTTTGGAAAAACCATTGAAAATAAAAAAAAATATATCGACTTATTCTCTGGAGGACCGCGTTTCACATATATCATTTTTGAAAAAAAGTGTACAACCCAAATAATTTCCAAATAATTTACAGGGTCGTTCATAAAAAAAAAGAAGATATCAAACTCATGTTTGTATAAAAGGAACACATATGGTAAAACCCTATTGATCTTTTGTTAGTTCTCTCATTGGTCTGGGTCCGTAGCAGAAAGAAAGAAGAAGCATGATATTCTTTTCTGATTATCTTCTTCAACTTTTGTTCTGTCAAATGGGATAGACAGCATCTATGGTTTTGACCAATGGGGAACCCAGAATTCATAACTGACGCTGATTTCAAACAGGATGTGAAGTTTTTTGGCAAATTTTGGGAATAGGAGACGTTATCCGTCCTCTACCTGCTACTTCGAGGCTTTTTCCAGTGTGGCCATGATGGGGTGCACTTGACTCAAATTTGTGATTTCTTTCTCGGTGAGTTAACCGTTGAATTAACCATTTTGGGGAATTTGTGTTGAAAGCGTCTACTAAGCTCAAGTTGCAATCATCAAGTGTGGTTTTTTGGAGCCTTTTATGGGGATTTGTGCCGACCACCTGGAGACTGCCATGCGGTGAGGGATGCCGCCATTCTGTCCTACTGTCCTCTGTTTGACTTCTTCTAGCCTACCTGCCTTCTCAGAAGGAAGTTTTGAACCAGCAATGATTTCGTCAGGTTGAAAATATACCTATTTTTTTTCGTGTTTTTTTCTTGCACATGTCCCCACATGAGGCTATTTTTTGTTAGGGTGTTAGGGTACAGCTTAGCCCTCATCTTCAGACTCCTGGCATAAAAGTAGAAGTTTGTCTTCATCGTCTCTGCTAATTAAATATTCAATACCAAAACTGTGTTTCCAGAAAACCTCATCTTTATTGTAACAGGTTATGGGCCCAGATATCGCTGAAACCTTTTGAAATATTTGGAGACGAAAAATTGAAACGTTAGTCGTTTTTGAATTCAGGATTCGTTACCTGACGTTTATTTTTGTCAAAAGTTGAAAGCCGTTTAGCAGAGTGAAATGTCCGACAAAGTCGAAGTAGCGAACATCAATAAATTTGATGGGAAAAACTACCAGCAATGGAAGTTCCAGATGAAATGTGCTCTCAAAGCAAAAGGACTGTTTGGGCATGTGGATGGCACAATTCCAAAACCAACAGTTACAGAAACATCGAACAAATGAACTTCAACAATTGCAAACTTGGTTGAAGAAAGATGCACTTGCCATGTTTACGTTAACTGCTGCCATGGATTTTAGCCAGATCACATTGATAGAGAATTGTGATTTCTCCAGGAAAGTGCTCAACAAACTTGATTCCATCTATCAGGAGAAGTCAGAATTGAACAAGATGTTGGTGCACGAACGTTTTCATCAATACAAGATGAACGCGAACGATAGCATCGCTCAGCATGTATCTAAGGTTGAAAATCTTGCGAACATGGTGAAGGAATCAGGTGAATCAATAAGTGAAGTAGCCATAATGACGAAAATACTAGAAACTTTACCCACAAAGTACGGGAATGTAAGACAAGCATGGTTGTCACTCGATGAGAAGAAACAGACTACAGCAAATCTAACTGCACGTCTTCTAGATGAGGAAGCAAGTTTATCGGTGTATGAAGAAAATGAAACCGCTTTGGCAGCTATGTCCTCAACGAACATCGGAAAGAAAACGACGCATCATAAAAAATCAAGAAGTTTTCAAGTTACCTGCTACAATTGTAGAAAAAAAAGGACATATCTCTAGAAATTGCAAACAACCTAAAAGAAATAATCATAATGAAACAGCTGGCAGTAGGAATCAAGAAGATGTCTCATCAAGATCCGTTAATACAGCAGTGTTGCCACGAACTATTTATAACATTATACACCGCGCATACTCAAATTATACACCATTATACACAACATATTCTGAATTATACACCAACGATTTCCAGAAATATTTGTTAAAAAATAGTGATTGGATCATGCATTTATTTCTGCAAACGAGATTGTTTTTTTAATTTTAGTTTTATTTCAACTTTCAAGATTCTCTGTGTCAGTGCCTACTAACCTTGGCCTCCTGCCTAACCCCAGAACTTTACAGAACATTTTGGCGGGAATGGCACATTTATGAAAACAAAGTCAGCTAACTGGAAAAAATCTAGTCTTTCGTGCAGTGAAACCTTTTGTCTCTTTTTCTTTTGAATTTCTAAATGTTTTGGCTACATGGCAAAATTCTCAATTTATTTATCTTTATCTACTTCCTTATAATTTTCATCCCATATAGTTTTTTATAAATGCATCAAAGGTTCAACTACTTATGAAACTCACTGATATGATATTGGTATTAGTACTTGTACTAGTACTACCAGTACCAGCACAACTATTCGTTTTCAACCATGCTTTCATATTTTTATTTGCCCTGAAAATTGAAATCTTTATTTTTTCAAGCCCAAGGATATTTTAATTTATTGGCAGTAATGAGAAACCTTGAATGAGTGACTGTTGTTGCCACATGTCATTACTACGACTTCTGTGACAGCAGTCGAAAAACTCGAACACAGAACTCAAGAGACAAGAACAAACCCTATACAATGTTGCCTGTTGCCTTGTTGCCTCGTCTTAGACGTTGCTAACCAACCTAGCCATTTTTGTCGTGAAAATTTGACCAGATTGATCATTATACACCATTATACGCAAAAATGAAAGATACACACTATTATACACGGGCCATTGAATTATACACAATGTGTATAATTATACACCAAACGGCAACGCTGTAATACAGCTTCCGTAGCCAATAATGAAACTGCATTCAATGTGGAGCAGATCAATCAAATTTCCTATGGAGACGATTGCTGGATTATGGATAGCGGTGCTTCTGCACATATGACTTATCGACGTGAATATTTTTCAATGCTTGATGAAAATTGTACTTCAACTGTAGTTCTTGGAAACAATAAAACCCTAAATGTTAAGGAAAAAGGTACAGTGAAAATTCAAAGACTTATTCATGGACAATGGTATGACAGCAAAATAACTGATGTTTTGTTTATCCCAGAACTTTATTTTCTGAAGGTGTTGTTGTCAGAAAAGGAAATGAAAATACTTAAACAAAATAATCAAGCACAAATTTATGATGGAGAGCATGTGCTTATGGAAAACAACACAAACTTCCATTTCGAAAAGATGATCATGTGAAAATGCAACCAGGTGAGCGCATTTTCGCATGTAATACAACAAGTGTATTGATGATTATCGAAACACAAATTCCTTCGATTTGTTTCGAAAAAGAGAAGGAATTTTCGATAATCATCAACAACACAAGTTGTATTTGTTCAGATTATTTCATGAATAAAATCAAGCCATTCTGATTGTTCCGTATTAGTAATTAAGTTTTTTTTTTATATGGGTTTTGATAATGAAACTTTAGTTCATTAGATGGAAACAAGAAAATATATATATTTTTTTATCATATCTTCATGTTAGTCCTTAATATTCGCGCTTATTCATGTTGACCCTTCCTAAAATCTACGCGCATGACTACACTAGCTGCGCAAGGATCGTGGAAGAAAGAGTGTGATTAAAAACCCCGCAGTGAACGGTCAAAAACTTTTTAAACTGTACAACAAATACCTACTCAAGAAAAGAAATCATTATCCTTTTCTTTGATTTATCCTGTGTGACGAGCAACAGAAATACGAAGGGGCCCCAAAAATCGTAGTAATCAGCACTCGTCGACGGTGGATGAATTTCTAGACCGGAGACTGGCAATATTGGCCAAGAAATAAGAAATAAGGTAAGGGAAAACATGGTTAGTTCAACCTTATCAGAGTATTTATTTTGACGGTATTTTTATGAACCTATTCGCAACATAAAATTGGTCCTTCAAGCCAAATACCTTTCAAACTTTAATATATTTTCTTGGTCGCCATCTTGCTGAAAACGCAAAGCTGATAATCCTTTCAGTTCATAGTTTATTTTGCGCAAGTCACATCCTCTCCAAAACAATAATTATTCGGGTATCATTATACCGTCCGCTCCCCGCTAATCTGCTCTCCATTTCACCACTTTTTGTCAATCTTTTTATCCATTTGAAGTTTTGAGGAATTTACAGGGCTGGCTCTAAAACAATTATTGTTGCTGTAGATTCTCTGCGTGCATACTATAATGACTATACTCTCGCTGATAAAGTGAAAAGAGCAAAATGCTTTAGAACCATTGAGGTTAAAAAAATTACTGAACTCTATAATGTAGCTACCAGAGCTCAGGGTGATGAATCAGCGCATTCTGTTTTCATGCAACGATTCAAACTCGTGGAAAAAATTTACGAAAATTTTGTGAAGCAACATAACATCATTTATGTGCAATGACGTTGAATTCGATTTAGATGCCGAGGAAGTCATTCGAACTGATTTTGAGGATAAATATTTCACTATTAAATCTGTTCATTATGAACTTTTCGAAAGAGAATGCTCTTGAACAAACTTCTATTTCACCGAGAATAAAACTACCTGAATTGAGACTCAACAAATTCAATGGAGATATAAAAAATTTTCCTTTTTTTGTGAACGTATTCGATGCAGTTATTCATAATAATTCCCAACTCACTAATATTGAGAAGTTTTCACATTTGATATCGTCATTAGAAGGTCCACCTAAGAACTTAGTAACTTGTCATCCATTGACATCAGCTAACTACATAGTAGCCTACAATGCCTTAGTTAAGAGGTATTCAAACGAGAGACTCCTAGCTACATCGCACTGGAATGAAATTGATAACGTTCCCCGGATGACTTCTGAAAATCCCGCTCTTTTATGCAAGTTGCTGGATACCTTCGAAGAAAATCTAGCCGCCCTCAATAATCTAAAATATCCTGTCAAACTATGGGATTTCATTATTACTCAAATGATTTTCAAAAGATTAGATCCTACTACTTTATCTCGTTTTGAACTGAACCATGGCTCTAATGTTGTACCAACATTTTCGGCCGTTAAATAATTTTTGAGAAAACAATGTATCGCATATGAAACCATAGCTTCATATTCTAATACCCGCTTCACAAATGACTATATCATCGAAATAAATGAAAACACCCGGTAAATCCCCGAAAATTTCCATATTTTTCCGCTGAAAAACTTCAGGAGCTGATGAAATTCCAAATGGAAGCCGGTTAAAACGATATCGAGCAAATGGTGTATTGAAAGTACATAAATCCGCACTTTCCTCGTCTAACTTTATATGCCAGAATCCTTCTTTCATGTCAAAAACTGAAAAAAATGCCATACCTGTCAATTGTGGAATTATATCTTCTAGTTTAGGGATGAGATATAATTCCCTTTTTATAGCACTATTCAAGTCTTTGGGGTCAAGACATAAGCGCAACTCACCATTGATTTTTTCTCTTATTACTAGGTTGTGCGTCTCTTTTAGTTTCTCTAATAGAGCGTGAGGGACTCGTCGAGGGGGATTCACTACTGGTATGATATCAGATTTTATATGAATATGATATGTTCCAGGAAAATTCCCTGTACCAGTAAATAAATTGGAATAATTATCAAACAAATCATTTTCAGATCTCAATGAATGATTCAGAATATCTACTCTTTTGATTAGTCCAAAATTAACACAGTCACTTTATCCTAAAATCGGTTCGGAATCAACATCGACTACTAGAAATTCAACAATCTCCCTGGTTTTTTGTTATGATACAATTCAATTTAGCAATACCTAAAGGTTTGATTTTTGACGTAGTATTTCCAAATCCTAAAATCACAATATTTGTTGGTTGCATATTTACACCTTGAAGTTTCGAAAAAATTTTCAACGGTAATCAATTTATTTCTGCACCACTATCTAATTTTATTTTGATTTTCAAACCATTGATGATGATATTTTCATACCAGACTTGTTGACGCTCAGTTTGTGTATTCCTTACTTCATTCACATATAACTCGAGAGAATTATGTTCATTGGGATCCTCCCTGCAATCTGGATCGTCAGGCTCGGATCCATCTTCCTGTATTTCGTGAATATTTTTCTTGTTTTTCAAATATTCCGAACATTTCTTGACAAAATGTCCCTTCTTCTTACAAAATCCGCATTCTTTACCAAACGCTGGACAATTCCTGATTTTATGAGAGTAACCGCAAAATTTACAATCATCGATGACGTCTTTTTTGATTGATTTCGTTTTCACTACATTTACATTGACACTTGCGTCACGTTGAAATTCTTCTATTTGTTGCTTACTGGCTTCTACTGCTCGACAATATTCCGAAACTTTTTCCAGGGTTATATTTCCATCTCGTAGAAGAACTTCTTTTACATACGAGTCTCGGATTCCAAATATAATTTGATCTCTTTGCTTGTTGATCCCCAAATGCACACTTGGAAACAGAATTTTTCAATTCGGTAAGGTGACTATCGAAGGTTTGTCCTTCTTTCTGTGTCATATTTCTGAATACGAATCTTTCATGCACAATATTTGCTCTTGGTTTGCAATAGTTCTCGAATTCCTTGAATAAATCCACCAATTTGATTGTTTCGCTATTTAGCTTCAGTGAATTGAAGACTTTCAGACCCTCTTCACCAATGGCACTGAGAAAAATTCGCCCACAAAGGAATATTCAATTTCCTGCAAGATTTCATGATTACGAAGTAAATCTAGTTGAAATTGACGTTCCTCAAACCTACGAGGAAGCTCTACAATGTGAAGATGCTGACAAATGGAAGGAAGCAATACGTGAGGAACTTGATGCACTGGCGAAAAATGGCACATGGGAAATTGTTTCTAGACCTACACACAAGAAACCAATTGACTCCAAGTGGGTGTTCAAAGTGAAACGGAAAACCGATGGATCAGTGTATCGTTTATGTGCAAAAGGATTTTTGCACCGACTACAAGATTTGATTCAATCAGGATATTATTAGCAGTGGCTGCGCAAAATAACTACAAAATCATGCAGTTCGATGTTAAAACTGCCTTCCTTTATGGTGATTTAGAGGAGGAGATTTTTATGACAATCCCAAAAGGAATGAATCACTAAAGAACCAAATCTGGTATGTCAACTCAAGAAATCTTTGTATGGTTTGAAACAAGCACCAAGGTGCTGGAATAGAAGATTTGATAATTTTCTGAAGAATTTTGGATTCAAACAAGGCGAAGCTGACAAGTGTGTATATCGAGGAAATGAGAAGAATATCAAAGTGCTTCTGATAATTTATGTTGATGATGGACTTTTGATATCAGAAAATCAATTTGTCATTGATAGCATTCTGAATGAACTGCAGAAAACATTCGAAGTCACTATCAACAAAGTTAATTATTTTGTTGGTCTAGAGATTTCACAAAGTAATGAAGGTTCTATCTTCATAAGTCAATCGAATTACATTCGACAAATAGTTCATCGTTTTGGACTCAATGAAGAAAACATAAATAGTACTCCTGCAGATCCACAGAGCAATTTATCTCTTGAAACGGGTCCATTTCTACGTGAAGAAGAGGTACCGTACAGGCAAGCTGTAGGATCGCTAATTTTTACAGCCATAGTAAGTCGTCCCGACATAGCACATGCAGTGGGAGTAGTGAGTCGCTACCTAAACCAAAGTTTACAGAAATAGTATATTCTGTAAACTTTGCCTAAACAATCATACAGGGGCTCATTGGAATGCTGTCAAGAAAATAGTCAGATATTTGCATGGAACTTCCAATTATGGCATCAAGTATGAAAAACAAACAGATACTCCAGCTTTAACAGGTTTTTTCGACGCAGACTATGCTGGTGATTGTCAAACAAGACGCTCAACAACAGGTTACTTGTTCAAATACTGCAATGGACCAGTCACTTGGCAGAGCAAGAGACAACATAGTGTCTCATTATCCATAACTGAGGCAGAATATGTTGCAGCTTCACAAGCTACAAAAGAAGCAGTATGGTTAAAACGACTACTGGATGATATAAAAGAACCGATTGTGACACCGATAGTACTTCACATAGACAATCAAAGTGCTGTGAAACTCATACGAAACCCAGAGTTCCATAGTCGTACAAAGCACATTGATGTTCAGCATCATTTTGTTCGAGAAAAATTTGAAAATGGGTATATTCTTCCTGTTTATATATCCACCACTAACCAAGAAGCTGATATTCTGACAAAACCTCTGCATCGAAAATTATTCGAGAAAATGAGAAAAATGATAGGAATTCAGCAGATCAAGAATTTATAGTTTAATTTTTGTATTTGTTTATTTATGTTATATAATATGAAAAAAGTGGGAGTATTGAATATTGATTAGGATTCTTCTATATTGTATAACATACTGTATATATAATCGATGTATCTATCAGAAACAAACATGGGTAGGCAGACAATTGATATGTTGAAGAAACGATATAGTTAGTTGTTTTTACGATCATAAAAGTAGAAGTTTGTCTTCATCGTCTCTGCTAATTAAATATTCAATACCAAAACTGTGTTTCAAGAAAACCTCTTTATTGTAACACTTTGTCTTCGTGAATTCCTGTACCACACCACGTGGACCTTGGATAGGGGCCGCAATTTGGACCATTGTGGAGGATCATATGGACCCAACCTCAGGTTTTGTTACACCTTCGGTGTTTCATTTCATCGAGATTTTTTATATATCATACATAATATACCATTTATATTACTTTATAAACACCACTAGAGCTTTCGTGAAGCTCTCACATAGTACTATGCGACAGCGGATCTAGTGACCTCTAGATTACAGGTTTCTAAAGTCTTACTAACTTTATAAATTTATATATTTATTTGTGATATGATATAATATCTAATTGCATTATTCTACAATCACTGATATATGATTCTCACATTGGTTCATAATATTTTTGCCTTGTCCTCATATTACAGTGCCACCGATACCAATTTATCAAATTCAATAATGTAACTATTCAACGAGCTACATCCCTCAAACGTCATGTTTCTCAGGCGTTTTTGAAGAGAAATACGTGAGGTTAAACCAACTCTCTTATACGTTATTTGAAGTGTATTCATGATAGATAGATAGAAAAAATACAAAACAAAACACAGACAATTTTGATGCCTAGTTTTTCCATTCTCTGGAGAAAACCGTTGAGGGTGAGAGTTCACAATCGGAGTGAGAGCATTCCCCCCTGTGGGGTCTCCCTGTTGACCACTCTTTGTATTTGGCAGTCAGAGATGTTGAATATTATAAATCCAACAGGTTATGGGCCCAGGCCACGCATTATAACTGTACGAAGTTTGGACACGATACAAAGTTATAAAGATGGAATTCAAAGCTCACATTGAGAAACTCGAAGGAGCTGGAAATTGGACAAAATGGCGGCGACAGATCGAGTTGTTGCTGCGACACCATGATGTTCTCGATGTAGTTAATGGGGTTAGGCAGTTGCCGTCTAATCCGGGAGCAGCAGCTACCGCTGATGCATTAAGTGCATATGAAATGAGCTTCAAGTCATTCAACAAGAGCGATGCATTGGCTCAGTTGATATTGGTTGGCAGTATGAATGATTCTAACGTAGAATTGACGGCTACGTGTGAAAATTCAAAAGCAACCTGGGAAAAGTTGCTTGCAGTTTATGAGCAGAGCTCAGGTCAGCGTGTTGACAGGCTGATGGAGCAGTTTTTCAGTCTGCAAAAAGAACCATCTGAGGATATAGTATCTCATGTAGCTCGACTTCAGAAAAACTTCTATGAGCTGAATGATGAACTCAAGAGACTGGTTCAGACTGAGCTTCCAGAGCTGCTTCTGATGAGCAGGCTGATGTCCACCTTACCAACAGAATACTTTGAGTTCAAAAGTGTTTGGGAGTCTGTACCAGTTGGGGAAAGGACAATCAACAAGTTAACTGAACGCCTTCGTTTAATTGAGATGAGGTTACCAGGAAGATCTGACTCAACTGCTTTCATTGCAAAAGCAGTGATGGACCCAAAGAAAAGAGCTCCAAAACTGGTGAAAAAGTGTTTTAAGTGCCATCAGGCTGGGCATTATGCAAGAAACTGCATGAGAAAGACTTCTGTTCAGTCTAAAACAGGAAGTCAACCTCAAGGAGATGCCTTCTCATGTATCTCTCTGAAAAATGCTGAGGAAAATAGGTTCTGTGAAGAAGAATCATGGCTAGCTGACTCAGGTGCATCTGCACATATGACTAGCAATAAAAATTACTTTGTAACTTATGAACCATTTTCTGTTCCAAAAGACATTCAAGTGGGAAATGGAGAGATCATTTCAGCACATGGCAGAGGAACTATCAATGTTAAAATGAGAGTTCATCAGAAGTCTGTCATGAACCATCTTGAGGGTGTTTGGTATGTCCCTAATGTAGGCAGAAATCTATTTTCTGTTGGTCAAACCATAAACAAGGGCTACTGTTTCGAAGCAAATCAAGATGGGTGTGTAGTGAAAAAGGATGGTATCACTCGTCTAATTGGAAAAAGGACAGAAAAGGGGCTGTATGTACTAGACATGAAAGTATGTATGCCTGATAATCCTGCTGAGGTGCATGTGGCATGTGCATCTGACAATGTACAAATCTGGCATGAAAGATTATGCCATCAAAATAAACACCATGTCATCAGTATTCTGAAGAGACACAACATCAATGTGGTACAAGGCATTGATGACAAATTCTGTGAAGGTTGCATCATGGGAAAACAACATAGGGCCCCATTCAGAACAAGGAAAAACAGACCAACAAAACCAGGTGAACTTGTGCATGCTGATGTCTGTGGACCAATGCAAGAGGACTCTCTGGGAGGTGCCAAATATTATGTCTGTTTCAAAGATGACTTTACAAAATTTCGCAGAGTTTTCTTCTTGAAGCAAAAAGGT
Organism: Chrysomela aeneicollis; assembly: GCA_029955515.1. Taxonomy (NCBI): domain Eukaryota; kingdom Metazoa; phylum Arthropoda; class Insecta; order Coleoptera; family Chrysomelidae; genus Chrysomela; species Chrysomela aeneicollis. The sequence continues at coordinate 9,196,382 of JARUHQ010000016.1, read as the reverse complement.
GAAGTAGCAAACTGCCTGAAAATATTCTTGAAACAAGCAGAAGTCTTTGACATCAGAATAATGGAATTCTTGAGTGATGGTGGAAGAGAATTTGATAATGAAGAAGTTAGGAGAATTCTTCAATCATATGGAATTAATTTCCGAATATCCATGCCCTATAGCCCTCAGCAAAATGGGCTAGCAGAAAGGGAAAATCGAACCCTTGTAGGAAGTGCTAGATCCATGATACATACAAAGAAGTTACCTCTATTTCTATGGGCTGAGGCTGTCAACACAGCAGCATATGTTCTTAATAGAACTGGACAAACTAATGTAAAAGATAAATCCCCAATTGAACTGTGGCAAAAGAAAACAGTGTCAATAGATTACCTTAAGATCTTTGGAACACACTGTTATGTTCATGTGCCTAAACAAAGAAGGCAAAAGTGGGATAAGAAAAGTATTGAAGGAAAATTAGTTGGATACTGTGGAGACAAAGATGGGTACAGGGTATGGATTCCTGATGAAAATAATGTCATAACCAGTCGAGACATAATTTTCCAATCAGAAATCATTGTAGACAAAAAGGTACCTCTGCATATCAAGAATAGTATACCTGATACTGAAAGTGATGCAATCCAAGGTGATGAAAGCTCTGATGATATAGACCTCCAGGACTTGTCAACAGTGGAATCTGAAATTCAAAATAGTGATGATGAAATCAGAGAGTTTGTAGAGCCCATACAACGTGAAAACAAACGAAAAGTCCATCTACCTACTCATCTCAGAGACTTTCTTATGATTGCTGAATCAGATGTCCCAGAGTCTTTTGGTGCAGCTATGAAGTCTACTGAAGCAGAACTTTGGAAAAACGCAATGATAGAAGAAATCAATTCTTTAGCAGAGAACAATACATGGACTCTAGTTGACTGCCCCCCAGGAAAGAAGCTGATTTCAAACAGATGGGTGCTGAAAGTTAAAACTAAACCAGATGGTACTGTTGGGCGTTATAAAGCAAGGCTAGTAGCAAAAGGCTTTAATCAAAGGGCAGGAATAGACTATGAAGAGACATTTAGTCCAGTAGCTCGTTTTGACACACTCAGGACCTTGTTGAGTGTAGCAGCATCTGAAAATCTGAAGCTACTACAATTTGATGTGAAAACAGCATTCCTGTATGGAAAACTTCAGGAAGAAGTTTATATGAATCAACCAGATGGCTTTCATGATGGGACAGGACGTGTATGCAAATTACACAGAAGTATATATGGGTTGAAACAAGCACCTAGGTGCTGGAATACTCGCTTTGTGAATTTTATCAGAACTGAGAAAATGAAAACAAGTACTGCAGACCCATGTCTATTTACTCGCACCTGTGAAAATAAAAAATTGATGGTGGCCATCTATGTAGATGATGGAATTGTAGCTGGTACCCATATTGAAGACATTTACTCATTCATAAGTGTACTTAAAGTGAACTTTAAGGTAACTGAGGGTCCTTTAGACTGTTTTCTTGGACTCCAGATAACACAAATGAGTGATGGAAGCATATTCATGAACCAAAGTGCATATGTTACCAAAATCTTGAAAAGATTCAATATGCAAGACTCAAACACAGTGACAACACCATGTGATAGTAACTCTGCTTGTTCTGAAGATGATCCTGAGCTAGAGAGTGATGTACCTTATTGTGAAGCAGTGGGAAGTCTCATGTACCTAATGACAGGATCACGCCCTGACATTGCCTACTCTGTAGGAATTGTATCAGAACAATTGAACTCACCTAAAATGTCTAGCTGGCGTGCTGTGAAACGTATAATGAGATATCTGAAAGGAAGCATAAACTTTGGACTACTCTACAAAGCAAATGAAGAGAACTGTCTCAAAGTGTACAGTGATGCTGACTATGCAGGGGATAAGCATACAAGAACATCCAGAACTGGTGTTGTCTGTGAATATTCTGGAGCAGCTATAACTTGGCTGAGTCGAAAACAAAAAAGTATCTCACTTTCGACTACAGAAGCTGAGTATATGGCAGCCAGTGAAGCAACAAAAGAACTGATATGGGTGAAACGACTTATTAGTGAGATTACAAACTTGAAAGAGCCTGTGACTTTATTTATGGACAATATGAGTGCCATAAAACTAGTGAAAAACCCGGAATTTCACAAGAGGTCAAAACACATTGAAATTCGCTTTCACTTCATTCGAGAAAAGTTCCAGGAAGGAGTAATGCAGATACAGCATGTTTGTAGTCAAGAACAAACTGCTGACATCATGACCAAGCCATTGGTGAAGCCCAGATTCACTGAGGGAAGAAAAATGCTAGGAGTTGTAGATGTTAAGTGATTTGAAAAGAAAATGCATTTTTTTATGTGTAAGGTTTATTTTAGGAGGAAGTGTTGAATATTATAAAATAACCTTATGTAAACCAGGTATGTGTGATGTGTATTTAAATCACAATGTAAACCATGCCTAATATTTGAGTTCACAGGAACAGAATTCAAGTCTGTCAATTCATATGTCAGTTGTCAGTTATGTCTTGTCAATGTATACCTTTTTTGTCAATCCAGAGGCGTACGATATTCCAGTGTTTCAGTTCAGTTGAAGTCGTACACATGCTCTTTTTTGTAAGCGTACAGCGTACGTACATTTTCCATAGTAAAATAATAAAGTGTCAGAAATAACTTCGTGGTTGAATAAATAAATCCAACAAGAGACCTCTGCGTGAATCTCTCTGCTGCACAGCATGGTTAACGAACTCGGCGATTGGCTTGTCGATTTCTAGGTTTTCCAATTCCCCTGTAACAGCTTGGGGAGTTAGATTGTTGAAAGTCTTCTCAATGTCTTAGAAGGCTACTAATGAGTATTTCTTGCAGTTTAGTGACTTTTCAACTCTTGTTACTTGTTCATGACTGGTTCAAGTTTCAACGTATCACTGTCTCTCGAGGCTACTCCTATATTCATTGAAACCCAAAACCCTGTACAATATGTAACGAAAAGAGCAGTATGACCCTGTATAATCCTTGAACGACAACCACCTTTGCCATCCTTTACCTTTGCCAGATGTTTGTCACCACCACCGCAGTGGCACAACCACGACCGCCGTTGCCAGTCCCTGTACCCACAAAACTGAAAACGAATCACTGGAATCTTCACTTTGATGGAATCAGAGATCCAGTGGCGTTCCTGAAAGAAATAGGGCAAGCTGAAAAGGCCCGACCGGAACAACTGCTTGATGTATTGACAGAGTTATTGCAAGGACGAGTACTCTTATGGAACCGATGTAATAAGAGATTTTGGAATTCCTGGTCAACATTCAAAGAGAATATTCCAGAAGTCATATTTTCCCATAGGATACCAGGATGACTTGGAAATGGCGATTAGTCGAAGACTCCTGAGGGATAGTGAACCTGCCATGGATTATGTGGTAGATTTACAAACTCTGATCAGACGTCATGGAAGTCTTGAACCTGCCCAAGAATTGGCCTGGATATACCGGAATCTCCTCCCGGATTACCGCCTAACTGGAGTTTTCAAACCGTTGATGACTATCGGCACCGAGGAGATCAAATTTGAGTTACTGATAATTCCCAGCCTGGCCGCAGATATCGTGATAGGAATGGATGTTCTTCTCACACAGGGCTTTAGGATTGACCTACAATCCGACACTTTGTATTGGAATCACAAGAACGTGTCGATTCTTGGTTTCCAGAGAAAGACAGCCCTAGTTCCGGATCAGACCTCCAACCTGCAGCCAGAAACTGAGAATACGGGGCTTCCCATCAACCGACCATTTCCTCAGGAAAGGAAATCCGAAAATGAAGACAATCCGGGTCTTTCCGGAAACTGACAATTTCCTACGCATAGGAAATCCGAAGGCCGTAGAGGCAAGCGTATAAACAGACAAATCCGGGTCTAACCGGAAACCGACCTTTTTCTGAGGAAAGGAAATCCGTAAACAAAAACAATCCGGGGCTTCCCGGAACAAGACAATTTCCTAAGGACAGGAAATCCGAAAACCGAATAAAAACTCGAATACGGAACAGAACCAGATACCAGAAGAACTGCGGAATATCCGGAAACAGCAGCGGAAAATCAACTGGAGCCAGAAACTACCTGCAGCCTGATAGGAGTTGAGGATCCACCGTCTCGAAATCTTTCACCGGAGCAACACAATAGATTGCAACGATTCCTGGACCATGAATTACCTGCATTCGAGAGGATTAGGAGACCTACACCTTTAGTTGAACATCTTGTCAGAATTACAATATTTGTCATAGGACTCATTAGTATGTGTGCAATACATATTGCAACTGTGGAAAGCGAAAAGCAATACCTTTCAACTGACATGTGTCAATTAGCTGTCATGGGCTGTTACAAATTAAGAATGTTCTGTGTCACTAGTCTGTATGTACGTGAACAAGGTTGATGGTTGTTGTTACCTCTACGTTGATTATCTCGAAAGTGTAATGCGTAACAAGTTTTGTGTAATAAATGAAACTCAGTTAAAAGGACTTTTTTATAACCAGTCTACTCTTCTAATAGGTTATGGGCCCAGAGTTTTTTCTTTTAATTGCTGTTGCTGAATGAATTGTTCTCCACATTTTTTTTTATTGGAAAAGGTAAAAATAAAAAAAGACTAAAATGGCCGGCGAAACGACAAGTTCAGCGTTTTCGACGATCGAAAGATTAAAAGGTCGCGAGAATTACAGCGACTGGAGATTCCAGATTACAGCCCTCCTAAAACACGACGGGCTTTGGGACTGTGTTGCAGGACAGATGCCAGATATCGCAGAAAATGATACAACTCCAACTGCAGCAGCGGCGCGTAAAGAGGCGATGCGTAAAGAAGAAAAGGCATTATCAAAAATCATTTTATCTTTGGACAAATCGACGTACCCCCATGTAATGCAAGCCAAAACGTCCTCTGAGGCATGGAAGGCACTTGGAAAAGCCTTTGAAGACAGGGGATTGCACCGGCGTCTTCGTCTCTTAAGAAGTTTGTGTTCCATTAAACTAAATAACCATGGCACAATGGAGGATTATGTCAATGAAGTAATGTCCTTGTCACAACAATTGAATTCAATAGGCAAGCCGATTGATGATGAGTTTCTGGGTGTTGTTATGCTCCAAGGGCTCACAGAAGATTATGACCCTATGGTGATGGCACTGGAAAGTTCCGGTGTTGAGATAACCTCAGATTTTATCAAAAGCAAGTTGCTGCAGGACAAAAAATGGCAGAATGGCAAGTGCTCTAATGGTGACACAGCACTGATGTTAAGAAAGGGTAAGAAAGTACCCTGGTGCTGGGAATGTCGCTCAAAGGGACACTATAAAAACCAGTGTCCCCAAATAAAATCTGCCAATCACCACAGTCAGAACTCTAGTCAGAGTAATTATCATAAAACCAAAAATCCAAACAACAAAGCTTTGTTTGCAGCTTTCAACATGTGTGAAAGAAACATTATGCCAGATGCATGGTACATTGATAGTGGGGCTACATCCCACATGACAGGCAATAGTTCACTGCTACCTGAGCTGTCTGACAGAAATAAAGGACAGGAAATAATGGTTGCAGATAATACTAAGTTGTCTGTGGCAGGAACAGGAGATGCATTTGTAAAACTCCAGCAAGATAGTGATAAAAGATGCATTTCTGACATCAAATATGTTCCTAATCTGGCAGTGAATTTAGTGAGTGTCAATTCCTTAGTCACAAAGGGTTTTAGCGTGATATTTGATTCAAATGGCTGCAAAATACTTGATTGTATGGAATATGATAATGAAGGAGAGGTTGTAGCAACTGGTAGTAATATTGATGGGTTGTACAAACTTGACACATTCCTTGAAGAAGAAATATGTGCAAATATTGCTGAAGTCACTAATTCGCAAATGTTATGGCATAAAAGATTAGGCCACCTTAATCATTATAGCATGAAGCTATTGAAGGAAGGCCTGGCTACTGGAATTAGCTATAAAAATAGTGAATCCCCATCTTTATGTGAGAGCTGCATTAAGGGCAAACACTCAAGAAAACCATTCCCTAAAAACAAAAATAAAGGAGTGGCTGCTAATAAACTAGACTTAATCCACTCAGATGTTATGGGTCCTTTAGAAATTGAATCCTGGAGTGGTGCTAGATACATTTTAACACTAATTGATGACCATACAAGAAAAGTTTTCTGTTATTTCTTGAAAACAAAAAATGAGGTGGCAGATTACTTTAAAGAATTTTGTTCTCTTGTGGAAAATGACACAGAAAGAAAAATAAAAACATTGCGAAGTGATAATGGGGGTGAATATTGTAATCAAAAATTGGGTGGATTCTTGAAAGAAAAGGGAATTAAACATGAGCTGACAGTACCTAGTACTCCAGAGCAGAATGGGGTAGCTGAGCGCTACAATAGAACCATCATGGAAAAGGTACGCTCTATGATTTTTAATTCAAATAGCCCCAAACAAATGTGGGCAGAAGCAGCAAACACAGCTGTCTACCTCATAAACAGGTCTCCAACCAAGAAGATTCAGGGAGAAACACCAGAAGAGAGATGGACAGGCAAGAAGGTAGATCTTAGTCATCTCAAAGTGTTTGGCTGTCGTGCCTTTGTTCACATACCTGATGAAAAACGCAAAAAAACTAGATCAGAAGAGTATTGAATATACATTTGTTGGCTATTCTGAGGTAACTGCAGGATATAGATTGATAGACCCTCTGAGTCATAAACTTCGTGTTGCAAGAGATGTAATATTTTTTGAACAAGAAACTGTGAGTTCACAGCCTGAAATTGAAGGACAATGTCAAAAAAAAATTGACATTATTTCTATGCCATTAGATGGGACAGAAGACAAAAATAATTCTCTGAACAATGATGTTATGCTGGGCTGGCAAGGTGATGCTAGTTATATCACCATTTTATGGGAACTCTCGTAGACTCAAGATTCTCAGCGAGGAGCGGAGTCAGCAGTTCCTTTATCTTGCATATTATATTTCAGCTTTTGCACTTTTCACATCATAACGATTATTTTATATACACTCAGTCTTGTCTAGAATCTCATACTGTAAACATCAATCTCTATTGTATAATTTTGACGAATAAAAATATTTTTTTATTCTAAATCCTGAACGGACTTATAAAATTGGCGCAGTCGGTAGGATTGTTGCGAAGAATCCAGTGCGGATAACTTTTCTATTCTAATAGTTAAGCAACAATTCGAAACAAACGTTCAGTGAAAAGTTGCTGAAAGTTCCAAAAGCACATCCCTGAGGACAAGCTGGCCGGAAGAAGCAACTAGAAGGATTAGCAGCAAGCAGCAGCAAGCAAATCCAAATGAACAGAGAGATTGTACTGTGAGTAGATTTTCTTTTCATGTCAGACTCCTCTAGAACTTCTCCATCCTATAGTGAAAGTGAAGGCAATCTAGAGTTTGTTATACAATCCCTAACTGAAAACTTGAATTCAATTTCAATCGAAGACAGAATTTTCACAAATAGACCAGTGAATACTATCAACCAAAGACATTTAAACACTAGAGACTTCATCATCTACGTTTTTGCGCGATCAGTTATCGTTCGATCCTTCTTATCTGTCTCTTTTCCTCCAATTACATGTTTGCCAGATTATACGATTTATGCAATCTTGCAGTAAATTGATAAATTCACACAAAACAATAACTATACTGTACTGAAGCATAATTGTTTCATTTCCTTTCTATGAATCGGAGTTATCATCGAATCATAGTGTTTTTGATTTAATGATGTACATTCTGATGAAATCAATTCGTCTTTTATCACATTTCACCATACAAATCAGCACTTTCGGCAACGCCGCACTAGAACATTCGACTATTTTTACAAGTTTGACGCTTGCGAGGTTGCAGAATTGCCTTCTGATTTCGTTGATACCGATTTGAGTTATTTTGGCCGTATTACTTTTTTATGAGTTTCAGAAACAATATTTGTGTGCGAATATGGTGCATTTGTGTGTTGTGTGTAAAAGGGTGGATCATTTTTACTTAAATTGGACTTTTCACGATAGAACCAAAATAGAGGTTATGTTTATTAGACAGAGGCGTCCGGTCCAAAAGTAGGTGCCAGATTCGAAATATCCTGCTCTGACGGTAACGTAACGTTGATATTTCAAAAATATTGACAATGAGCACACATATTATGAAGGTATTCTTAGACCTCCAGTCGAAACCTCACGAATCACATGAGATGATCTCAATCTCACAATGTAAACTGGAAGCACTGGCACATAACATCTCATCCCTCTGAAAATGTTCTTTTCAGTATTGAGGAAGTACAATCTCAAGTACCTACATGCTTGAAGGTGAGTGCTATTTTCCAACATATGGCAAGATATTCAACAGTTGAGAATTCACAATGCAGTATTCTTCCATTTAGCAGCATAGTTTCAATGCAACAAACACCATTCTAAATACTCTGTTTATCCAATAATAATGTTCCTGAATTCTACACTTTTTGGTCTCACCACTCTTTAACAGAACGTTGGCAATCTAACTATATACTTACCTATTATATGAATATATTATTTAGTAGTTACTATAAAAAAATGAAATGGACTTAAGTTTCATCTATATAATTCCTTCCTTATAATTTGGATATCATTCACTTCCTCATTGTGTACCTTCAGTATCAGTAGTATGTATAGATATATTTTTATTTCAGATGAGCAGTGATGAAATGATGAAAATTAATCATAAAGGTACCTTTACACCTGATGATGTGTATGGAACAGTTCAATGATCATTTATTTTGGTAAGTTGTTTGAATGTTTCACAAAACCACTATGGTTTCGCTAGTTTTATTCCTTCTATTTTCAGATATAATCAATATCATGTTGTTTTTCAGTGTGATTAGCACCTAATTTTTGATGTAGCCAAGGTATACACACTATGCTCTACTACTTACCACTACAGTTATGTCCAGGGAACCTTTGAATTTCACATTTGCTTATGCTAAGAACTTTTGTGAAACATTTTTTGGTAAGTACTTGAGCAATGTGAATGCATACATACAACATTTAGATTCTGATGTGAACAAGAAACTTAATTCATATTTTGTATTTATATATATTAATACCTCAGCTTATTGTAATGAAATTTCCAAAATCTTCATTTTGAAATTAGTGTCCTTCCCTCGGTCCTTCCTTATTATTTTCTATTGATAGAAAATGAATCAAAATTACTCAATCTGCTATTTTCCTCTATAGGTTTCTGGCTTTCAAACTGTTATTTTTTATTTTCTATAACATTTTTTAGATACTGCTCAGTAGCCTCGAATGTTTTTATTTGTTTCAGAATGAAAATGTATCTGTTTTCAATATTATATTGGGACTTGATACCTGTGAATATTCATGAAGAACTGGATGGGGTTCAAAGGATGGTTTCAACTTTAGAAGTAGTCAAAGGAATCTACAAATATAGAAATAAACATCAAGAAAAATTATTTTAAACCTTTATTCATTTATTTTTGTACTCTATTTGAAAGGACCTACTTCAAATAAGACCAATTTGTTTCATTTTTTCAAGTACATCACAAAAAACTTCACATTCACCACTGAAGATTCATCTATAATTTGATTCTTCAAAAAACTTGTTTGCATTCCTCTCATTGATGGTAGCCTCAAATAGCAAATTGAAAGTGTTTTCAACACTGTTGTAAACCTGGTTTCATCTGAAAAAAAAGAGATTTTTTAACTCTTCATAAATTTGTTTAAATATTGAGTACACAAAATAGTTGATTGAAATTATATTCATTACATATTGTTTTTGTACATGTATATACTATACAAGATATAATAAATATACATTATTATGTAATTTAGTTTATGTTGATTTATGTTATGTACTTCTATGTATAAATTTTCATGTATTGTGCATAATTATAGTATGATTTATGTGTAGATATATTGAAGCTTGATAATTTTTCACTATGCAATCATATTTTTCAAACTTATATGATTGCTTTGAAAAAACCGGATTAACACATCATATTTGTTATTATATATCATAGGTACTAAAAATTCAATCTTATTATGTATTTATTTTGTTGAAACTTATTTCAATCTGGATTAAGAGTGAGAACTGGAAAAACAGGTTGAAATTTCATGCTATTCTAAATGAATGGATGGAAAGCTGGAAAAATTACACATACCTGTTATAAATGAGTGAAATCAGTTGCTCAGTTCAAAAGGTATGGTTAATAGGTAACTTATCCAAATGATTGAAATAGAACACTTCATGAAAGAGCATGCATGGTTTTGAACATTCTTCCTCTGGACTAGTCTGGACATAATTAGTTGGCATCATCATCAAATCATCAGCTGGTTCCTACAAAGTCAAATTAAAAATGAGAAATAGTTATTAAATGAATATAAAATACTTTGAATGGCCTAGAAACTGATATGAGAATATGTATATTATCTGCACATATGAGATCAGCTCTTAATAGGTATAAATTGAAGTGTGTAGTAAATATTTAAGGAAATATCAAGAAGTTTGTAATTAATGTAGTAGCAATCATATACATTTAGGTAAAATGTTGCCAAATAATAATATATCTATGTAAACATAATCAAGGGCTATACATAATATGTTATTTTCAAGGGTATAATCAACATCAGTTTATCACCAGTCCAAGATTCCTCACAGCAGGGGTTTCAAAAAGCAAAAATACTACTTATTATAATATCTATATCATACAAGGATGAAAAAAATAGAAGATAAAACATTCGAGAAATCAGTTCACTACCCAATACAGCACAGAAAGACTTACCTCGAACCTTTTTAAGGTATATGTTTTCCCATTTCCAGTATCAAAATGGTTAGCACAAGTGCCACAATATTCAGCAGTGATCTCTGTAGATATTCTGATGCTAAAATGAATCATGTTACCACAAAGATTCTTCAAACAAACTATATTAGTATATTTTCTTACCCATGCTTTCCAAAATTGTAGTCAACCATGTCTGGTGTGAAGAAATGAAATCCTATCACTTTATATTGTTTAGTTTTAGTAGTAGGTAGATAATGGAACGGCACAAAGTCGTGGATGCATTTTCGTGGAAATATAAAAGTATGAAAGAAACAAGAAGTATTTTGAAGGAAAAAAATACAGATGTGACATTTACATGACTCATGACTGACACGCCAGCACGCCACTGACGATGATAAGAACCTTCAAACATACATTGTTGCCGAGGCGCCCTGTGCGTATATTTTTCTCTCTTGCACTCGTTGCAAACATCCATACAATGACTGATCGGCTTGGAAACCGATTTAACAATGGAACGTTAAGTCTCCTGTATTTGAATGTCTTTGCTATCAACCAAGCAATAATGACAACCGTTCCAAATTTTTCCAAAGTTCATGCCGAAACTATTCCAGATTTCGATGGTGACGTGAACGAATTGAATTTCTTTCTAGAAAGTGTCGACAGCATTGTCAAACATTTTTTTGATAATTCAAATGTAAACAACTATCAGAATGTCATTATTTTTCGAACAATTATAAGCAAATTGAAAGGACCTGCAAGAGAAGTCGTTAATATTAGCTGTGCAAGTGATGTGCAACAAATTAAAGAGGAATTAATTCGAAATTTTAGTGATCCTCGTAATGAAACCTGTTTATCATTGGACTTGAACAATCTGAGACAAACACAAAATGAATCTCCATACCAGTTTCATGACAAAGTAAGAAAGGTACTGAATACAATATCAAACTATTTATCGATTCACGAAGCAGACGTTAATATTCGTAAATACAAACAGAATATGTATAATCAACAAGCTCTCGAAGTATTCTTAGCCGGGCTCAGAAACCCTTTCGGAATAATGGTGCGTACTAAAGAACCGAAAACAATGTTAGAAGCCATAAATTTCATTCGCAAAGAAGAAAATATTAGATACTTGCAAAATTCCGGATCCAATAATGGTTCAAATCAGAATTTTTCACAAGGCAAGAAAAATCAGAACAAACCCGCGAATTTTAATGCTTCCAATCATTTCATTCAATCTAACCAATTTCGACAACAGCAAATTAGGCAACCATATAACCCGAATTTTGCTCAACCTGGCCCATCGAATGCACCAGTTTTCAATCAGAGACAGCAATTTCCATCAGCACCACTTAATGTTCAACCCAAACCAAATAACCCACAAAAATATTTTACGAATGATCACGTCTTCGGAAAACCAAAAAACGTTTGGAAACCAAACCCTAATAATAATAATAATAATCAAAATAATCAATATAAACCAACTCCAATGTCCACTACTACTAGACAATTCTCTTCGAATACTAGGCAAACGTATGCTCCAATGGAAATGAATAATACTGAACAATTTGATATACCTAATGACTATACAGAGTGTCCACAAGTGGAATCTGAAAATACTGAATATTCCGATGAATATGCAGAATATGAAGAACCTCAGGATTTTCAATCAACGGAGCCTTACCAAACGGAGACATAATTGAGTTCAACACTTCTTTCGATAAAAGACAATTACCCTATATTACCATCAAGAATCCACCACTCAAATTATTAATTGATACAGGAGCGACAAAATCCTTTTTAGATCCTGAAATAATTAATCGTTTTTATTCCGAATTCAAACAATACGAGCCTTTCGTGGTATCTACATCTTTCGCTTCTTCAAAGCACGATACATCTATAATTATACGAGCTTTTGATGAATTCAATGAAAATATAGATCTAAAATTTTATTCCTACAAATTCCATAATGTTTTTGATGGACTCCTTGGAATAGACTTAATACAAGCTTTGAATGCTCAACTAGATTTTCCAAAATCGAAATTCGTAACACCCAACGCAGACATTTCGATTCGGTATTTCAACGCAAATCCGAAAGTTTTTATTGAAAAATATTTACCCGGAAACACGGTAACAAAAATCAAAATCCCCGTGACCACCGAATCAGGCGAAATAATAGTTCCGAAACAAATCATTCAAAATTGTATCATCCCAGAAACATTGTCAGTTTCCGTGAATGGCTGGGCAAACATAGAAATATATAATAATTCTACCAGTGATACAAATTTCACCCTACTACACCCTATAAAGACAATTCCTGTGCAAAACAAATTTGAATTCTATCACATGACAATAGAAGAACCTGATTATGAACATCATTCGTACGACATTGACCATTTAATACGAACAGACCATTTGAACGATGAGGAAAAACATAACATTCTCACTCTCTGTCGAAAATACTCAGATATATATTTCATTCAAATGAAAATTCATTATCATTCACTAACCAAATCAAACACAAAATTAATACTCATGATGAAATACCTGTTCACACTAAGAGCTATCGATATCCCTTTATCCATAAAGCTGAAGTTAACGAGCAAATTCAAAAAATGCTTAGCCAAAACATCATCAGACCAAGTAACTCACCATGGTCATCACCTATTTGGGTGGTTCCCAAAAAGGCCGATGCCTCTGGCAGAAAGAAATGGCGTATTGTGGTTGATTACCGTAAAGTTAACGATAAAACAATCGATGATCGATACCCTATTCCTAATATTTCCGATGTGCTTGATAAACTTGGCAGATGCAATTACTTCACCACCTTAGACCTCGCTAGTGGTTTTCACCAGATAGAGATGCACCCGGATGACATCCAAAAGACCGCTTTTAATGTCGAAAATGGGCACTACGAGTACCTGCGGATGCCTTTTGGGCTCAAAAATGCTCCAGCCACCTTTCAAAGGGTGATGGACAATATTTTGAGAGGGTTGCAAAACGAAATTTGCCTTGTCTATCTAGACGATATAGTAATTTACTCAACTTCACTTCAAGAACACATGGTTAACTTAAAAAAGGTATTCGAACGTCTAAGAGAAACTAATTTCAAAATCCAATTGGACAAATGCGAATTTCTGAAAAAGGAAACCGCATATTTGGGCCATATAATAACAACAAATGGAATAAAACCAAATCCGGACAAGATAAGAGCAGTTAAAGAATTTCCTATCCCGACGACCACAAAAGAAATAAAATCCTTCCTAGGTCTCCTCGGATACTATAGAAAATTCATTCCTGACTTTGCGAAAATTACTAAACCATTGACGTCTTGTTTAAAAAAGGGTTCTAAAATTGACATCCAAGATCCAATTTATATTCAATGTTTCGAGACTTGCAAAGAACTTTTAGTAAATGACCCGATTCTTCAATTTCCTGATTTTTCTCAGACGTTCCACCTCACAACCGATGCCAGTCAATTTGCCATCGGAGCAGTCCTGTCCCAAGGACCAGTAGGTCAAGATAAGCCTATTGCTTACGCCTCTAGGACCTTAATTCAGGCAGAGCAAAACTATAGTACTATCGAGAGGGAGCTTCTCGCGATTGTATGGGCGACAAAATACTTCCGTCCGTATCTGTACGGCCGAAAATTCAACATATTTTGCGATCATAAACCCCTACATTGGCTATTCTCTATAAAAGATCCGAACGCAAGACTTACACGTTGGAGACTGAAACTTGACGAATACGACTATTCAATACACAATACAAAAAAGGCTCATTGAACACCAACGCCGATGCTCTTTCTAGGATCAGAATAAACGAAATCAATACAAATGATATTTTCGAGTACATGAACGAATTCAATGCAACCTTTTCTGAAAATGTCCCCATTTCGAACAATGCCAACAATCGAACAGAAAATAATGACGTTGAATCGGTCGCAGGAAATATCGATGAAACACCAAATCTAGATGACGTTACCCCAGTTAACCAAATTGACAATTCCGACAACGAAACAGCCCATACCAGTATCGAACATCCAATACTCGAAATACCAATTTCTGAAACTCCTATAAATTCATTCCAGAATCAATTATTTCTTAAAATAGTTTTACATTCTCCAAATATTCCTAAAATCACGAGACTATTCGAAAATAAAACAAGAACAGTTATCCAAATAAGCGAAGATAATTTCGAACAAGAAATAATTAATACATTCAAGGAATTCACGACAGTCAAAAAGACATTTGCAATAAACATCGACAAAGAGGACTTCATTCCAAGACTCTGTCGAATATTGAAAGATACTTTCAAAAATTCTTCGTTCAAATTATTGTTATGTAAAACTATCTTAGAAGATGTGAAATCAGCTGATTCTCGTGATGAAAAAATAAAACTTTGTCACGAAGGAAAAACGAATCACCGTGGAATACTTGAAACCGAAGCTCAGATAAAACGCCGGTATTATTGGCCAAACATTCGCGGAACAATTACAAAATACATCAACAATTGTCAACTCTGTCAGCGTATGAAATACGACAGACAACCCCCGAAACAAAAATTCGAAGTCACACCTACTCCGAGTAAACCATTCGAAATCATTCACGCCGATACGTTCACAATTAGGAACCAAAAATTCCTAACGATAATTGACAAATTCTCCAAGTATGCTCAGGCTTACCCTCTTACAGGATTGACAGCCGTCCATGTTATCAAAGCATTTCTGATATTCATGACCCACCATGGCTCACCAAAGTTGATAGTCCTCGATAACGGAACAGAACTTAAAAATAATATTATGAATGATTTTGCGAAACTACATAAGATTCAAATCCACTACATCACTCCATTGAATCCAAACTCGAATAGCCCTATCGAAAGATTCCATTCAACATTGATAGAGCACCTAAGGATTATAAAAGAGACGCGAAAAGAACTGAATATTCTCGATCAAATGCCATACGCTATTCTTGGATATAACCACACAATTCATTCTACAACAAAACAACGACCAATCGATATAATCAATGGACATATGGATTCCAATAATCCATTCGATATCGACCTGAATCAAAAGTTATATACGAATTACGTAAATCAGCATAGAGAATGTACCCGGGAAATTTATAAGAATTTGCATGAACACATGTCCCAACAAAAAGAATCCCTGATAGAAAAAAGAAACGAAAACAGGCAAGATCCCCTTGTTTATGAACCAGGCACTTTGGCCTATCACAAAACACGTGCTCGTGACAAATCTAGCCCGCGGTTTAAACCTCATGTAGTAGCAGTTGACGAACAAAATAAAATTCAAACTAATACTACCAAATATCATAAAAGCAACTTGAAAAGACCTCTAGCTAATCAAACAAATGTACTATTACAGGATACTTCTCGTCATGACGACGAACCTCACCGCTCAAGAGATTAAACTGACCAATTTAGCCTCCAATCCTGGTATCCTACCCTATAGACTAGGAGACGCGAAATTAAAGACAACACATCATACATTTATACACTATTTTGACTTATACCCAATTGAACAAGAACTTGACGTAATAACCGAACAATATACCAAAATTAAAGAGAATACCCGTAACGCACATAACCAGTACACCAATGGACTGAGAAACATAGAAAATTCTATTGCATTCCAACTCAATGCCGTTAAAGATAAATTCAACTCTATTAATTCAAATAAACGAATAAAAAGAGGGCTCATTGATGGATTGGGATCAATTTTCAAAAGTATATCTGGTAATTTAGACGCAACAGATGGAAAAAGATACGACGAAGCCATCTCTCTTCTTCAAACCAATCAGAAAAATGTAGTAACCACCTTGAATAAACAGATTTCATTGACTACAAACATAATTGACGATTATAATAAAACTCTTGTTTTAATCAAACAAAACGAAAATCATATCACAGACAAAATTAACGAACTGAATAAGGAATATCGCAGTTTTCTATTCAATTTCAATTGCTATGTAATAGCACAAAATGGCTTGAATCAAATAAGCGAAATTCTTAACATCATGCTCCAACTTTTGAATAACTTGGAGAACGCTGTCACATTTGCTAGACTCAAAACCATGCATAATAGCATACTGAGAATCGAAGATTTGGAATCAATTGTAAATAAACTTCTGGAACATCATTCACCCGATGAATTATTATTCGGGAACGATATTTCAAATTCATACAAATATTATGAAATACTTGATGTCGAATGTTACCATTCAAAAAATAAAATAGTCTTCATGATTCACTTTCCAATCGTATATCCTAAAACATTTTCATATTTCCACCTTTATCCGATTCCAACAAAAAATAATTCAATTCTCATTCCCACCAAACCTTTCCTGGCAATGGAAGAAACATTCTACCAGTACGAGAATAACGAATGCAGAAATATGCATCCCCTGTATTTCTGTGCCAACGAGAACCCAATTTTGCAATCCGGAGAAGACTGTACACACCAAATTCTGCAGTTGAAGAACAAGAACCCGGTTAGCTGCGAGATAACCCCAGTTGTAATCCAACGTGAAATCATCGAAGAAATCAATCCAGCACACTACATTGCTATCTTCCCCGAAGAAACCAAAGTAAAAATCGTTTGCCTCAAAACCGATTTTACGATTCTCAAGGGTACCTACCTTCTAGAAGTACCCACGACATGTAGTTTCGAGACCCCACACAATATCTTCACGAACGACGAAACCGTCATCACCGGCCAACCATTGTTACTACCAGATATCACAATACCGAAGATCAAGAATACTCATCTACAAGAACTCGTGATCAATGACATATCGTTGGACCAAGTACATCGATTGCAACAGGATCAACATAGAATGGAGCGAATTTCGCTCAAAACCACACCTAGCGAGACAACATATTTTTGGTCAATACCAATATACATAGTATTGATCGTATCATTGGTTATTGGAACGATATATTTCAAGAAGCTTAGGAGTTCGAACCCAAATAGAACTCCGACACCAGTGGCAGCACCTACTTCTCTACCATCCCTGTTTCCAAGGGCTGAAGACGACGACGAGTGACTACCCACCAGATATCCACCCCCTGTATGGATCTTTCTTAGGAGGGAGGAGTTATATCACCATTTCATGGGAACTCTCGTAGACTCAAGGTTCTCAGCGAGGAGCGGAGTCAGCAGTTCCTTTATCTTGCATATTATATTTCAGCTTTTGCACTTTTCACATCATAACGATTATTTTATATACACTCAGTCTTGTCTAGAATCTCATACTGTAAACATCAATCTCTATTGTATAATTTTGACGAATAAAAATATTTTTTTATTCTAAATCCTGAACGGACTTATAAAATTTGCTGCAACAAGTGATGCTTCGAAAACTGAAATCTTCCAGGATGCAGGGAGAATCCTTGATGACGAAGAAGACAACTCTTCAGAAGCAAGTTCAGAAGATCATGAAGAAGATGTCAGTGTAGTGTTAGGTGTTGAAACAAGTGCTGTAAATGAGTCAAATAGTGATGTGCTCTCTGATGAGCTGAATGAAGTGAGACAAGAAGATGACTCGAATCAAGCTATGCTTGATGATGTTTCTCAGGGAAGAAGGTATCCAAAGAGAAACTTGCGTAAGCCAAAATTATATGATGACTTTATCTTAAATGACTCCTCAGATTCAGATATGCATGTTGCTATGATATCTTTTTCTGTTGAAACAGAGCCAGCAACTGTTTCCAAAGCACTGTCTGGATCAAATAAAATTCAGTGGTCTATAGCTATAAAAAAGGAACTAGCTGCTTTTAAAGAAAACAGTGCTTGGGAACTAGTTGATAGGCCTCCTAATTGTAATATAGTTAAGAATAAGTGGGTTTTCAAAATTAAGAAGGATCAAAATGGCCACATTGCAAAGTATAGAGCTCGTTTGGTTGCTAAGGGATTCACCCAGAAACATGGGGTTGACTATACAGAGACCTTTTCCCCTGTCATTCGATTTTCAAATCTGAGGCTCCTATTTGCAATGACGGCTGAGTTGAATCTTGAGGCTGACCACATTGATGTTGAAACTGCATTCCTTAATGGTGACATAGATGAAACCATATATATGTATCAACCTGAAGGATTTGAGGAACCTGGTTCAGAAAGTAAAGTTTGTTTATTGAAAAAAGGTATATATGGTCTCAAGCAATCTTCTCGATTATGGTACGAGAAAGCATATGAAGTTTTGATCAAATCAAACTTCAAACAGTCACAGATTGAACCATGTTTGTTTTTTAAAGTTTCAAGTTACTTGATAGTTATTGTAGCATTGTATGTTGATGATTTCTTCTTATTTTACAATGATTTAAATGAAGCCAAAGTCTTGAAATCAAAGTTACATAACAATTTTAAAATGAAGGATCTGGGACCCATTTCTTACTGTTTGGGTATGAAGGTAGAGAGGAATCGTACTAAAAATGAATTAAAATTAAGCCAAGGGCAATACATAGATAAATTACTTGAACGTTTTCAAATGATTGATTGTAATACTGTGAGCACTCCTTTGGAGCAAAATAAAAATTGTTCTACATCAGGAGATTATTATGATGCTCCATATCAACAATTGATTGGTTCTATAATGTACTTAGCTGTCTGTACAAGACCAGATATTTGTTTTACTGTTTCATATCTCAGTCAATTTAATATAAATCATACAAAAGAACATTGGTTAGCAGCTAAGAGGGTGCTCAAGTATTTAAAGGGCACAAAAAATATAGGTATTCTTTTCAAGCAAAGTAGTATTGATTTATAAGGATTTGTTGACTCTGATTGGGCTAATGATAGTACAGATAGGAAATCATACTATGGATATATATTTTCTTTAGCCAGTGGCCCAATATCATGGGAAAGTCGAAAACAAAATACTTTAGCTTTAAGCTCAACTGAGGCTGAATATATAGGTATGTGTGAAGCTACAAAAGAAGCTTTGTATTTGAAATCTTTAATTCATGAGCTGTTTACTTTAAATAATGCTTGTAATTTCTTGAATAAATCACAATCATGTCAAATATTTAATGATAACCAAAGTGCAATCAAGTTGGCTTACAATCAAATGTTTCATAAACGGACAAAACACATAGAAATTAGATATCATTTCCTGCGGGAAAAAGTTAGAGATGGTACCATTAGTTTCTCATACATGTCAACAAATGAATTATTAGCTGATTTACTTACAAAAGGTTTAGGTAGCAAGAAACATCTGTATTTATGTAATAAGTTGAACATGAAATAATTCATAATTGATATTTTTTTAACTGATATATATTTATTTATGTGTTTATTGTTTTTCTTTGTACTCCAAATATTGAGGGAGAATGTCAGAATTACAATATTTGTCATAGGACTCATTAGCATGTGTGCAATACATATTGCAACTGTGGAAAGCGAAAAGCAATACCTTTCAACTGACATGTGTCAATTAGCTGTCATGGGCTGTTACAAATTAAGAATGTTCTGTGTCACTAGTCTGTATGTACGTGAACAAGGTTGATGGTTGTTGTTACCTCTACGTTGATGATCTCGAAAGTGTAATGCGTAACAAGTTTTGTGTAATAAATGAAACTCAGTTAAAAGGACTTTTTTATAACCAGTCTACTCTTCTAATACATCTAATATCCAATTTATTTTATTCCGGTGTTTATTCTGAGAGATCGTATATCTTTGCGAATTGTGATCGTATCTGATTCTGCGAAAATTGAACGTGAACTTCATGTTGTATTTTAATCACCTGTTGTAAATTGTCAATTTCCTTGTTGCTTTTTATATTGCTTTGTTTGGGACTGATGTTTTGTATAATTTCCTGGAAATCGTAGCTGTAACTGATCTGACGAAGTGTGGAAAGTGTTTTTCATGAAATAAATAGTCCGAAACCGGATCCGATTTTCATTGAGTTTATTTTGTGCCTGATTGTGTGATTTGATTTTGCCTGTAGATCTTATCTATTTAGTTATTTCGAATAAAACCTGTTGAAATAAAAATTGGTAGAACGTAAATAACATCTGTTTAAAGTAGCTTGTATTCCAGTCTAGTCTAAGGAGGTGTAAAGACTACATTTTCTTAGAAGTTTGTTATTCTTATCTAACTATCTGACCTAAGGTTTACACAAGGGGGACTTACTCTGTATACCTTCTCCACTGTTAGCTACTCTAGGGCCTTCCAAAGAACTCCTAGTTCTGGAAGAAAGTGGAGCATACCACTTTATAAAAAACTGGCGCTCGAGGCAACCGCTCTAAATTAAATAGAGAACTAAGCCCTGAGGCCCTTTGTAGGGCTCTTTACCAAAAAAAGAGCCTTACAGCTTATAGGTCTATAATCATTGGGTGTGTTGTGAGATTGTTTACCCCCTTTAGGGATGAAAACAACCCTCACCTCCTTCCACTTCTTAGGTACAGTTTTTCTGCATTGTTTTCTGAGGTCGGTTTTGGATTTTACCCATATTGTTTTTGCCGGGCATGCTACATTCATCACCTTGTTGAATGTTTTTGTGAGGCTGTCTACCATTTGGTCTAGATCTGCCCTAGAAGTGGGGGTGTCTGGTATTTTTGCTGGTACTGCTGATGATGCCTGAGAGAAGCGTTCTTTGTACATGTTCGTGCTACGCTTATTTTACGGACCTGTTTGACTGCTGGCTTGTGTGCTTCTATGTCAAATTCCAAGTATCGGTGATTTGCATTCGCATCAGCGCTGAGGTCGGTTTTGGATTTTACCCATATTGTTTTTGCCGGGCATGCTACATTCATCACCTTGTTGAATGTTTTTGTGAGGCTGTCTACCATTTGGTCTAGATCTGCCCTAGAAGTGGGGGTGTCTGGTATTTTTGCTGGTACTGCTGATGATGCCTGAGAGAAGCGTTCTTTGTACATGTTCGTGCTACGCTTATTTTACGGACCTGTTTGACTGCTGGCTTGTGTGCTTCTATGTCAAATTCCAAGTATCGGTGATTTGCATTCGCATCAGCGCCGATCAGATCACGACCGGTGTCCACGTTCTCGCTGCCTCTAGTAGGGCTGCTTGTAGCGGTTTTGGTGGTGGGAGTTCTTCTGCATCATGCGCCATGTATGACGAGATGAACCATATGTTCTCAGAGGACCTAGTTGTACTGCAATGCACACGTTGTCCCTGCCACAGAAATTTGGTAAGGTGAAAGAATTGTGTTTCTTGTTAACAAGAATACAATAAGCGATTCTTCACCTTGTTGGTAGATGACATTGTAGTCCTTTAGATGAATTCCGCAAACCCGCTGTTTGTGCACCCCGGGTTCTTGGATTAAAATGTTCTCCTCGCCGGTTTTGGCTAAGCGGTGTAGAAGCACAGCTGATGCTGCTTTACTGTGGTGGAGATTTATCTGCAGCACCTTCATCCGTGGCAACCGTAGTATCTCCGCCGGATGAGCCTAGTAGGTCATCTTCCTCCATAGCGTTGGCCGCAATTTCTGAGAGGACGCTTTTTGCTTCGTCTGAAGAGTCAACGTTGGACGTCACCATTTTCTCCCCTTGGGGTGCGGTGGTCTTGGCGTCTGCGTTGTAAACGAGGAGTTCAATGGATCCGTGTCCATAGTAGACCACTCCCTCATTCTCCATAATGGGAGCCACTGACTCCTTATATTGAGGATGACGACTACCTCCCGTCGTCCATCCTTATATTCGCCAACCTTTGCCACCCTCCAATCGTGGGTTGGTAGGATCAGGGTTGCTGAGCTGCAGAAAATCCAGGATTTCTGCGAGATCTGATGGCTTTGCCGGAATCCAGGTCCTTTATCTCGGTCTGTGCGGGATGTTCTCCTGCGTCACAGCCTCCAGTCTTGAACCTGGCCAGACTTCGCCGAGTTTCTAGATCGCCTTCTCATAAAGATCCGCTGATCTCTGATCAGCGCACGATACCAACTTTATTCGGCCTTGAAACCAGCCTGCGTCCGTGCACTGAGGAGGCGCTCCCGGGTTTTCTTTCAGGAGCTCTTTAAACTGCTTGAGAAGCACCATTTTGACCATCATCCATTTTGCTGGAGCGATGTTGCCGTCCTGGTGGCTTCAATGAACGACAGCTCTTACGAGGTGGTTTTTCACAATCGCACTATAGGGGCGTTCACAGGCGTTGGGTTTTTTCGCTGTTCGATCGCTTTGCTCCCCTGATTGCTGTCGCTTAGCTGCCGGTTTAGCTGCAGCTTGGGCTTCAGGTTTCGGTGGGCGTGCTGCGGCCTTTGCAAGAATATCTCGAGCCCATTGTCTTCAGGCAAGTTGATTTTTAGATATCTCCTTTTCGGGTATGTCCTTTAGCTTCTCCATCAGGCGGTGGGCCGCTCTTCGGTCCCTGTACGCCTGCAGAGAAGGATTTACTTTGGGTTTCGGTCTCCCAATACCACTCGGCCCTGCGGTCGGGTTTTCCGAGCCCTGATTGGTAGCCACTCTTTGAGAGTGGCCGGTTCAGTTGAAGCCAAAGCTCCGGATTGCCTCCCTTCACGGGTGGACGGTTTGGTTTGCGTCCCTTCATGGGTGGGCGGTTTGTTTTTTTATTTTTGGACTCCATATTGGTTCCCAAGGGATGGTGGGTTCGCTACGGCAGTGCCTCTCTTGCCGCATTAAGGGGTCTCATACTGTGGGGTGTCCCTTGGTGCCCCATAGGGATCATTCACGACACTGCTCTCCCAGTGCCACGCAGCCCTCGGCACGATATCTCACACCTTGGCTTGGCTGCACCCCTCGTTTAGATCCCCCAGCACCCGGAAGTACTGGGGGAAGCCCTCCCACCACGTCAAGGTCACGCTATGCATAACTAGGGCGACAGTAAGCAGCAAGCATGCACAGGCAAGCAGAAAGCAAGCATACTGCCCCCCCCCCAGCCATACAAGGCGTGATAGGGGGCCCAGAGAGGGCTGCGAGAGTTGCGAGAGGCAAAATCGGATTCAGACTGTTTATCCGAAATGTGAAAACGATAGCCTTGTTGTTCCTTCCTCGGGTTTCTGACGCTACCTATCTTATAAACTCTGGAATGAAAGTGGTTTTTTGAGTTCGCGAGAAAAAATTGCAATTCAAGCTATATTGATATATATATCCTACCTAAATATTGTTAACTTGAAATACCCTCAAAGCTATCTTAATAAAGGGGGGGCCATTACACTACGTCATTAACAAAACTCTGATATTACTTTTAACTAATAATAATCGTCTTTATTCATTCACCAAGAAATAACAAGAATAAATGGTAAAACTTCGTTTATCGCACTCCTATGAGTTCGGAAAATATTTTTCGTGGAACTTACGTATTTTGACCTCCTGATCACGAAACTGAAGTCAAAACGCGGCGGTCTCAAGTATTTTCGGCTATACGGCCCCATTTTGTCTCAAAAATGTACCATTTGACATCTCAAATTTCTGCTAATAAAAACACACAAAATTAATCCTTCTATGAGCCAAAACATCACACATGTTCACATTCACTTGTTTCCAACACTTTTTTGCATAAAAAACTGTTATTTTCACAAAAATTCGCCCTTCTTCAAAACGTAAACAAAACATCTTTTTTCACTGATTTTCTGGTTATTTTTATTCGAGATGTTGGCAACGTCTTACCATGAGCCAAACAATCACGTTGCCAACATCTTAAATACAAATTACCAGAAAATCAATGTAAAAAGGTTGTTTTGTTTACATTTCAAACAAGAGTGAATTTTTTGAAAAATAATCGTTTTTTCTGCTGAGAAGTGTTGGAAACAAGTGAATATATGCGTGTATAGTGTTTTGGTTCAAAGAAGGGTGAATTTTGTGTATTCCTGATAGCAGAAATTTGACATGTCAAATGATGCATATTTGAGACAAAATGGGGCCGTATCTCCGAAAATACTTGAGACCGCCGCGTTTTGACTTCAGATTCGTGATCAGGAGGTCAAAATACGTAAGTTCCACCAAAAATTTTTCCCGAACTCATAGGAGTGCGACAAACGAAGTTTTACCGAATAAATATATAAATATATTATGTAGGTATGATTCCATAGTGAACAAATGAGGTGAAGTTTAGCTTACGCTATTCTTCCACTTAACCTCATGATGAACTGAATACTAAATAACTATAACAAATATCCCAAATAAAAATCAAAGTTAACAAAATAATCAGGAAAACAAAATGGTCAGTCATCAAACATAATTTTATTAATCTAATTGGTATTGTCACGTGACCGGGGTCACGTGTGAATAAAAGCGCGACAGACTGTTGGCTGAGTGAGCCATCAGTCCGCTCCAGTGCTGCCAACCACCCCGATATATCATGAGATCTCCTGATTTCTCAAATATTTTTACGATTTGCAATCAGGATCTACCGATAATCATAGATTTTCAACAATAGTTACCGATTTACAGTAAGAATCTCATGATTTTTCACGAGTAAATGTTGTCCGGATTGAAATGTGGATCGTTCCGAGTTCTGTGGTATTTTCAACACAAAACACTCTCGTAGATTCATAGAGCATAATATTAGGTCTCCGCCACATAACTTCTGTTCTGTGGTCTCCGCATAGAACCTTGTCCGCATAGTTCGTGCTACTGACACAGTGACACCTGACACCAGTTGAAGAAAAATATGATTTTATAGTTAGATTAGTTAGGTGAATTTTGTGTTCCTGTTATGTGAGATTATTCGTTATTTTTTATTTTTGTTCACTTTATTTTTCAATATATCTATGTGGTATTTTTTTAAATTCAAATTGTAACCAAAAATGAACGTTGTACGAATTTAAAGAAAAATATGATTTTATAGTTAGATTAGTTAGGTAAATTTTGTGTTCCAGTTATGTGAGATTATTCGTTATTTTTATTAACTTTATTTTTCATTATATCTATGTGATATACCTATTAATTTTTTACTGAAGACTCTCACTTTTTTGTATTGATTTATGAAAACATACGTCTGAGTATACCAGAGTTACACTCATACTATAATATGGAATATATATTTCATGAGTTTTTCATGTTCGAAAAATTACACTTTTCAAGCAGTTCACTCTACAACCTCAGACCCCTGTGATCAGACTTCGAAACCAAATTTGTTTCCATAAAGTTCAGTGGTGGTAATCTCCCGATTTCAAGGTTGAATCTCCTGACATTTTCATGGGTTGTCTCATGATTTCTCAAAAACTCAGTTGGCAGCACTGGTCCGCTCTGGAGCTTGTGTAGGTTCGGCTGTCTGCCTTGCAACCACCTGCTCATGTGGGCTCAGTCAGCAACTGGTTAGGTCATCGTACCTGGACCCTGACCATTGCTAGTATACTCGTGTTTGATTCCCATACGTTTACCCAGGCCGCCGAGGTAGGCCGCCAGGACGGGGGTGGAGTCCACGACGCTCGGCTAAGGGAGAGCCGAAATTATAGTTACGGGACGTGGAGCACCATAACCCTTTCCCAGGCCGCCAGGCCGTGGGGGAGTTCCGTCCATCACACCTAGAGACGGTGTGGACAGACCTAGGGCGCGGTGGTGATCATCCTCGTTGGGTGGGTGCCGCACTAGGTCTGGTAGTACGTCCAGGAGGGCGTAGAGAGATTAACCTATGGCGCGGTGGTGACCATCCCCGACGGGGTGGGAGCCGCACTAGGTCGTGGAGAGGTCCGCACTCCGGAGAACGAGGTCGGACGGCCCCAAGAGGGGTAGAACGAAGTGTACGTGCCACACCCGCATCGCCCCACTGAGGTGCGAAGCCATGTGAGTGGCGTGGCGCTACCTCCAGGTCCCAGCGTCGGCGGGACCAACGCCGCACCCCAGTAACCAAGTGCAGTCGCACTCGGGGTGTGCCCAGAAGGAGATATGCAACGTGGGCGGACCTCCTGACCGAGGTGCGAGCCACGACTCCTGGGACAGGATGCCGTTAACCCGAAGTGGAGCAAAGAACGGGGTGCGCACCCTTGAAGATGAGATCCAGAGCGTACCCCGACCGACGATGGAACTAGCCCGAACCTCTCCGCGGCGGGTACCTGGGGTGCGCGAACCCCCAGGTGCCTCCGAGACGCCGTCCGGTGTCCTAGGTCGGGGGGACGGCCTGGATCGGGTCGGCACCCCACAAAACAGAGACAAGGAGGGTCAAGGGACCCCAAGGTATATTCCGGCCACCCTTTGGGACGAGCTAGCTGGGGTGCGTCGCACGCACGACAGCCCAAAGAAGCCAGAGTATATCAGTATCTTCCTAGCTCTACCCTTCTTACACTATTGGTTCTGTCCATTTAATATGTGACCTTTGACTTTACTTCTGAATTGTTTGATGGACAAGGTTTTCAATTAGTCAGGTAGCTCGTTGTAATGCTTTGGTGCACAATAGTTAAAGCTTTTTTGAAACATAGCAGTGCGATGTTTCGGAAGATCTAAGTTGTGAACAGTATCACGAATACAAATTCTGTGAATGTTGCGTCTATGGTTGAGAGCACTCTTTATGTATGTCGGCTTCGAGGTTACTAATACCTTATGGATGAACTGTAGAAGATGCAACTTCCTCCTATTAGACATACCCAGCCATATTAAATCCTTGAATTTCACGCTGATGTGATCATATTTTCTAAGACTATATATAAACCTACAGCAAGAATTCTGTGTTCGTTGGATACGTGTCTTGTCATTCAAATCTAAGAAAGGACCATAAACAAAAGTCAGCATAGTTGAAATTGGATAATACTAGGATCACACACAAGTTTTTTTTTTCATAAGGGGGTTCAAGAGTTTAACACTACTATAAAGAATTTTGAGAGCGAAATATGATTTCTGAATAAGTTTATTCACATGTTTTGTAAATTTCAGTTTATCATCGAAAATAATTCCAAGATTACGTGCTTCAGAAACAACCTCAATTCTGGTATTATTTATTTTCAAATTAATAGAGTTTTTAATAATAACTTGCGATTTTTTGTTGCCAAATATCATTACTTTAGATTTTGACGGATTCAGCTTCAAATAACTCATACAAGTCTCAATATAAGACTTCGAAGGTTGCTTTGCAACTGAGTTGGCGGTTGAAAACACTTTTCCAACACTTTTTTTCAAACGAACACATGAATTATTGTTTGTATTCGCCAACTGGGGTGGTGGTCGAGTTGAGGCGCTGGCCTTTGGGCCCCAGAGAGGGTCCGGGTTCGAAACTATAGCATCGTTTAGCGGGAGGAGATAGTTGAACAACTGAATATTCTTAGTACCTAGATATCTATCCTTCGGACTCTCCACTGTAACCTACCGAGTAGTGCTTCGGATGACACTTAAAAAGCTATATAAGGTCCCCGTCTTCCTTACTCACACAAGATACAAGTCTCAATTAGACTTCTAGGGTTGCTTTGCAACTAAGTTGGCGGTTAAAAACACTTTTCAAACACTGTTCAAAGTTCTTGGTTTTACAACACAATTATCGATTTTTTCAAAGCAATATATCTCCATTTAGATAAAATAGTATATTACACAACAAGTGTGGAAAGTGACATATTTCACACGAGTAGTCGTTTAGCACGAGCCGCGTAGCGGTGAGTGCGGAAACGTAACGAGTGAAGGAAATGCACTTTCCAACTAGTTTTGTACACTATTTTTCCTACGACTCCGAATATTTTAATTTCGCGGGAAGTCTTGTCAAAAATGTAACTTGAGCGGTATCTATAATTTCAGATGGTTTTGATTCGATACCAAGTACTGTTTATTTCCATATTCAAGATGATATTTGAATACTTCTCCGACAATTCCTCATTATGTGAATTACTGATTGATTGAGTCAGTTTAATTTGGACGAATGTTATTGATATTGACATACGAACATAAACAACCTTGACACCATCATATATATAATAACAACTATATGGATAACACCTATTCCTCTCTTCACGCGAAAGTGAAGCCAGTTTTGGAAAAAAAAGACTGTCTGGCTTGCTAATGATGAATTGTGCGCATGCGCGGGTTTCAACGAGTTGGAATCCACTGACGTTTTTGGAATTTCATAGGTTAGGTATATTTGTTAACTCAAATTATGTAAAAAAGCGTTAATATAGTTATTAATGTACTTACTGATTGTTTACAGAAGTAATTAGTGAGTGATAACAGTGATTGATCAAAAATTAGCCCACGAATATTGTTCCGATGACTTTATCGACACAGGTTTCTATGCAAATCACAAGTATTGCTTTGTAGATCACATCCATTTCTGCATCTATCATCAACTATTATCCAAAATCGATAAATGAATATTTGAAAAATATCTGTCATGATGAAATAAAAACATCGAATTGTAGGTTACGTGACACATTTGATTGATTTTTAATAATTATCATACTTTTGTCGCTCACTAAAGAGCTACTCTCCTCCATCGATGAAAACGAATGTCGATTCTTAATTCAAACTTGCGCATGCGCATATTCGCGATTTGTCCCGCAGACTGTCATTTGTTTTATTTCTCGGATTCAGCTCGGGTATCCATGTTACCTATATAGTTATTATTACGGTAGATTTATGCAGAGGTTTTAAGTCGTAAGTTTCAAGTCTCAAGTTTTAAGTAATGAGTCATAAGAAGTTCATCCATTGGTATTCAATATAACCATTTATACAGTGTTAGGGCAAGATTTTATTAAGCAGTGCCTGTGCATTCGTAGGTACTCGCCACTAACTCTCCCAGCAGCTCAGTAGGGCGTGGGTACGGTTACAATAATGTAAAATTTCTTAAATTTTTGGAGAAATTAATAAGGGTTTAATTTTCCGGTGCGCCACTGATTTTTTGCCAGAAAAATCAGAAACCACCCAGTTGAAAGGGACAGGACACTGCGCTAAAGAATCAATACAATGAGACACAGTCAAGTACTTTTAGTGTAAGCTGGAATGAACCCTGGGGTTAGGTAGCTAAAGAATAATAGTCACACTCCTTGAAATTTACGAATATATTGGTATCAACACTGTATCCAAGAGGGGTTATCAGCATTCACATAAACAGTGAGCCAAGAATGAACAGCAGGAATTTCCTAAATATACTCTACAAAATGATATTTTTGAAGGGGCCAATCACGTGACGTCACGGGGAAGCTTACATGGGCAATTCAATAAAACATAATTATTATTGTAACATCTATCAGTAGATTCAGGTTATTCACTCTCAAATGACTTAGCTGACTGCTCAGTGGAGCTCCTTTGCTGATACCACTCAGTGCCTCTCAAGACTGCAGATGTAGGATGCAAGTCAACAGTTGTTGTGGCTCATGGAATACTTTGAAACTGCCAGGTAAATTTCGGTGTTCAGCCCTGAACACTGGGGAACTCTTTGCTAGGCACCTCAATACTGCTAGAGAGTTGACCAGTCTTAATCCGTTGGAGGAGTGAATGAATGAGGTGGAAAGAAGAAGGTGGAAATAAGACGGTGGAAAGACGAAGGTGGAGATAAGACCCTAAAAAGAATAACCACAGACTTAAGCACGACTCGACGGGTGGTCAATCAGGTTGCACAGGTGGTGGACACTTGTGCTTTCTACTCACCTCGAGTATGTATGGAGGGTCAAATCATATATGGTTCAGATCTAGTTTGAACCGTATTTTCAATTTCCAGTAATCGAAATAATCAAATCTATAAAATTATTAAATAGATTAAAAACGGAATTTTAACCTCAAAAATAACCTACTTACATGGCGCGCAAATCCTGCTAAGCAGATAAATGATTCATTACCATATAAACATCCAAAAATGGTCCGATAAATAAGGAATCATAAAATGTTGAAATTTTCCAAATCCATCCAATGATGATCGATAAATCGAAGGAAAATTCTCAACTCGCCATGCACTTGATTTCGATAAGGAATCAGGAAAAAGATAATCGAAGATCGGAAATAAGTCAAATGTCCGATTTCAGGAATCAGACAAAGTGTCATCCGTCGATTGATCACTGTCAACCCATGGTGCAGGGACAAAATTCCGAAAACCTAACTCATGTTCGAGATGATCATGGGATGTTTAATTGTTGTGGCTGAACAACCCTATAGCAGATATTGATCACATTCAATCAGTTATTATTGACATAAACGAACGGACGCCATCTATTAATTGCTTATCGAAGCAGAACACTAATCCAATGTCTAATAACATTGATTGAACGCAAGCCATCTATGCACTAATTTTCGTATCAGAACATAACAAACTATCCCATGAACATCTCTTACAATATCATTTGAGTGGCGATCGTCAGAAGAAGAGTTACGGGCATTTTATCACTTCTGTGTTCTTAGATATTATCAGGTGTGGTCATGTGGGCACCTAGCATTCTGTGATGTGGTTGGATTGATCCCATCTGATAGCTGTCATCGCTCATTATTCATTATTGACATTTCATAATTAATTTACTTATGTGGATTTTATGTAAACAATGAATGGATCGTAATCATTTGATAAGGACTACCACAGGAATTGATCATGCAAAATATATGTGAATAAGGTGAGTATGACACGAAATGACGATATCATAACGGAGCTAGAGATTACAAAATCAACAGAATACTAGATGAACCACTAATATGATTACTACAAACACAAGAGATTTTGGTACTCTAAAGAAGGATTTCACCGTGTAAAATATGACCGTAACAACAGTAGTCATAAGTTTCAAGTCTCAAGAAAAGTTGGCCAACATTTATTTTATCTCTTACGACTTACGACTTGAAACTCGATCGATTTGCGCATGCATCTGATTTTGCAAATATCAAATAGAAGAAGTTGAATGCATGTTGAACAAATAAAAATAAAATAAGAATAGCATATATATTGAAGGTTTGAATTGAATCGAAGGAAATGAGGAAAATGAGCACGCCAAATAACAGGATTGACATTATTGACAGTCCTTGAAACTTCTTGCATAAATGTGCCATTTTTCCTTACGACTTAAAACTTGAGACTCAAAACTAACGACTCAAAACCCCTGCATAAATCCACCGTAGATATATGGACACCATACGCCTGCTAACGCCATCAGTAATCACGTTACCAGGAATACAGAACCATAGAAGTACGTAGTGCGCTAGTTAGTGCGTGTGCGTTCTTGACTTCTTGCAAACATCTTTGATACCAAAGAATCTTCTCTTTGGTGATACTGTGATATCAAACTGATGCAAGCAGCAAGCTGCGCATAAAACTGTAGCCGTAATCTTTTGAATAATCTCACCCGCTGTCATCAACATCGAAATAGTTCAAGCATAAAGTATAGGTTCCAGTTTTGAAGTGAATTCAGAGGTTATGTATCAGACACATTGAAATTAATAGATAAAGAATTCTCGGTATAATTCGAAACGAGACAGAAATTTCAATAAATAATATGAATTTGATTTGATAACGCTTATATTGACAGTGAGTACCTTCACAATATACCTAATTATTTCTATCAATTCAGGCGATCGTTGTGATATTTTTCATATCAACACTAGTGCTTTTTTTCTTTCAAATGAACAATACCATAGTGATATGAGCTACTTTCTGAATAACAAAACAGTGTGATTATTAACGTTTTCATACGTGGTCGTAGGAAAATGAAAATGGTATCCGACCTGAGTTAATTTTATTTCAATAACAAATAACTACATACTCATGTTTATGTCGCTTATAAATGATAAATTAAAATCGTAGTTAATGATGTAGGAGTGATATAACTTTACTCAAACTGATTCCTTTGTCCTGCCCCCTCTTTGAAAACGGCCTCTCTTTATTTGTGACGAAATAAAAATTTCCAGTCTCTCTTGTGGTCAGATCCCCCAAATGCACTTTCACATCATCACATTGGTTCTTTGCCAACGACTCCCAGGCGCTACAGCGAGTTGCCAATAGCTCTCCGGGGTTCAGAATGGCTTCCACGAAGTATTCACTCGCTCGACGATGGTCACAAGAAACTGAAAATATCATCACAAGGCTTTGGTATATAATACTTGTGTCGGTGTGCTTGTACTCCATTATATTCTGGGGCAGCAATTTTCGAGCAACCTGTATATGCCTATGCCATGTGTTCAGCTGAATCATATACACAGTGTTCGCCATAAAGTTGGCTACACATGGGAAAAACAATTGTTATTGATATTACTGAATAACTCTAAAAGTGGTTCGTTTCTGCATGTCTGACAACTAATAAATCTGTTACGACATATCTCGAGACCTCATATTTGGCAGGAATTTGAAAAAAAGTTATGAGTGGTACCAAAAAATGGGTCAAATTGACAAGATATCAAAAAATGTTATCGAAAAAATGTGTATAATATATATCAATTTTGAACCAGATTGAAAAAAAAATCAAAAATACAATTTTAATTCCTCTACCCTTTCTGAGAAACAATATGCATTTTTGGTTAATCTGAAAACAGCTTTAATAACCAACACATAAAGTTGGGTCGAAACTAATCAAATATTTGTGGAATAGACATTTTGCGGTAGGTTAATTATGAAAACACGATTTATTCTTGGCAAACTAGGTGTGGTCATACCCTGTATTTTGATGCACATGAGCTTATTCTCAACCCGTAAATATGATTCAAACCAACTAATATTTGTAATTAAAACTCAATAATGCATTATTTATCCGTGGTAAATTTGATATTTTTTGGCATCTCATGTTATTTTTTCAAGTTCCCGCCAAATCTGAGGTCACGTGAAATAAGTCGTAACGGACTTTTCAGTTGCCAGACATGCATAAACGAACCGCCATTAGAGTTTATCAGAAATATCAATACCTATCAAATTTCTTTCCCATATGTAACGGATATATGTTATTCAAATATATCAGTTCTTTGTTTCGATGAATCAAATCGAAATTTGGATATTTATGAATAATAAATAGTATCAGGTTTATAATGTCCTGGAGATATTTCAGTGCCCTCTTATACAGCTGAACACATGGCAAATTCACAGATTTTGAATTTTCTTCGAATAAAGTATAAATACTCGCAAATCTCTACAGAATGTAATTCAAAATGTAACTGGACTTCACTAAAGATCGCCTAGTTCTTGAAAATTTCAAGATCTTGTCATGATCTTGTCTTGATTTCGAGTCTATCAACAATTTTGTATTTCAGGGGTCAGTTTATGGTGAAAAATATGGAAAAAATGCATCTTCGTAAAAAAAGTTGAAGATGGCCGCTAGAAGACGAAACGTCTAATTCAATTTATGAAAATGCTGCTATATTTCTAAACCTAAAAGAGCTATCGCGGATTTGTCTTAACCATATAATGATGACCATCAAATTCCTCAACATAGTCCCAATCTGTTACGGTTTTCTAGGTCCCAATGATGAGCGTCGAATTTGAATAACCCTGTATATTAGTTATACAACGTGGTGGTAATGCCAGCCATAACGTTAGCCTCTGGTAAAATATTGATCGAGTTTTGTTTACATCGTTGTCATCATTTTGTTGGTTATGTTACTAATGTTTTCGTTTTACACGATTCACGATACAGTATTTCGGATGGGTTTATGTTTTTACAATGTATAACATATTTTCCATGAACTATAATTTTAAAGGGAGAATTATCACAGCACAGATTTAAACGACCAGCTGTGATGATAGGAATGTGAATCAGGTACAATAATCTTATTCCTGAAACTAATTTCTGATGACAGCTTGTTCATAATAAATCACACAGAAGTAGTTAACCTTTTATATTGCTGTTGATTATGCATTACTAAGATGGCAAGATTGCACATCAGTAGTTCCAGCGATGCGCAAAATTTAAAAGTCCGAGGCCAATGAAAACGGATGTCGGCACATCAAACAAAATGGGCAGAGTGTCTCATTTGTAAGGTTTTCTAATCT
This sequence comes from Chrysomela aeneicollis, assembly GCA_029955515.1. Lineage (NCBI taxonomy): Eukaryota > Metazoa > Arthropoda > Insecta > Coleoptera > Chrysomelidae > Chrysomela > Chrysomela aeneicollis. The sequence goes on along the minus strand of JARUHQ010000016.1, from coordinate 9,161,805 downwards.
GTGGGAAAATTCAGAGGCTCGCCTGTCTAGGAATTACCAGGGCTATGAAGACAACGCTTACAGCACCTATGGAGAATCTACTAAGATGGCCTCCACTCCACTTGGTGGAGTCATAGTCTTTCTTAATGGAAACCTAGTTGGCTGGAACTATAATATTGTCTGTTCACTCAAGTCTCAAACGTCTGCCAAGTTGAGGTCGCTACTTTATAGAAGTCGTTCGATGCACATTGGTTTCAGTTTATTCTCCAATTTTGGGTTGAAGTCATGTTCTTCTTTTTTTTTCTAACTGCAGCATATTTGTGTACCTATCATAATCTGACATATTTTTACTTTCATACATATTCTTACTCAAATAGGTCCAATGAGTACCAGTTTTCAGGAACAATAATAAGGCATTCCAATGAAAATTTTTGGAGGTACTCACGTATTTTGGCCTCCAGAACAAGAGTCCTAAGTCGAAACGCTAGTTTCGTAAATACACAATTTGACATCTTGAATTTCTTCTACTGAAAGCACAAAATTCATCCTTCTTTTAACTAGAACACCACATACGCTCACATTTACTTGTCTTCAACACTTTTTAAAGAAAAATTTTTATATTTTTCAAAACATGTATCGTTCGAAAACACGAGACTTTGAACTTGCTTTGAACTGTTAATTTGACACTGTCACAAAGTTCAGCTCCCGTCATGCTCGGTTCTCGATGAATTTGGTAAATTTTTTTGAATCTTTCCGAATATACTAGTTCATTCTGCTGGAAAAAGTTGAATACAAGTAAATATAAGTATGTGTGGTGTGTTAGTTTAAAGGACTAAGATTTGTGTGCTTTCCTCAGTGGGTATGAGATATGCGTGAAGCAAATATACAACTCAACGTAAGTTATTAAAATTGAAATAACTATCGTACAATCGATATTCCAATACCTTCACTTGCCCCGCATTTTTAGTTTCTTAATTTTGAACACATTGAACACTCTACTTTGTGACATTACACATTTTTCACAGTCACATCACTGATACGACTGACGATGCTTTTTTCTATTTCCTGACTTTCTGATCAATGGATCAATGATATCGAATAATTCCGTTCTTGAAACAGAAGCTTCGCTGTGCTAAAAGGAGCGGGTTATTCAAAATGTAAACAAAAACGTTAGGTTATGCCCAGTATGACATTTCAAGTTCAAAATAGTTCACGATTATTATGAGAAGATGTCTCTGCCTTACGGAGAAAGTGAGGTCATTTTTTCCAGTGAACAGACAATATTATACCGTCTACTATTATAGGTGTTCATTTAGATCGACTATGGTGGAGTCAAGGTGGATATAGGATGGTGAAACAGCTCTTCAATTGTTTCTGCGAAAAACTTGTAGACCGTTTGAGAAGGTACTAATATTTCCACGACTTGAATGAAGATGGCGGTGAGATCGATTATCGAAGAAGATTTCTGTTGCTCATGTATTTCTGTGGTTCGCATCTGACAGACATGAGTTGAAATGACATCAAAACACAATATTTTTAGTGAATCTGGAATAATTATCGATATTTTTACTCTTCTCAGTCATTTTTCATCTAGAATAGATGAAACTGATGAAAAGGTGACAGATGCACAGTTTCTGTTTTACCGACACAAGGTATGTCGCCATCTCTGATAACTTCAGGAAATATTACTACGGTATGAAATCAAGTAGGCAAAGGTCTACAGTTTATTCTAGTGCTTGTTAATAGGAAGCTGTTTCACCATCCTATATCCACCTTGGGTGGAGTTAAGGCTTGGTGCCTTCAGGCTTCAAAAAGGACTGGGCGATATGAATATCGGGACAGGACATTATGAACATGGTGATGATTGTTTTGTATTGACTGTATTTCAGGCAGAGGTGTGCGGTTACTTCAATGTATGAATCGTTGCAATTTGCATAGACCATCACGAGTAGATATAATTCAATGTTCTGCGCGTGGAAATTTTGGTACTTCTTCCAATACATGACCTTTTCATTTTGCAATTAAAGGAAGTCAGTTTTATGTTTTTCGTTTGATGTCGTAGCAAATTCCGTCAAGAAGGCAGCTGAATTTTGCTGCAGATATCATAACCATAGCATTTCTGAATAGATACATACCTACCATTCAAATGGGGTAGAGGTACCAAAATCCCCTAGGTACTTCCCGTTTAAGAATTCGGCATTATAACTAGGTTGGATTTGGGAATCAAATCTGTACAGGGTGGACCAAATTCGAGGCGTAACATGGGGATCTCGTAAACCGTTAGAGATACAGGGTCGGTTAAATTTTAGCAAAGTTGCATAATTTTGTGCTCAATGATATGCTGTCGAGAAAATCGGAAATTTCCCATTACTTCCGGAGATATCCGAAAAAAACTGAAATTTCGTGAAATCGTTTTTATTTTTCACTGGTGTTATTTGAAGAAAATATTCAAAATAAATGGCAGTTCATCATTGCCACTTTTTTTTCCTACAAGATGACGTTGTCACATTTGCAGTCCGACGTTTCGTGTTCGGCCCTCCACCATCAACTTTATTTTTTCAAATACGGACCTGGATTTTTTATTTTAGATTTGGTTTTCTTTTGGTACCCTGATGATAATGACATATCACAACTACCGGGAAGATGAGTATATATGAGAAAAAAAGCCTATTGAAATAAATGCATCTTTTCAACTCTCTCTCATTTCATTTAATGACACACATTCAACTATTATTGATAACCAAATTGTATTGAATCAAATGTTCAGAAATGTTACCTTCTTGTTGAATGCACTTGGGGATTCTCATTTGCAAATCTTCAACAGCTCTATTTATAGTTCCACATCATCATAGCAACAATTTTGGAAATTATCGAAAGTTGTGCCTTTCATCAACAAGTATACCTTTTTCCGATACCTGGGTATAGAACTCTGACCTGATTTACTCACATTTACTTAAATTTAATTGAATGTAAACTAGAATATTTTAAGCGCTCTCAATAACGAGTGCAACGAAAACAAACCTATAACAAGAGCAATGTGTGAAAGAGAGATGGATAGATGCATCTATTTCAATAGGTATTTTTTCTCATATATACTAATTTTTTCAATAGTTGTGATATGTCATCATCATGAGGGTACCAAAAGAAAACCAAATCTAAAATAAAAAATCCAGGTCCGTATTTGAAAAAATAAAGTTAATTGTGGTGGGCCGAAGACGAAACGTCGGACTGCAAATGTGACAATGTCATCTTGTAGAAGAGAAAAAGTGACAATGATGAACTGGCATTCATTTTGAAAGTTCTCTTCAAATAACACCAGGAAAAAATCAAAACGATTTCACGATATTTCAGTTTTCTTCCAATATCTCCGGAAGTAGTGGGAAATTTCCGGTTTTCTCGACAGCATTTCATTAAGCACAAAATTACGCAACATTTAACCGACCCTGTATCTCTTACGGTTTACGAGATCCCCATGTTACGCCTTGAATTTGGTCCACCCTGTACATAGCATAATTGAAAGTTCACGTGTCTTGTGATTTTTTAGAAATATATAATTCATGGCTGTGTATGTACAGGGGTGACTGGAATTTGAGCCTCATCACTGGTATCTCGTAAACCGTAAAAGTCGTTCTGAAAATTGAAAAATTCCGAATACTTTCGGAGATATCCTAAAATAATATAAATTTCATAAAACAGTTTTTATTTTTTTCTGGCGTTATTTGTATAAATTATTCGGTATGAATAACACTTCCTCATATCCACTTTTTCTTCATTACAAGATATCGTTTTCAAATTTGAAATCTTCTTCCAGAAACCATAATCAACTAATTTTTTTCAATACGGACCTGGATTTTTCATTTCATTTTTTGTTACCTTTGGATAGCCCAAAAACTATTTGCTATCACAAATTTCGATTTTCAAATGTTTCGATGACCAAAAATGACAGTTTCTTTTTTTTTATAAATAATGCAATTACTGAAAATAGATAAGGGGACCTGGATTTTAGAAATGAAAAGTCACAACCACACATCACAGTATGTTAGATCAATGTTTCAAAAAAATTGCGTCATCAAAAATTTCTCAATCAGTGGATTGCAAGAAGCATTTATCCCCGCTGGATTATTTTTTATGGGATTATTAAAAACAGAGCGGTTATTTGAAGATATTCTACGGGACATAAATATCTTACGCCAAAATTCAATGTTTGAAATAACAACCATACAAACTATAGGAAGAATGATCCAGCGTGCGCTTATGGGCAACCTACGAAGACTCATAGGAAAATGCCTATAGGTGCAAGGGGGACCATTCGAGCATTCACTTCAGAATTTCATTCTATTTTTTTTTACAATTTATATTAGATATTATTTTGAAGAATTTCAGTTTCCTGATAATAAGGCAGTGGAAGGGTGAGGATTTTCTTTGAAATATTGCCAGTGATGATTGCTGATAAGCGTTTCTTAGTAATATAACTAATGAATAATAATGTTTTAGGATTGAATATTTTAAAAAATAGATAAAGTGTAAATTTTTGTCATCGAAACATTTGAAAATCAAAATTTGTGATAGCTCATAGATTTTGGGGTGGAGGAAACAAAAAAATAATTAAAAAATCAAGATCCGCATTTAAAAAAAATGAGTTGATGATGGTTTCTAGAAGACGAAACGTCGGATTACGAATTTGAAAATGCTATCTTTTAGGAAAGAAGAAGTGGCCACGATAGAATGTTATTAATATTTATTAATTTCTTCAAAAGACGCCGGAAAAAAATAAAATAAAATGAAATTGTTCGGAATTTTCCAGAAAAGAACAGTTTCAGAATAGCATTATGTTAGAGATCAAATTGCGCAACCTACCCTGTATCGCTTACGTTTTACGAGATCCCAATGATGAGGCTCGAATTCCAGCCACCCTGTACATATTGCAAGTATTACCTCAAAAGAAAGAATGATGAGAGTGCATATATTACTTACTCGGATCTATAAGACTACTCAAGTCCAATAAATCGATCCTTTTGCATCCAGGTTGCGATTTCCCACCATTTGGAAAAAAATCAATAGTACCGCAAGCGTGAAGAAAACCGAATGTGCCACCATCTGAATGAATAACTTCCACAACGTCTGCGTCGTTTTTGTTCAACCTCTTGTCCTCAGGTCTGATGTCGAACAACGGTCCTGCAGGGTCTAAAGCTATGATTCTTGGGAACTTTCTTCCAGTTACTTTGAATATGTTTTTTCCTACGAATCCTACGATCTGCCCACCCAATGAGTGGCCGATGAGAAGTACATCGTCCAAGTTGACACTGTGGTTTTTGTTGAGATCAAGTATCAGATCTACCAGTATGTTAGCTGAAAGTGCGATAAAATGAGCTAATTTCGACCAGATGGCCCATAGATCTTATTGCTTACGCTAGATCCGGCATCCTGTAGTAATTTTTTGGTCTAGAGGGGTCTGCAAGAAAGTAAGTAGGTACTATGGTCACGTGGGACAACACATTCATATGGTCAACAACTGAGACGACCAATCAATGGCTTAGGACTTTCAACCCCCACGGACCTACTAAACAAATAACCTGATACCGGATCTAGCGTAAGCAATAAGATCTATGAGATTACCCGTCGAATTCATAGGTATCATCAAACGTTGATACTTCATTGAATGAATGAGAAACTCTAACATGACAGCTAGCTGTTTTTCAATATTGATCCAAGACATTGAAAACACAAATATCAACTGATCATTCTGAAAATCATTCTAAAAAGCAGTGATATATACACTGTGTCCAAGATAAGAATGAACAGCATGGGGATATCGGAAACGGTGGGTGATACAGGGTCGATTAAATTAGAGAAAAGTAGCGCATTTATGTGCCTAATAATATGCCATTTAGAAAGTTTCGATATTCCGAGTAGTTTCGGAGATATCCGGGAAAAACCGAAATTTGAGAATTTCGTTTTTATTTTCTCCTAGCTTTATTTTCGAAGGAAATGTAAAACAAATAGCACTTTGTCATGGCCACTTTTCGAGGACTACACGATAACATAAGCAGAATTTTCGTGCGACGTTTCGTCTTTTAGAAAACATCATCAACTTTGTATTTTTATATGGGCCGAAACTAAAGTATACGACTCCATTTTTCATTGTGAATACAGCAACGTCACACAATATGGTTTCGGAACCTTTTCTCGCGCAAAATGTAATTTAGTGATTACTTAATCTGTTTTTCTTCAATTTTAGATAGTAGGCGCTGGAAAAAATGTCATATTTTGATACATGTAGTGAATTGAATAGTCCTATTTATAAAAGTATAAATTTAAACTAACCACTTGCCGGAATTATTGCGTTGTTGAATACAAAGATGAGTCGCAATATCAAAAGTTTAGTTTATAAATGTAATTGTAATGTAATAAATAACAAGGAGCTAATATGTATTACAGGAAATGAACAGAAACTTATAACAAGTGTTCAAATAACCCGCCATTATTTTCTAAGCACGAGTACGCTCGTCTCACAGACGAATTTAAAACTTGATTTAACATATCCGGAAAAATATTGTTAAAGGATTCAGTAACCAATCTTAGCAAATCTTCTTTATTCTGAAAATCATGATTAGAGCACATTTGATTCTTGATATATCCCCAAAGGAAAAAGTCTAGTGGGGTTAAGTCGGGGGATCTTGCAGGCCAGGCTGTATCACTATGAGTACCAATCCACTGTCCTGGGAATCGACGGTTCAAATAATCACGAACAATTCTAGCGTTATGTGCTGGAGCACCATCTTGTTGAAACCAGCAGCTGTTAGTAACCGCTAAAGGCAAATTATCTAGAGCGTCTTCCAAATCATTCACTAACAAATTCATGTACCGCTTTCTTGTTAAATTGTTTCGGTAGATAAAAGGCCCAATTATATTCGTACCGAGAATCCCAACCCACATATTGAAACCGAAACGATGTTGATGTCTGGACACTTTGTGTACACGCGGATTTTGTTGTGACCAATAATGAACATTCCGCCTATTAAAAATGCCATTGTTGGTGATCATGCTTTCATCAGACCATGCGAGTGGATATCTCAGGATTTTCAACAACGACCTGTAACACATCACGCTGACTTTCTTCATTATATTGCCTTTGTCGGGACACCACAGGTTTTTTAAATGATCCGTATTCTTTTAAATTGAAAACTAGCCGTCTAAATATTGATTCACCAGGTTGTCGCCTCTCTGGATACTTATTAAAGTACGCACGTTCAGCATCAATACAATTTCTATGGCACAAAATGTAACATGACAACATATCAAATTTTTCAGTATTCGAAAAGCTGCCGTTTTCCATTTTTGACACAAATTAGGTAGGTAAAAAGATGTAAAAGTAGGAACAGTAATATGTCAAATATTCTACCAAACTACACTATTATTATGACAACAGAACATTATGTTGTCATTTTTTCCAGCGCCTACTATCTAAAATTGAAGAAAAACAGATTAAGTAATCACTAAATTACATTTTGCGCGAGAAAAGGTTCCGAAACCATATTGTGTGATACGTTGCTGTATTCACAATGAAAAATGGAGTCGTATACAGGGTATACTTCAGTTTCGGCCCATATAAAAATACAAAGTTGATGATGTTTTCTAAAAGACGAAACGTCGCACGAAAATTCTGCTTATGTTATCGTGTAGTCCTCGAAAAGTGGCCATGACGAAGTGCTATTTGTTTTACATTTCCTTCGAAAATAAAGCTAGGAGAAAATAAAAACGAAATTCTCAAATTTCGGTTTTTCCCGGATATCTCCGAAACTACTCGGAATATCGAAACTTTCTAAATGGCATATTATTAGGCACATAAATGCGCTACTTTTCTCTAATTTAATCGAACCTGTATCACCCACCGTTTCCGATATCCCCATGCTGTTCATTCTTATCTTGGACACAGTGTATATTTCAATTCTCATTTTATCATTACCGGGAATTACGGTGAAAATTTATTTTTAACCTACTATAGAAGGCTCCTTCTTGTATACGTTGCTCATAGCAACGGGCGATTACCGTGAACATTTTTTACCTGCTGTATTGAGCCAATCAAATGCCTTGATTTCGACAAGTTGCTATGACGACAACCTAAATTATCCGGAAATTTTTGCGGTCACGTGACCTAGGTGAAAAATTAATAGGTGATAATAGACTATTTCAGAATGCTGTCAAATAAGACCTGCTGGACCAGAACAAACATAACCACACATATTTTCGCTGTCATTCAAGTTGTTTTTTTTTCTGTTGGAAGTATTTAAAATCAGTTCTTGAGACATGTTTGGTCCCGAAGGAGTCTAAATACTGATGATGTCCAAGGAGGCAACTTTTGGAAACAATTCCACGTCAGTTTCCACTTCATCATTTTTAATAACATAGGGATCAACAGAATTCATGACTCTTATTTTATTGATCCTTATATCACTCTGCATCTTCACTACCAGAATTTTCTGAACCCAATAAATATTTACTTTCACCTTAACTAGCCATGAACGAAATAATATTGAAAATATCTGGTGAATCATCAACTAACTTTTCTGTTTACTGACATTTACTTTGTATTGACATAATTTGGCGCCATGTTTGGTCCTTAGGTCACATATGCTTACGCTAGATACGGTATCCAGAGGTTATTCGTTTGGTAGGTCCAGGGGGATTTATCGTACTGCCATTGATTGATCGTTTTAAAATTTTGACCATACATATGTATATGTTGTACCACGTGATATGATTGTATTTTTTTACAGACCCCTCTAATACCAAACAAATACTACATGATGCCGGATCTAGCGTAAGCCTTTATGATCTAAGGTTTGGTCCAACAAGGTCACGTGTTCTGAAATGCTCTATCTCCCTGGCTCGACAGTTGTTGACAGCTGTACCTATCGTCCAATATACTACTTTTCCTATCTTATATTACCATAATATTGCGTGATTTTCATAGAATATCAAGGATTGACACCTTATTCTACTGAAAATAGCCGAACGAGGAGCTGTCGAATCTCACATTAGCGTGGTAATACAAAATCACGATTTTTACAAAATATTTCAAGAGTCGCGATAGTGTAGTTGACAGGATCTTGGCTTCTCACGCATTGACAAGGAACATGACGGACACAAGACAAGCTCATGACATATACAAAAAGCACGGGCTCATCTACGAGTCCACAGATCTCTTCTGCGAACTGCAAGAAGATTAAACCCCGCCCCCTTCGACAGTTTGTAGCAAAGTCCTCCCACCGATCCAGCGCGAAATCAACACGCAAATTCGATGTTTTAAATGAATAAAACTCGAGAAATCCATTCGAATTAACGCTCATGCTACAAATTGGATCAAGACTCCTAACCATACCCTATCCTAAATCCAAACCATTCCCCCTCATTTCCATTTGAATGATTGATTGATCAAATAATAATAATCAATAAGTTACTCACCAACATCGTAGGTATTGATTGAAGAAATATAATAATACTGGTTTGCTGCCTCCTTCCAATCAACTTGGACTATCGAATAATTAGGATGAGTTGTAAGGAAAGCGTTTTTCAAATCCTCATACCACTCCACTTCCCTACTGCTGGTCCAGCCGTGAATAAAAAATACCAATTTATCGTTGGTATTTTCCAAAAGATTCATATTCGATGAATCCAACTTTACGTATTCATTGGGATTCCTGTTTGTGTACAAGTAGTACGACACATTTTCTGGTGTGACTGGTCGGTGTAGTATGTTGCGACTTTCGATGGCAGCATGTCTGTGTATATTAAAGACGTCAGATTTCAGAAATTCAGGAATCAAACACTGAACACCTGCAAAAACTTGAAAAATTCAGATTTCAATGCCTTGTAACTTCATTTTCGAGTAGGCATCCGAAAAAGTTTAGGAACTCATTATATCATCTCACATGAATAATAAGCTCCATCAAAGTTTTTTGTTTCTTATTTCCGGATATGCAGTATATTTTATTCAGCATAAATATTCCAATAATACCTTTACTTTTATTGCATCAATTGTCTTGATTTCAGAAACCTACGTATATCAGAATTTTGTCAGGCATATACGATGTATGTATGACGTTGTGTGCATATAAAGGATTCTACATTACAGGGTGGTGCATTAATATGGAAATGTCAAATATATATCATAAGACATAAAAAAATTATAGATGGAATTTCCTTTATATTATATGAATAAATGCTCATTTCACTAATATACCTATATTTCAATGCTATTCCTTTGAAGGAGAATGAAAATTTATAGGCGATTTTCACTCTTTTGGCAATCTGTCAATTTTTAATCACAAGAATTTCATATGTTAAATGATGAACCCTGTATATTTTCATATCATCTCAAGATGACCTGTTTTCCGAATATTCTCTCTTTAATTGGAAGATGAGGTCATCGTAATATCAGCATTTCTCACGTTTTGAAACTAAATCATGACCTTGACATTATTCTCCAATCGCACTCATCATTTCTGCTCTTTCAATTATATTTATAGAAACGTATTTGTGTACTAACGAACGAAACATTGTTGAGTGGAAAAATTATGGTTGCAGATACTCTCCACATTCAACTTGATTGAAATATATCCAGAAAAAGGCAACAAACGAAAACTCGAAAAATAAGTATCGAGTGGTTAGAAATAAAAACGGAAGAGTAGAATCGGAATTGTGAACTGGAATCAATTTGTTGACGGCGCCCCTTATAACTGCAATTCAAACTCATACGAATAAAAGGCAATGTATATAATGAAATGATTCGGAGATCCATTAATTCAAAGAAATAACCATTCACTAAAAAAACCTGATAAAATATTACTTTCATATGCTTTCTATCGGCGAACTCTATTATTAGGTTATCAAAGTCGATGTTTCCAGCAATTTCATTTTCGATTGACAAAGTTACCATTAAAAAAACCGGATAAAATTTTACTTTTATATGCTTTCTACCAGCAAACTCTATTATTAGGTTATTAAATCAGATGTTTTCAATAATTTTATTTTCGATTCACATAGTTGCCAACTCTTTCCATGTGGTTCCACTATTTGCTTGGTTATCAAATGTTCGAGATAACATACTTCTTCTCATGCAAACTCGCATTTGTCCAGTCTTGTGATTTTTTAGCCTACAGTAGTGGAGTTAATTATTAAAAACAACTTTTTGTAGGTGAAATGGGGTACAAAATTCAAATGTCATGCGCTGATATTCAAAACAGAAATTGCTAATTATCTTATATTTTCGTCTATTTCTATTTAGTGGAATCTGCTCGCTATAGAGTCATTTGAAATGATAAAGTTGACAAGAATTTAGGAGAAAATAAAAACGTGGCAACATTGTCGATAACAATTTAGAATCCGCCATGTTTTTGAATCACCCTGTACAAAATTTCAAAAATATCTAACAAATGGATACCGAAATATACACTTGGTTCCACACTTTTTCACTATACATCAAGAATGTATGGGTATATTCATCATTTCTGTGAGTTCCCAAATAATAGTAATAATATTCAATTAGGCTCATCTATCTACTCACCAGAAATAAATATAACTAATGAAACACTTGTGAATATTTTAGACATCATCACTTCGTTAGGCTGAATGAATATGATTGAATTGGATATAGAGATGGTACGACAAAATACTTGTCATAGGTATTTTGTAACAGGTATGGACTCAAAACAGCTTGTAAAAGTAACGAACCATACTCGTACTTGGTTAATGAAGTAAACGAGTATTTTATTTGAGGCAGAGACCAGTTATTGGTGGCTTGCGTAGTCGATCTGTCGATGTCGATAACTCTGTCGTTCTCGCTCGTCACTCGGATTGACGTCTGAAATTAGGGCGAGAGTATCAGAGACAACATAAACGTTGTTGCGTTTCGACAAGTACGAGACGAGCCAGTGGAAATGTATGAAAGTACCAAAATACGAAAGTACAAAAGTACAAAAGTACAAAAGTACAAAAGTACAAAAGTACAAAAGTACAAAAGTACAAAAGTACAAAAGTACAAAAGTACAAAAGTACAAAAGTACAAAAGTACAAAAGTACAAAAGTACAAAAGTACAAAAGTACAAAAGTACAAAAGTACAAAAGTACAAAAGTACAAAAGTACAAAAGTACAAAAGTACAAAAGTACAAAAGTACAAAAGTACAAAAGTACAAAAGTACAAAAGTACAAAAGTACAAAAGTACAAAAGTACAAAAGTACAAAAGTACAAAAGTACAAAAGTACAAAAGTACAAAAGTACAAAAGTACAAAAGTACAAAAGTACAAAAGTACAAAAGTACAAAAGTACAAAAGTACAAAAGTACAAAAGTACAAAAGTACAAAAGTACAAAAGTACAAAAGTACAAAAGTACAAAAGTTCAAAAGTACAAAAGTACAAAAGTACAAAATTACAAAAGTACAAAAGTACAAAATTACAAAAGTACAAAATTACAAAATTACAAAATTACAAAAGTACAAAATTACAAAATTACAAAATTACAAAAGTACAAAAGTACAAAAGTACAAAAGTACAAAAGTACAAAAGTACAAAAGTACAAAAGTACAAAAGTACAAAAGTACAAAAGTACAAAAGTACAAAAGTACAAAAGTACAAAAGTACAAAAGTACAAAAGTACAAAAGTACAAAAGTACAAAAGTACAAAAATACAAAAGTACAAAAGTACAAAAGTACAAAAGTACAAAAGTACAAAAGTACAAAAGTACAAAAGTACAAAAGTACTTTACTGTTTTGTTTTACTTGTTTTATATTTATAACATGTGTTAGTTTTCAATGTTTCTATTGTGTACTGGTTTGACCATTATTTGTATTTTAATGAATTTTAATCTGTATATGTACTTTGATATACTGTGACGTATCTCATTTGTATTCTGAATACACCTAAAAGACAAAATAAACTATCTATCTATCTATCTACAAAAGTACAAAAGTACAAAAGTACAAAAGTACAAAAGTACAAAAGTACAAAAGTACAAAAGTACAAAAGTATAAAAGTACAAAAGTACAAAAGTACAAAAGTACAAAAGTACAAAAGTACAAAAGTACAAAAGTACAAAAGTACAAAAGTACAAAAGTACAAAAGTACAAAAGTACAAAAGTACAAAAGTACAAAAGTACAAAAGTACAAAAGTACAAAAGTACAAAAGAACAAAAGTACAAAAGTACAAAAGTACAAAAGTACAAAAGTACAAAAGTACAAAAGTACAAAAGTACAAAAGTACAAAAGTACAAAAGTACAAAAGTACAAAAGTACAAAAGTACAAAAGTACAAAAGTACAAAAGTACAAAAGTACAAAAGTACAAAAGTAAAGTACGAAGAGACGAAAGTACCATAGTACGATGGTACGATAGTACGAAAGTACGAAATTACGAAAGTACGAAAGTACGAAAGTACGAAAGTACGAAAATACGAAAGTACGAAAGTGTATAATGGCCACCGAGTTTCTAATTTTTCTGACTTTTAAGTCGTAATTCTACGAAACGTATGAGGAACACCAAGCTTTTTCTAAAATTTTCGACTTTAAACGCGGAATTCCCAACTTCAAACTCGGAATTCCTGACTTCAAACTCGGAATTCTGTTCTTTCGACTTCAAACTCGGAAATTCCTACTGCTTTTTGATTGTTTTTGTTTCACGTTGGAATATGGATTATGCAAATGCCGGTGTTCCACAAGGATATGTCTCGGCACCAAGTTTATCTCTTCTTCACATCAATGACCTGATAGAGGTGACCTCCTGTCCTGTCCACAGCTTCGCGGATGATGGTACACTCCATGCTGCCTTCTGCCCTAGAGCCCTATGTGAGGTATGCGGGTATCGAACCTGGCAATCTGAGTCTGTCTGGTCTGCCTGTTCGGAATAGCTCATGATATATAAATGATTTTTGATGAGCATCAACCATAAAAATATCTACAAAAAGGGAGATATCGCCCACTTTTCTGCGGTCAACAAATTCGTTAGTGCGTGCAGACGTATAGCTTTAATGGATAGATTCCAGAAGCTGAACACGCCAAGCTGACAGGTCAAATTTGTGCTTTGTAAATTATGATCAGTATTTGAGGTGTAAAGTAGCTCTTGGCTCGAAACAAAAAATCGAAAATCGCAATTTTTGCAATAGATCTCACATACCTAACTATTCCCTGGTAGGAAATTAATGGATGGAAATTAATGATGATGTTATAAGAAAAATCATTTCTGGCATCATCATATAAGGCCAAAAACATCAGTTTTTGAATGTCTTTATTTATATATTTCAGTCAATCCTCGAAATACATAAGAACAAAAATAATCATGATGAAAACGCTGACTTCCACGATTACAATACCAGGGGCTGTCAATTAATAAGACCAGCTAAATTAAGATTGCAAAAATCCAGTAAAAATACTCTCGATGTAACTCTTTATAATACACTGCCTTCCTATGTAAAGGAATTGGACCTCAACAGTTTCAAAAAACACATGAGATCTTATTTGAACTCGAATGTATTCTACACAAGCGGGGAATACATAACTGCCCTACTGTCCATGCCAAATAAACTGACACTTGCCAGCTAATTTTAAATGTTTGCTTTTACTTGATCTACTTGTTTTACTTGTTTTATATTTATAACATGTGTTAGTTTTCAATGTTTCTATTGTGTACTGGTTTGACCATTATTTGTATTTTAATGCATTTTAATCTGTATATGTACTTTGATTGATATACTGTGACTTGTCTCATTTGTATTCTGAATACACCTAAAAGACAAAATAAACTATCTATCCATCTATCTATCTATCTATCTATCTATCTATCTATCTATCTATCTATCTATCTATCTATCTATAAGGCATTATGTGGTCCGCCTTCTTGGTGAAAATATGCAAGCTTGGGTTTGATTGCATGAAACTATATTTTCAGATCCCCATTTCAAAAACTGTAACTAAACCTGCCTTCGCCTTGCATCTCTAGCTTCTTTGGATGATATATGGGCTCTAGAGCAGGAGGCAGCAAAGTTGTGGATTCATCGTAAAACGAAATCCCTAGTTTGAAGTAGGAAATTTCGAGTTTGAAATTCAGAGTCAAATGTCGGAAATTCTGAAGATAAAGTCGAAATATCTGAGTATGAAGTCAAAATAAAAAAAATTCTGAGTTCAAATTCGGAAATTTCAGTTTGATGTCGGAAGAAACATTCCGAGTTGAAAAACGAAAATTCCGAGTTTGTAGTCGGAAAATTCAGAAAAAATCTATGTGACCCTTTAACGCTTTCGTAAATATGAGCTGTTTTTTTTTCATAAAAACTATGGAGTATATGTTACGAATTGTACTGACTAATCAAATAATTCAAATGAGGTACTGACTCACTGTTATGAATCGGTATATGAATAAAACATTCTGCATTGGTCATATTATTGATGTCATAATCTGTTGTCATACATATGGATGTTTTTGTTTATTCAATTTCAAGGAGACAAAGACATCGTATAATCGTCGAATTAACCTTCACGTAAGATGATTTGTTTCTGATTATAAATTGTAAAAATATACAGTGTGTCCCACATTCACTGCTCCCTATTGGGATCTCGGGATTCTCGGGAACTATAAGAAGAAGATTCTTTCATCAGCACATTTATAACAGATATTATGGTGAATCCGAATATATCAAGAAATTAGTGCTCACAAGAGTAATTATAGACCCTTTGAGAAATACTAAAACTTTGAATTTTTGTAGAATTTCTCCACAACAGTTCAATGTGAGAATAAAAAAGTTACCATTTCAGTTGATCAATGCTGAAAAATAAAAAATGCATAAACATCACAATCTTTTGAAAAAATATTGGACTTTACAGTCTACATTACGCAACACTAATGACGTCGCACCGAAATTTTGCCCCTGTTAAAATTTGAATAACTTTTTCTTGCTTTGAACAATTCGAATTCTGTTCACACTGTTCGCTAGCTCAGTTCTTCAGCTATAATCTCATACTACTTCGATACATGATGTTTTTTCAATGAAATTGCTACAGGATGTTACTTGAAACTGTGTTAAATTTCGGAATTTTCAGAAGGATCCCAAATGAAGGAAAATAGTTTTTTTACAACTTTAACAGCATATGCATGAAGATGATCTCATTACCTTGAATCTGGAGAATGAAATGAAAATCAACTTGTTTCCGGAAGGATCTTACATTCTGGATACGTCCAGATCTTTCTTGCTTTCAGTAGTCAAAAATTGTGCGTGAGAAAACCAAATTGAAACGCCATGTTTTCGAAGTCAATCAGCCCAAAGGAGAATGCTTGGACCGTAACCAACGTACCAAGAATCATAATGAGTGAATGACAAGACAGGTTGAAAATTTCGTTTTCGTTAAAATAAAGATCGGGACAGAAAACATTATTCGTAATACAAGACTACATAAAGAAAATCAGAAAAAAAATAATTTCAGAATACAACAATATTACAGAGCAACCTTCTCACCCCCTATACAAAGTCTTCCATCATGTTTTGGATTTTTTTCAAACAATTTATTTTTTTAGACCCCCCAAAAAATTTATACGTACGCCTATGACAAATTATTTTCTACTTCTTTGATAAACTTTTTTCCCTTGTCTCGATTCTGAAAAAAAAACTTTTTTTCGCTCTGTACATCAAACTATGATACTTGGAGTATTCGAGTTTGAGTGATTCTTAGTAGTTTTGTACGAAACTCACGAAAATTTGGTGTAAAAAATTTCCAAAAATCTCCTTCCTTTTCATCCGAACCCAAAGTACCCCAAGGGGGAAGGGGAAGGATATATTTCCCGATATATCTAACCGCTTAGCCAGTAAAAGTTTGACCCAAAAAAAATTTTTGGGGGGAGGGGGTCAAAAACTTTTTTACGGTATTTTTGGTGGTGATATTTTCGTTTCGATCAAACAACGTTTTGGATGATTTTTTTTTAAATCGGGATTTCGAGGGGATTTTAGATTTGGGTCACCTTTGCAGAAACCCTTGACCTTTATTGTTTATCTTGAGTCAATTCTGATATTCATATCTCCTCATCTAACGTTTTAATTTCATAATAATCCTGAAACTTTGAAAATCGGTTGAAGAGGAAAAAAGTTATGACTGCGAAACCAAAAAAAGATTTTTTGAGATCACTCTGTAAATAAAAGAGATAAGAAGACAATTCTGGAGATGGCTCAAGTTAATTAGATCATCTTCATGTTTCTGCTGTCAAAGTTAAAAAAAACTGTTTTTCTTCATTTAGGATCATTTTGAAAATTCCGAAATTTTGCACAGTTTCAAAAAGCAATGTTATGGAAAAAATCTCATTTATCAAAAAAGTACCAGTTTATAGCTGAAGGACTGAGCAAGCGAACAGTGTAAACAGAATTCGAATTATTCAAAGTGGAAAAAAGTTATTCAAATTTCAACAGGGGCAAAATTTCGGGGTGCGACGTAATTAGTGTTGCGTAGTTTAGATCTAGTTAGAGCTGAATTAGCCTCTTATTACCCAGAATAAAACTGCAAAATTTCAACAAAGTCGGGTGAAGAATTATCAATTATTAAAATATTTACGAATAAATGTTTTTTAAGTTTGATACTTTGTATCTGGAGCATCACTGAACGTATGCTTGTGTTTCATTTGAAAAAATCAACTTTCTCGTGTTCATTTCATACTGGAGTTTATCTCACTTTTTCAATTTGCATCCATTATCTGAATATAATTTTGAAGCAGTATGAAGTAATGATACCATGAGAAAATCAGGTCAATGTAAACAAGAGAGATATGAAATTATGAAAGATTATTGGTGTACCGGGTGTCTCAGTATATTTGTCTCAAAATATTAAAGTTTCACATGTTCACGATTTGATAATATTTATGGGTAGGTATACCTTCATATTCAGCCAAAAAAAAAAACAACCAAGTATGACTACCGATGTAACAGAATTTTTTTTGCAACTCTGTGATCCTAGTATTTCCTTAGGTCACGCGAAAATCGTCAGATTTTTGAAATGCACACTTTTCTGCATGTAATTATAACTTACCTTGCCTTAATCTACCACGTTCGAGTAAATCGAAATCCCCGCTTGAGATCTCTTTTACTATTATTATTACACTGCTTCTTCTAATAAACTATTTTTCCTCCTACCCCTATAGAAAGTACACACTTTCCTCCCTCAAATCAGGGAGGAAACTCATACTTTTCCTCCCCCTCATTTCAAGTAAGTTGCAAACGATGAAACTTGTGAATTCATTATATTCATATTGTTTCAATAATTTCTAGTACATCCTGTATATCCTGTTTTTTGTTAAAAATCAAACATTAATGTAACTTCAACGTAGTTCTTCAATACAAATTTCAACTTCAGGAATCTTAGATACGTTTTTTAAGTTCAGAATAAGAAAAGCATAGTATGCTATGGCTCACTGACAGTAAACACGGCGATTGACTTTTGAGGTGCAAAGTCGCTACATTCATTAAACTTGGTTGAATTTATGAAAAATGGAGAGCGATTCAAGTGATTTTGAATTTCCAAATACACCAGCTAATATTAAGGAACAAGCCAACATAGCGTCATTAACCTTACTACCACAAAAATCTAAAGACAGGTATGAAAAACAATATGCACAATATAAGCAATGGGCTGAAGACAACAAGATACATAAATATTCAGAGAATGTTTTACTGCCATATTTTTCACAACAAGGAAAATCATTAAAAGCTTTGGTCTAAATATTCAATGCAACGCACAATGATACAAATGAAGGACAATGTCGATATTAAATATCCAAAGTTGATTGCATTTCTAAAACGTCAAAATGCCGGATACAAACCAAATAAAGCTAAAACTTTTACAAGAGAAGAAATAAATACATTCTTAATGGAAGCCCCCGATGATGTTTTTTTATTAATGAAGGTAAGAAATGAAATCCCATACAATAATTTAATTTTTGATATAAAATATTCATAGGTAGTCCTTGTTATTGGAATTTCTGGAGCATGTCGATGTGATGAGCTTATTAAAATGACTATGGATGATATTGAAGAAAAAGACAAGCTTTTAGTCATAAATATCCCCACTTCAAAAACGTATAAACAACGAACTTTCGTTATCAATACTACAACAGGTAACGGCCCAAATTTTGTTCAAATCGTTAAAAAGTATATCTGTCTACGTCCTAAAACTGAGCATAAACGATTGTTGGTATGCTTTAAAGCAGGCAAATGTATAAATCAAGTGGTTGGCAAGAATACTATATCCAAAATACCACAAAAAATTGCAGAATATCTCAATCTTCCAAATGCCGAAGATTACACAGGGCACAGTTTCAGAAGAACTTCAGCAACTCTGTTAGTAAACGCTGGTGGAGATATTTTAGCTCTAAAACAGCATGGCGGTTGGAAATCAACCAATATCGCAGAAGGTTATGTAGAACAATCTTACACAAAAAAAGAAAAATTTCTGACCAAATTATGGGAAATAATGTAGAACCTGAAACTGATCAAAATCAGCCAAGCACTTCTAGAAGTTACCACCATTACAATGTGCTAAGCGAAAATATTTCAAATACTAAAGCTCCTGTTCAAACCCTATCTTCTTCCAATGGTGTTCATATAAGTGCTGCTCAAAACTGCACATTCAATATTAACATTTCCAAAATATAGTTAAACAATACTATGTACTTAATTGTATAGCATATATTGATAAATTTGTTTAATAAATAATTCCCGCTTCGCGTCGTGCAGTAAACTACATCCTGCGGGAGGAAAAGTGGCACTTTCCTCCCTAGTAATACAAATAATAGCTATTATTTTGGGGTGGTACAATAGTTGGAGAGTTTGTAAAGATGTATCCATTGGTACAAGGGTATCCATTGGTACAAGGGTATTCAGTTGGTTACGTCTCTCTCATTCATATAGTTAATTAGTTCATTAAGGGCCGGTTTATCAATGCAGGGTTATCCCGAGGGGTAAGCTGACCCGGGGTTAACTTTATCCTAGAGCTAATTTCCCATTTGATTTCGATAGCGTTTAACCCCACCTCAAAGTGAATAAACATTTTATCCCAGAGTTAGCTATTAACCTTGGGTTATATTAACCTAACCCTGCATTGATAAACTGGCCCTAAGTAGTTCATCAGTTTCGGAATCTATTTTGAATTCTCTGTTGATCTTGCGACAGTAATGGATTAATTTGGATTCTAGACAATGCGTCAGCATCGATGTTGTGTTTTCCTTCTTCATATTCCACACGGTATAGTCGTATACTTCGAGACATAATCTCCATTTCACAAGTTTTAAATTGGGTTCTTTTAGAAAAAATGACTATTTAAGAGGTCGACGGTGGTCAGTATAAAATGTGAATTTACTTCTATATAAGTACGGATGAAAGTACTTGGTACAATGGCGAGAAGCTCCTTCTCTATTGTTGAGTATTTTTGTTCCGTTTCATTCAATATTCTAGGTTTATCTTCCCCAATTTTTTCTTGAGGTAAAATTGCTCCCAATGCTAAATAATAATAATGTCATCAAGGTATACCAAACATTTATTGTTTAAAAAAAGGAAAATAAATAACTCAAAGTCATCTCCACAACATTATTAGAATAATCTAAAATAACGAGGTAGAAAACGAGCAGAAAACAACTAAATTCCTGGAAAATACCACGCAGAATATTGAATTATATCCACTCGTAGTTTATGGATCAATTCATATAAATGAATAAAAATGCAAATCTTTCTTTCAGAGTTTATGCTCCCAACGAGACAGACACGCCTGACAACCTGTAGACCGGTTTCGGGCTAATTGGCCCTCATCAGTACAGGGCGGTAGTCAACCGAGTAGAGATCCGAGATCTCCACACGAGGCGAGGTCTGAATCGATGGGAAGCATCACTTTTTTTTTGGGGTGTGTTGATGCAGCTGAAAGGACATCCGTAGATCGAGCAGCGAATCGACTTCATCGACCATTGCACCTCAGGGGCCCGGCCCCCCTGGAAAATAGTTCTAGATACGCCAATGTCCATCGGAATCCCGATGCTAAAAATCTAACGTTTGTAACATATACTGATATTATTTAAATATAGGACCACCCTGTTAATATCGTGTTTACCCAGAACGCGTATTATAAAAAAACTGATGTATCTGGCTATTGCTGGGTACTCGCTTCGATATGAAAAAAAGGCAGTCTTTACCTACCCTTTGTTTCAATAACTATACCCAACATGGCGCAGTCGGTTGAATACGAGTGTTAAACTGATAAAAATAACAAATTAAAGTATGGGAGACAATCGAGGAATATCTCCTATGAATTTCACCGGCAACTTAGCCGAACACTGGAAGTTGTGTCGGCAGAAATTCGAGAATTATCTTGTGGCATCGGAAATCAACAAAAAAGATCAAAAAGTTCAGATCGCTCAACTTCTTCACTACATCAGCGAGGAAGGAATGTCGATATATAACACATTCACGTTCGCTATAGAGGAAGATAAAAATGTACTTGCCACTATCCTGACGAAGTTTGATGAATATTTTCTGTCCTATGAAAGGTTTATGTTTTTTACAAATAAGCAACGAGCAGATGAAAGTATTGATCAGTTTGTGACTAACCTAAAAAATAAAGCGAACTCTTGCGAATTTGGTGACTTGAAGGAGAGTCTAATCAAAGACCTTATGTTTTGTGGCCTAGTGAGCGTGGATCTTCGTGAGAAGCTACTCGATCCAGGATGATGAGAAAACTCTACAGCAGGCTATTAAAATGTGTATCACCGTTGAAAAATCAAAGGAACAGTCCACTCCAATGTCAGAAGCAAGTGGCTCCAGTGTAGATGTCCAGGCCATTCGATGTCACTCAAAGTCAAATTCAGCATCATGGAAAAATCCTAGAAATGTACATCTACAGCAGGCGACTCAGCAGAGGAATCAACAATTTCGTCATGTGAATTCTCATCCAATAAAAAATGTTAATATGACTACTGGATCAGCATAATTATCTTAGGGCATCGTCCATCAGAGGGAGTGTGCTACAGATCTGGAAGTGCTCATGGCCTAAACCAGTGCGCGGCATATGGAAAACAGTGCAAATCGTGTGGGTTGTTGAATCATTTCGCGAAAGGCAACAAAAAATAACTCATGGTATTTGTCTCTATATCTCAATAATAAAGCTTTTATTGATTTTAAAATAGACACCGGAGCTCAAGCAAATATCATTTTCATTGATAAATTGTCTCTGATTGATTTTCCTGAAAATTTATTGTCAAATCTGATCTTCGATTGAAATCATACACAAACAACTCCTTGCCACTTTTGCGAAAATGCTATATACCTACAGTGTAAACATAAAAATCATGAAACTATTTTGGAATAATATATAGAAGCCTGTCAAAAATTAATTTAATAAAACGTGTGGATATCGTCTCAGATATAGCAAACAAAGAGGATGAAATACAAACATATCATAACTCAATTAAACAAAATGCTGATCTTTTTACTGGATTAGGCTGTTTACAGTCTGATTATCACATCGAATTGAAAGAAAACAATGTTCCGGTTGTTCATCCACCACGGAAAATTCCAATTCCACTGCTGAATCAATTTAAAGAAACTTTAAAGGAAGTAGAAAGAACAAAAATAATTAGAAAAATCGAAGAACCAACTGATTGGGTTAATTCAGTAGTCATAATTAAAAAGAATAACGGTACATTGCTTATATACTTGGATCCCCGCGATTTGAATTTAGCAATAAAAAGGGAACATTTTCAGCTACCGACAATTGATCAAATAACGTCAAAATTAGCAGGTGCACATTATTTTAGCAAATTGGATGCAAATAGTGGATTCTGGCAGATTCGACTAGATGATGAAAGTGCAAAATTATGTACGTTCGCAACCCCTTACGGGAGGTATTGTTTTCTGCGCTTGCCTTATGGCATTATATCAGCGTCAGAAGATTTTCAAAAGAGATTCAAAAGTGTGTTCGATATAGGAGTTGAATTGTACATCGATGATCTAATTGTCTATGGTGGATCCAAAGAAGAACATGATAGGCGGTTAACTGAAGTTTTTAAAAGAGCTAGGGAACACAATGTTACCTTTAATAAGGATAAATGCAAATATGAAATTCGCAATGACAGAAATTACTTTTATGGGACAAAAAACGGATTTTATCCATGTCCGAAAAAATAAATGCAATCAAAAATATGCCACCAGAATAAAAAAGGTTTTTGGGAATGATAACATATGTTGGACGATTCATTCCAAACTTGTCAACTTTGAGCTCACCGCTGAGAGAACTGGTGAAAAATTATATACATTTTCAATGGACTAACAAGCATACAGCGTTTATAGAATTAAAGAATAACTTGATAGAAAGGCTAGTGCTAAAATATTATATTGTTGATAAACCAGTAGTCATTTCTGTATAGACGTCTCAAAAAATGGGTTAGGTGCTTGCCTTTTACAAAATAATTTACCATGTGCCTACGCGTCGTTGGGCTCAAATCGAGAAAGAGTTAAAGGCAATCCTTATTGGTTGTGAAAAATTGTACGAATATGTGTACGGTCGACACTTTATTGTAGAAACGGATCACCGGTCCCTGTTTGGTGTTTTCAAAAAACAACTAGTACCTATCTTGTCCGGCTCGTTTGCAACGAATGGTACTTCAACTGCAAACTTATGATTTCAGGCTAATTTTCAAATCTGTCAAGGACTTGTTTTTGGCTGATGCGCTGTCTCGTGCTGTATGAGAGAATAAAACAGAACATACATTTGAAAACGAATTAGATGTCTGTGTTATCCAAAACAATTGTAAAATGACTGACAAAATTTTGTTTGAACTAGTAATACTAACGCCTGAAGATGATGAGTTGAGTCTGTTGAACTATTTTGTTCCCATTTGTTGCATGAAATACCAAAACTACCGTTTTACAAAATTGGGTGTGATATTTTATACTTGGGTACATCAATGTATCTACTGGTGGTAGATTATTACACCAAGTGGGTATAGAGCTCATATCATTGAATGAAAATTCACATTCAATTACAATTATAGACAAACTGAGAAATTTTTTTGAGAGATTTGGTATTCTTGCAATATTGGTGTCCTCAATTCAGTTCAGTTCAATTTGCGATATTTGCAGAAGAGTGGAAATTTGAACACATTATGTCAAGTCCGAGATATCCCCAATCAAATGGGATGGTGGAAAGAGCTAAGCAAACTATTAAAAAACTACTTTAGGCAATTGAAGACAAAAAGGATGTAGAATTAGTTTTGTTAATGTACAGGACAACACAAATGGAAACCGGTTTTTCGATGATGTCACGAAATTTGAGAGATATTCTCCCAAATACTGACTTTGAGAAATATAATAGAACTCTGGATTTTCAAAGGATAAAGCAAAAGGCATATTATGATCAAAACTGTAAAAATCTGGAACCACTCCAAATAGATCAAAAAGTAAGATATCAAAAGCAACCTGGTTCAATTAAGGTGGTCATTTGGACATATCCTTGACAAACCTAGGGAACGATCTTATGTTGTTCAAGACAGAGATGGCTCACGATTCACCAGAAACCGTCGGTTTATTGAAATTTTGCCAAATCCTGATGAACATTCAAATAACAGAGAAAGTGATGATAACTCAAATCTTACTGATATTCTAGAAAATTCGGGTATTGGAGATAATATCTATAATATTCCTCATAGTACTTATTCCGGGAGGATAATTAAACAACCAGAAAGACTTACTTATTATTGAATTTTTAATTATCAATTAGTGAATTATTTTGTTTGTATCATCAACTTTAAAAGAGGTGAGATGTAACATATACTGATATTATTATAATATAGGACCACCCTGTTAATATAGTGTTGACCCAGAACGCGTATTATAAAAAACCAGAGATGTTTTTGGCTATTGCTGGGTACTCGCTCCGATATAAAATAAAGGCAGTCTTCACCTATCATTTGTTTCAATAACTATACCCAACAACGTTTTGAAAAATTGACTGCGTCCCAATTTGTTCTCATATATCGATGATGTTAGGTTTGGTATAAGGATACCTACTCATCGTCCATGATGGTTATTCGATTCAGTTTCCTGTGATCAATGACTAGTATATACTTTTTCTTATCTGAAGCGTCAATTTTTTTATGCAAGATATCCATACTGGAGTGACCCATGGACATGTCTATAGGGTTGTATAATAGGTATCTTGTTGAGGCATAGATTGTATTTGTTTTTTTACTCCTTGTTGCTGAACTTGAGGATACCTATAAAGATGTCGTGAATAGTGGGGTATTATTTGTCAAATTGATATTGTTATTGATTTGATTGTTGGAGGTCAAAGGAATTTCTTCGCTTTAAAAAATATCTTCAAATTCATAACAAAGTTTATCGATTTATGTATTTTTCTCTTTGTCTATGTGGTCGATGCGTAGATTTTTCAAATGTGTTCGTAGTTGAAATTAGTTATTATTGTCACAAGTTTCTTGTGAGGATGTCTCTTCATAATTATGGTTTTGTTTTAACATTCATTGCCATTTCACAATCTACTCCATTACAAGAGCATTTAGTAAAAGAGTTGTATGTTTCGAACTTGGAAGTGAAATGTTCATTGGCATTTTCACTTATAGAACACTAATAATTAGTGTTGCTGAAGAAGATATTCGGGCCAGTTTCTATTCAATAATCTTCGGTTGATTGGTCCGTTCATGTACAAATTTTTGGTATTTAGTGGAGACTGTTCTTATTACTCCTGTGATGAATTTGAAGGTCTTCATGGAGAGCTCGATTGCTAATTTACCAGGGAGCATTAACAATTGAACCGCTCGGTGCAACAAGGGACATAAGCCACATTTTGATAATT
Organism: Chrysomela aeneicollis; assembly: GCA_029955515.1. NCBI lineage: Eukaryota > Metazoa > Arthropoda > Insecta > Coleoptera > Chrysomelidae > Chrysomela > Chrysomela aeneicollis. Next base: position 9,135,953 of record JARUHQ010000016.1, on the reverse strand, counting down.
ACGAGAAAAAGCGATTTCAAATGTTTCATCAAATCCTGAAATCACAAATTTCCTAATTTAATAATAGTATGGGGATATTTTATATGTCCAAAGCAGGATTATAGAATGACAGTCTTCAGGACAAAATCAAAAACAAATTATAGTCGAAAAAAAAATTTATTTTGCAAAAATGGTGGCTTGTGACCTTTATGTATGGAAATAAAAACGTTCATTATAACATCGAAACAAAGATTGTGAAATAACTGAAATTTAATCCTGATGATAAAACGTAACCAAACTTCCATGAAAATACTGCGTATTCATACACTAGTCCCCCACCATCCCATCATCTACCAGATAGTCCTCAAATTCCCCATTGGTGGTTGTATCTGTGAATCTCCTTCGTTTTCAGGGAGTATGGTCCAGGTAATACTGCTGATACACAGGTGGAATGTACTTAAGCAGTTTCCTTATATCTGCTATCTTTTCTTTACTCAATTTGAGACATTCATGATATTTTTGTGGTAGGTTCTCGAGCACATTAGTTTGATCGCTCGTGTGTATCCCCCGTTTTCCGACATTAACTTGTTTGAAAGGTGTTTCATTCAGAAAATGCTTGACGAATATCGTATTGGGAAAGTCAAAGTCAGAGTCAAATGGAGATGTCTTTTTTTCTAGCAAGAAGGGCATAAGCCACATATGATCTGAAACAGTGTTTGTGTTAAAAATAGTTATTTCAATATATCTCACTAAGCTTGTATCCTCTAATGATATTGGTTTAAATGGATTCATGCTCTGCGAATTGAATTGAATATTGGGATATTGCTTAAAAAAATCAAAATCATAATTCGATATAAAAGGGCATAAGCCATCACTCAATTGCCTGAAAAGGGCATAAGCCACTACTGAAATAAACTCACTAATAAATCATCTGCCGATTCACTTTCAGATGAATCATTACTGACAACATAATCTTTATCAAGTAGGGAATCATCTGAACTAAAATCCTGCTCAGAATCACTTGAATTTAACATTGATTCATGAAGAACCCGCTTACGTGTTACTCGATGACTGATTTTGCGAGGCTTATGACCTTCTTGGTAGAAATAACTGACGTTCTATCAAATTCCTAACAACGACATGTTCCATTCTTTGCGACATCTACTGGAAAGTAGCGAAAGTTTGGATTTTATAGCATGAGAAATTAGCACAGGGAGCTGTTAGACGAAATATCTCATTTTCGATTGAAATGTGGCTTATGTACCTTGTTGCCCCGAGCGATTCAATTGATCTTAGTGTTTTTGACTGGAATCTTTGTATTATTTTAATTCTAGTAGTTTTGGCACAACCCCATAGTTGCACGCCGTATATCCAAATGGGTTTTGGCATTACTTTGTTTATAGCAGCAACTTGTTTTTGGTTGATAATTTGGATTTTCTGCATACAAGCCAATCTGTTTGAATTGAATGTCTAGTTGCATTCTCTTTGTTTGTACATGTTTCTCCCAGGTTAATCTTTTATCGAGGTGTAGGCACAGGTATTTCACATCACTTTTGATTGGTATTGGGACACCATCAATCGTGACTGGTGGGCAATTGTTGTGGCAGTTGATGAACGTCACCTGGACGGATTTGGATTGGTTGATTTTGATTCTCCATTTTTTATACCAGGCATGCAATTGGTTCAGATGAGTTTGCATTACGTTCACTGAAGAAGTAACGAATAGTTATATAATCCATTATAACAGGATACTGCAATGTATATAGTCTTGAGCATTGAAGTATATAATATGTTAGATATGTACGGATGACAGTTATGTATATCTAAACCAGTCAGGTCCCTCAAACTCTCTGTTATAAGAATTGTGAATTCTTCTAAACAATAAAATATCTAATCTAATCTAAGTAACTAGATCTCTATTAACAGAGAGAATGGCGACATCATCAGCAAAGGCGGCTATCGTTGTGGTATGTTTCAGGCAGGTCATTAGTGTACCGGAGGTAAAAGGAATGGTCCTAACACGCTTCCTTGGGGCACACCAGATTTTATAGGAAAGTGGTCTGATATTGAGTCATTGTGTTTGACTGAGAAATGTCTTTCAGTTAGGTAGGACTTTAGTAGGGGGTGAAAGTTGTTATTGAGAGTATTTTTCAACTTATAGAGCAGACCTGCATGCCATACTTTATCAATGGCCTGAGAGACGTCTAGAAATACTCCATTGCAATACTCTTTTCTTTCTAGAGTTTGGCCGAAGGTGTTGACCAAATTATGGATTTCGAAAATGTTTCTTCTGTTGGGTTGACGATGGTAGTTGTTGCCATTTTGTCATTTACGAAGACATATGCACCCAGCAAACACAAATACGTAAAATTGACATAAATGTTACATAACTGATGATACATGTTATGTAACAATGTTGCGTAAAATTTACATCACATGTATGGCGAAATGTCGGCCCCGGATACCACCTTCTTTTTACATAACATTGATGTAACTACTTTATACATATTATATTAATTTCATATGTCCGCCACAACATGATACATATGTTAATAGGTTACATAATATTTACATCAGTGTTACGTAGAAATGTCCGCCTCAAATAACACTTCTTCGTTACATAGCATTTATATAACTACTGAAACAAAATTTTTACGTAAAAGCTACGTCACACTTATATAAAATATAATTCATTATATATTACTCAGATATCACTTTTTTGTTTCTTACCACTATCCTAGAAATTGCTTATCTGAACTTGAACGATAGTAATTATAACGAGAACCTTACCTATTATTATATAAGTATCCGAGATCACTTCTTACCTTGAAAAATTCTCACTTCAATTTGAATGGCCTAAGTTACCAGGACTATCCAGCCAAGTACACGCAATATTTGATTATATAACCCCAATGGGGCCCACCTCAAAGTAGATCTGAGACTATCTCATACCCCATGAGGATTCTATTCATGATCACAAAATTCAAATGTTGTATTTCACAAATAAGTTTTATAAACTTCGATACAGGTATGGCCCCAACAAATCCGTTGTCATCTGGCCTGGGTACCAGCGTAGAGACAAAAGGACCAATTGTTTTTCACTAGTATTCACTAAACTTCACTTTCATAAATATATGGTCCCTGCGGTTACAAATCTGACGCTTCTACTAAACTTTGCTTCTACCACTGAGCTACCAGACCTCTTTAATATTTAACAAGTTTTTTATGATACAGACATATATTTATTTCGCAGTTTTAGCAAAGAAACGTGTACTATCACCTCATCGACTCATCGTACATCTTATAATGTTGTATATAATCGAACGAATGAGAAGCTATGAGAGCATATAAGTAACACCTTCACATAGGAGTTACATTAATAATGTTACATTAATACAGCAAGTTTTTATGTATAAAATATATTATATTTATGTCAAATATTCACATAAAGATGAAGTTCACATTTTAAACATAGTAGTTACTTAATACTGTGTTTATAATATTGACAGCAAGTTTTTATATATTGAATATGTCCTATTCATGTCGAATATTTACATAAACATGAAGTTCAAATTTTTACATAGTATTTACTTGATAACTGTGCTTCTGATATTGACAGCAAGTTTTTATGTTCCAACCTAGTCATATAAATGTAATCTATTTACATAAAGATAAATTTCACATTTTTACATAGTAGTTACTTGATAATGTGCTTAACATTTTGACAGCAAGTTTTTATGTATCAACCATGTCATATTTATGTCAACTATTTACATAAAGATGAAGTTCACATTTTTACATAGTAGTTACTTAATACTGTGTTTATAATATTGACAGCAAGTTTTTATATATTGAATATGTCCTATTCATGTCGAATATTTACATAAACATGAAGTTCAAATTTTTACATAGTATTTACTTGATAACTGTGCTTCTGATATGGACAGCAACTTTTTATGTTCCAACCATGTCATATCAATGTAAACTATTTACATAAAGATGAAGTTCACATTTTTACATAGTAGTTACTTGATAATGTGCTTAACATTTTGACAGCAAGTTTTTATGTATCAACTATGTCATATTTATGTCAACTATTCACATAAAGATGAAGTTCACATTTTTACATAGTAGTTACTTAATACTGTGTTTATAATATTGACAGCAAGTTTTTATATATTGAATATGTCCTATTCATGTCGAATATTTTCGTAAACATGAAGTTCAAATTTTTACATAGTATTTACTTAATAACTGTGCTTCTGATATTGACAGCAAGTTTTTATGTTCCAACCATGTCATATAAATGTAAACTATTTACATAAAGATGAAGTTCACATTTTTACATAGTAGTTACTTGATAATGTGCTTAACATTTTGACAGCAAGTTTTTATGTATCAACCATGTCATATTTATGTCAACTATTTACATAAAGATGAAGTTCACATTTTTACATAGTAGTTACTTAATACTGTGTTTTATAATATTGACAGCAAGTTTTTATGTTCCAACCATGTCATATTAAGGTAAACTATTTACATAAAGATGAAGTTCACATTTTTACATGGTAGTTACTTGAAAATATGCTCAAAATTTTGACAGCAAGTTTTTATATATCAGCTATGTCATATTTATGTCAACTATTTACATAAAAACGAAGTTTACGTAACTTAGAAATGGGATATTTACATAACTATTTTACATAAGAATATTTCAATGATTTTATGTAATATTCACGTGAATATAACACTCTGGAATTTTCTGTAATTTATAATTCCTTTGGAGATATCTTTGTTTACGGGTATTTGAATAACAATATGTTATGTTCGTGGATGAACGTCTTTATGAAAAGTCGAAGTTTTTTCCTTTGGGGGTCGTTTAGATTGATTTTCGATGTTTTCTTCGAGATGTAGGATGGATGGATTTTTATCAAAATTGATTGATACTTCAATTCTTTTCAATAGATCAATGCCTACCAGTCTGTCATATTTCGGGTTGAAGTCAAAAACATAAAATTCTTGGAGCAATCCTGGTTCATTGAATATTTCTGAAAGCGGTATAGTAATGCTATAATCATGATTGCTGTTACTGATGTGGGCTGACTGAATTCGAAATTGGTCTTTTTGAATATATTGCGTATAGTAATTGTAGGCAATATTGGAACTGATATGTTTTTGTGGAACCAGTATCAATCATGAATTTTGAATTCGTTTCCGTTAATATTACTTATGGTTATTTGAAAGGTGGCGTTGATAACTATCACATTTTCTTGCTTGTCGTTGGTCCACTCTGAACATTTTGGTCATCATTACTTTCGGTTTCAGAAGTTATAGCTGTTCAGATAACTGTTCGTCATCTTCGTTTGGGTAATACAGAAGTTTTTGGTATTGGTCTTGTAACATTTCTTTGCTGTGGTATTTGTTGGGGTTGGTTCCAGTAATTATTTCGTTGAAGCGGTATTCTAGGAAGTTGTCTTTGTTGATGCGGCACAAATGGTCTGATTTGTCTTGGAGGAAAATTTAGTTTTTAACGATTTTTCAGCTCAAAATGTTGGAAGTTTGTCTACTGTTAGATGATTATTGTGTGTGTTGATGTGAAGGCTGTAGTCTTGTGTCTCTTCTCTTTTTTTTCTGGATCAGATGATTTGTTTTTGTTAAAAAAAATCAAATTTTATGGTTGGAATGTTATTATGTAGAGTTTTGTTTTTCGAGTAAACATGCCAATTAAAATATTTTATTTCTGACAGTGACATTATAAGCTTATATCGTCATAGTTACGATATCTATAATGAGGGTCATAACTCCCTTGGGATATTAAGGTTCAAATACTCCCTCTTACATTTTACAGGTGAAAATGATACAAGAAATGCTTATAAACGTTTATATGCAATGAAAACTAAGACATATTTTCCTTATTCACGTCATTACAAATAATAAATTTACATAATATAATAATATAATAATGTAATATGCCAGAAAGACAGTTTCGTTGGCATCTTTTGACATAACATTTCTCTGTGTCAGCCACTTCAGATATAAGTTGTATTCTTTTTGATATAGGGCTTCACTTTTCGATGGAAGTAATGATTGTCTTGCTTTTTCCGCTTTTTTTATAATATCCTCCATTATATCAGAAAAAGATCGTCGATTTGTGGTAAAAAATAAACACGTTTTTAACGGAAAAACATTGATTGATAAAGAAAGTTTGCTTATAAACATGTAACATAGCGACAACCTAGCAACAACCAACAATGCTACAATCAACGCTACCTAATTCAAATATACCAGAAAGGTTATGAATTTAAACATTTATTGCGTTCTAAATATGGACATATTGTTATGAAAATCGGTCAAAAATAAAATTATCTATGTACCACGGGAATTATAGAGCCTTAATAACCTCTGGTAATTGCTGTCCCTCCGGCCAGAGGCACTCGGGACGCAAACTTTCCCATCGGTAATTAAGGCCCTCCTAATTCCCTTAATACATAAATAACTATTTGAGTAACAGTCAAATCAGTTTTATTTCAACCATAATTTTACATTCTGTTCTATATAGGTTCAAAAGGTGGGCACAGGACGTTTATAATTGAACAGAGTGAGAAAAGGCAGATCAATTTGCTACTTCGTCACTATGATGTGCAAGGGAGAGTTACAGAGGATAACAATTGTTTGGATCCAGGGTTAATAAATGTTCACTTCTGTCTTTACTTGAGAAAGTGCTATTTCTGAATTATGATGATGGTTTCCGGAACGTCTTATGGATCCTAGAGATTTTTTCAATCCGCTGGAGAAAGCTTTCAAAGTTAGATTATGGAACATCATAGTTTTGATTGCTCGGATCTGAGCATTTGCTTCCGTACAGAATGGTCACAATAAGAAAGTTAGAGGCGACGAGGAAGTAGACTGCCTTATCAAAGAAGGAGCAAATATACAATTTTTCGACCCAGAACAATTATGTGGACATATTCCAAGGCCCACTTGATGTTAGACGATAAGAAAGCGGATGAAATGAAATCTCACTGGAATGAATTGCCAGGACAAATACAAGGCAAAAGGCTAGTGAGCCTTTCGCCAAGCAAAGCTAAACAGCTTCTCAAGTTGGACAAAATATATTTGAAACTGGTAACAGGACTCCTCACTGGAAACTGCGCTCTGAGGTATCACCTCAAAAAGATCCGTACAGGATAAGTTGAAAAGGAGGAGACTTCGAATATCCTGACACCTTGAGCAGATTTGTTGTGGAGTTTCGGCTTGGTCTTGTTGAAGTAACATGAGATCTCTCAAAAGTTCTCATCTCTTTGATTAGCGAAGTTATGTCTTATAGCAGCACACGAAGTTCAGCAGCCTATGATTGGCTCCTCCAATAGGTTTATTAATTTTTATTTTATTATTATTTTGTTGTATTTTCATTTATGCGATTCGCAATTGTTACTTTCGTAAGTACCAAAAGATAGTACGATCTTCCACTCGTATAGTGTTGAAGTTGTGTATGAAAGTGGTCAAAATATAACACCCCTGTACATGTGAGTGGGCAATAAGATTTTCATACTTATCATAAATTTGTGGTATTGCTAATCACTCACTTATATACAAGTCATCCCATTGGGACCATTTCCTGTATTTCGTTTAATAAATTCATTTTCTTTTTGATCATGTGATCAAATCAATCAAGATCATCAAAAGTATGGTCCGGGTAATTCAGATAAAATCTTACGTACTTGCTATATTGTGCCTATCCTAATTTCATAGTGCCTATATATTGGTCTTCATTTTCATCTTAATAGTGTATTTCAACTTCATATTTCACAATTTTCCTTTATACTTATTATTCTCTCTCTCAGATGATATAAATATTTTTATATATATTTTTGATTATACATAATTATATCTTTCAACTTCATAAAAGTAACCAATTGTACTAGTGAGACAAATTCATTCAGAAGATTTTATATATTATTTATCGTATGATTGAAGATTAAGACATTATTACATAATTTATTCATTAATAATTATTAACATCATAAACGTACTGATAATACATTAGAAACCATAATTTACGTCAGTTACGAAAGCATAATACGTTAGATACCAGCGATTTAATACCGTCTCGGTCATTGCGGTTGACGCCTCGTCACCTAGCAATGTCCCCGACTATTATCTGACTTATAGCCTAGAGGGCTATTGGAAATATTTATTTATTTCTATAATATCGTTTAGCGAGAAAAGATAGGTTACCAACCGAACATTCTTGGTACCTATAGAGTTCAATCCTTCGGACTCTCAACGATAACCAGCCGAGTAGTGCTTCGGATGACACTTAAAAAGCTAAGGTCCTAGTTTCACGAGGGTCTCTTCGCAACTAAGTTGGCGGTTAAGAACTCTTTTCAAACACACTTTTCAATCTCGTTGCTTTAATAGTTATTGATTGTTATATAGGATTTGTTTCTGAAATAACGGATACAATTATGTAACGTATTATGATTAAAAGCCTTCAAGCTGTAACCCAGCCAACACATCTGCGACATGACATCTCTGAGATGTCGCAATCAGGTAACATTGCGATATCACGAACGTTGCATCGATGCGATGTGAAAAAGTAATCATATTTGCGACATAACATCTCTGAGATGTCGCAAAGAGATCAAACTGCGATATCACAAACGTTGCATCGCTGCGATGTACAAAAGCAAACACATCCGCAACATGATATCTCAGAGATCTCTCGATGAAATCAAACTGCGATATCGCAAACGTTGCATCGCTGCGATGTAAAAAAAACACATCTGCATCATGACATCTCTGAGAAGTCGCGATGAGATCAAACTGCGAAATATCACAAACGTCGTATCGCTACGATGTAGGACTAAAGCAAACAAACCTGCGATATGACACCTCTGATGTGTACTATCCCAGACAGCACAAAATATTCCATGAATATTCTCACAACGTTCACAATATACCTTCTTCAGAATATTTTACATGATATTCCTAGAATGTAATAAGAATATTCAGAATGTTCATAGAATGTCCTCCAATAATATACATGAATATTTCATCTGAATATTCTGAGAACGTTCTAGAATATTCCATAATATTCTATGAATGTTCTCTAGGGATATTCATAGAATGTATTATTTTATTATTCTAGGAACGTTTATAGAATATTCCATAATATTCCATGAACGTTCTCCAATAATATACATAGAATATTTCACCTGAATATTCTGAGAACGTTCTAGAATATTCCATAATATTCTATGAATGTTCTCTAGGGATATTCATAGAATGTAATATTTTATTATTCTAGGATTATTTATAGGATATCCCATAATATTCTATGAATGTTCTCCGGAAATATTCATAGAACGTCTTACTTGCATGTTCGGAGAACGTTCTAGAATATTCCATGATATTCCATCAATGTATCCCTAGCGTTAGCTCGGAGGTGGGCCCTTTGGACAGATTTGACTGTTGTTCCAAGCAGATTGGCAATCTGGAGGGAAGATAATCCTTGTTCTGCCATTTGTGGAATCAGTTCCAGCTGGTCGGGCGTTAGATGCGGCATCGATAAGTGTGATTTATTCTTACACGAATCAAAATTGACGTCTCCTTAACCTGACTTGTCAGTCACATATTGTGATTTTTTTAACGTTGATTACGGGCCATGCATTTCAGGCGAACAATGGGTTGATTTTTTTCGAAAACATGCCATTTCAATTAGGTTCTCACACGCACAATTTTCGACTACTGAAAGCAAAAAAAGATCTGGACATATCCAGAATGAATGATCCTTCCGAAAACAAGTTAATTTTCATTCAATTCTCCTCCCAGCCGGGATTTAGAGGGTGTTTCAGATTTGGGCCACCTTTGAGGAAACCCTCGATATTGAATGTTTATCTTGAGTCAATTCTGATCTTCATATCTCTTCATCTCAAGTTTCATCTTCAAAATGAGCCTGAGATTTCGAAAATCGGTTAACGAGGAAAAGAGTGATGACTGCAAAACCAAAAAGTACATTTTTTGAAATCACTCTGTAAATAAAAGAGATAAGAAGACGATTTTGAAAATGGCACAAGGTAATGAGATCATCTTCATGCCTCTGCTGTTAAATTTGAAAAAAACTGTTTTTCTTCATTTGGGATCCTTTTGAAAATTCCGGAATTTTGCACAATCTCAAGTAACATCCTGTAGCGAATTTATGGAAAAGACCTCATGTATCGCAAGAGTACGAGATTATAGCTGAAGGACTGGGCTAGCGAACAGTGCAAATAGAATTCAAATTGTTCGAAACAGAAAAAAGTTATTCAAATCTTAACAGGGGCAACATTTTGGGGTGCGACGAAGTTAGTGTTGCGTAGTTTATATTCGGATTTTTGGTTTTATTGCACTAACTTAGGAAAAAGTTCTGGAAAGTTACCAATATTATCTTCTCGACTATTTTTTTGTCTGTGTTTTCAATAATAAATAGTCTAACGGCGCGTTCACATGACAGCTGTCGCCTATCGCGGATAACTTGAATAAAACATTACTATGCAATAATTTATAATAATGACGGTGATTTTAACCTGAAATATAAATATCCTAAAAATCGAAACTTCATGGCGAAAGTCGGAACGAAATCGACTTTCTGGCAGATGACCTTGATTCGCGCTCACAAAGATCGGCCAATGAAATCACAATACGCCATAAGCCAAAACGCGAAAAGCCGGCATGTGAACGCGGCATAAGTAAACCTTGCTCGCCACAATTCAATCATTTACAGAAGGATAGTCCAAATAATGCACACCTCAGGAATCTCATGCTTTACATTTATGGGAGCTAGGGGCTGATAGACACTTGGCTTCGTTTCAAACTAGTATAGAATGCTGTTACTATGATGATTCCTTCGTTTCTTTGAGTTTCGTTCTACTCTATTATGTTTTTTTCGACCAGACTTACGTTAGCGAGTAACTCGGCTAAGTTGTTGGGAAATGAGCAATCACATTGAGATGATTATGATTGTCGAAATGATCTTCATCGGTGGTGGTATTGTATGCCAATAAAATTAAAATACAAGTGCACTGCACTTTTTCTCTAGTTTGAAAAAGTGTTTTGAAAAGTGTTTTTAACCGCCAACTCAGTTGCAAAGCAGTCCTCGAAGTCTCATTGAGTTTACTTTGGTATTTCAAATTTTTTGTACGACTACGCGTTTATCGTTTTCGTTTTTTCGTCCATGCACTACTTTTGGTTCTGGAAGATTTTGATCAAAGTCTCCTGGTTTGCCGGATAGCTGAGGATAATATCGATGCTAGGTCACTAGAGCCCTTTGCTATCCTACCTACTGCGCCAATACCATCAAGTGTGCAAGGTCCGTATCTTGTTTACATAACACATGCGATGCGCGGTTTGAAATAAAAATGGAGATATCGAAATTATTTCAGGAAGAAATATATTGAATGTTCAGTGTACGTAAATTTTTTGTTTGTTACGCTACTGAACATTATGTGCTTTTACCCTTATTGTTTTGACCGTCTGGTATATCTGTCTATGCTTGCTTTCGATAATAAAAACACGTGTGCAGTCAGCTTAACCTGAGAATAGGGTCATAAACCTCTATAGCTTTAGCAGAATTGATGATCGTTTTCCGATACAGTACTAAACTACTACCGATATGCCATCAAAATTAAATCGGAATATTCTTTTATGCTCGAGAAAATCTAAATCAAAATTAATTATTTGACAGCACCATATTTCTGCTGACGTCACCTGGTAGATCGGGAAGGTATCGTAAAAATATCGAAAATAATAGGGAAGAAGAATTTTTTGACATAAGTGATGGCAGATAAGTCAGATGACAATATGTCAATTTTTAATTCAAATTATTTTCGATAACGAAACTATTTGAAAATATTCAAAAGGGCGCATATCATCTATATAACGCAAGTCAGGTATTTTATATGAGTTAATAATATTTCCATAGGATTTTCAGTATCACCTCAGCGAAGTCAATGAGACGATTGAACTCAAAGACACTATAAAATATAGAAATAAAAAATTAATAACTTTATTGTCTGGGAAAAGTAGGTAAGTGTAGTGGTGCATCTAATAATATATTGAATAAACAACACAAGTTGATATTATAATTACATATATTCACAATATAATGTAAAGAAGAGATCTGATATAAACTCACATCATAGAAGAGTACATACTAATAAGAATAACTGAGTATTTAGGAAAATACATTTGTTATTTACTACAGAAGTGCATGACAATAAAGATTTGGTATATTAGCTTATATATACCTATTACTAAAATACTTTGTGCTCACACTTCAGGTTATTATGATGTTCATGTACAAAGATTCAAAGAATGATGATAGGAATTTTAACTTAGATCAAAATTATCTTCACAGCAATTACTTGCAGATGTAGCTGATGATATGTGTTGTCCTCAATGATCTAATAATATATTAATAGATCATTGGTTGTCCTACTGCAAAACACCAAGTTTGTCTCATATTAACACTTGGAGTACAAATATGTCTTTTGAGAATCCACATTCGTGTTGCTACATGTAGCACAAGTCTTTGAACGCTTAAACTTTCTGAAAAAAGTGGTCAGTGAAGGGTATTATGAACGCTGAACAATGAATTTTCGCAGGAAGAATTAAAATCGCCCAGTAATTTTTTACCGCCATCTGTCAAAGATGACAGAGATTGTCAATTCTTCTTCCACTTCGATTAATGGAACAGAACCTAAACCAACCTACCAGGTGACGTCACATTTTTAGAAAAGGATGGAGAATTTTCGATTTTTGAATGCCGATTTTGGAAAAACACTTGAAAATAAAAATTTCAAAAATATATGGACGTATTCTCTGGAGGCCCCCGTTTCACATATATAATTTTTGAAAAAAAGTGTACAAACCTATTCAACAAACGCGTTTCCTTTCAATAGATTATAGGCAGTCACTAGGGAACGGTCCAACCGATCAGCAATTTTTTCTTCGGGAATGACCGTCGCGCAATTTTTTACTTTGTAGGAAATGGTCCAACTCTTAGGTGCTCCATTCATTTAATGAGACTATTTGACCTGAACTTACTAACCTGGCAAGGATCACAATTATTTTTCGAGGAAGGAAAATTTGATTGAAAGAAAAAACAAGACAAAATATTTATTTAATGAGACTATCTGACCTGAACTTACTAACCTATTAGCATTAGTGAGGATAAGGATCACTACTTTTTTAAGAAAGTAAAATTTGATGAAAAAAAAACTTGATAGGATTCGAACCCCGGCCGCTTCGTGACGAGTTAGTACGGTACCCACTTCTCCACGACCAACTTGAATAATATTAATAGTGCAAACTATGATATTCAAGATCGGACCGTTTCCGAAGAAAAAATTGCGGAACGGTCGGACCGTTCCCGAAGAAAAAATTGCGGAGCGGTCGGACCGTTTCCTAGTCACTTTCCAGATTATTTGGGCCGAAAAACAGTAATTTAAACCGTATGTTTCAATTGCTGCCTCCACTGAAGATGGAATTATGTTGTCGAAATACGTATTTGGGCTTTCAAATATTTTTGTGGTTTTTGAATTATATTTTAATTTGTTGCTGTTGTTCATCAAAACAGGTCAGTGAATATTTCGAGAAATATTTGGCAAACTATGGTATCGTTCACCAGAAAACAAATGGATATACACCAGGGCAAAATGGTATGTATGAAAAGTCAAATCGAGCAATTATTGAAACTACTTAATGTGTATTGTTTAAAACGAACCTAAAGAACGTTTTTTGGGACGAGGCAGTAAATACGCCGGTATATATTGTTATATGATGCTCAATTATTTTGTTGGTATATTTTATCGTTATTGAGCTGATGAATGATTTATGTTTAATTTTTTTCTAGCAATAACTCGACCAAGTGTCATATGATGAAAAGCTTAAAGAATGTGTAAACTATTCAAATTCAATGTGGCATCTATAAGAAGAAACGAAAATTCAAGCAACAGTAAAATCACATAGTTCAGGTAATTATAAATATATTCCAGAATAAATTTATGTAACAATATTAACAATATAATAAATACCTACTTTAGTAAATCACTTAACGGGTCTTCTGATGGTTCCAAGTTATCCATCTGCTTGAAGATCACTGACTTTTTATTTGTATTCCTAATGCGTAGATCTGAAACAATATTACTAATGGAATTTATATGTATATAACGCGGCGTTTTCACCCGAATAATGTCACTTAAAAAACATAGGGGTCAGTTCTCAATATCAATTTCATAACAAAATGAAGTTATTTCAACTGAATGAGAGCAGACAATCACTTATTCCGGTTCAATCAGAAATGACTAACTCTTATATTTCAAATGCCCCTCTGTATATTTTTTAGACTTTTGACTTCTACTCAATATTACCTTTACAACGATGTATTGCACATTGTAATATGTGGGGGTATTTTTATTGGTGGATTTTCAGCTTCTTAATCAACACAAAATAACGTGATCTATTACAATTCTTTTGATTTGAAATTTCAAGTCTCTTTCTTAAAAACAGGGTGTCACTTGAGATGTGAAAGTTAGAGTGATTTCTGGTTGAACTGGAAGTGACTCCAAATTGTTTGAACTGGAAGTGACTCCAAATTGTTGACTTTCGAAATGGTTGAGATATTCCGTTGAAACAGGTGAACTAGGACAACTGGTATATTCAAACTAGAAATATACTGTTAAGTGTTTACATATCATATAAATAAGAACGAGAGTGATTAGCAAGTTCACAACATTATAATAAACGACGAAGCATTCAAGCTAGAAAAGTCTTAACTCGAAGTGAATATTGCTAGTCATTCACTTTGTATCTTCATTTAATAGTTGAGCCATAATAATCGAATTCCTACTAGTTCTTTGAGACAATGTGAATTTATATGTCAAACACCAAGTACCGCTGATTATTTCTAACAGAGCAATGTACCTCTAATATTAAAAGAATATATAACAAATATTTTGATTTTCTTGACACTATTCCTCAATAGTTTTATTTTTCTTCTGTATTCAATTGAATAAAATCACTAAGAAGAAAATATTTATTTCTGGGTTCTTGTTTTTTCAGCGCTACCATGGGGATCTAAGTTATTATAAAATATACGAGGTGGTAGAATTTGATCATTTTTCGTTTTTTGGATTACTGAGAAAAAATGGGTTAATTTCGTTTTTATTTTTTCAAGCGGAAACCAGAATAACTAATGTATTTTCTAATTCAAAACCATCGTTTTTGAGAAAGTAAGCTTGACAGAAATGTGAACGTTCCATATCCTCAATTTAGTTTATTAAACGAAATTGTTGGTATTTTTTCCAAAGTACCTTCGCAAAAGCGATTTTTCTCAATTTTGATCAGCATGTGAGATTAAACGAAATTGTTGGTATTTTTTCCAAAGTACCGTCGCAAAAGCGATTTTTCTCAATTTTGATCAGCATGTGAGATTCAAACAAATCATGTAATACATCATCGTATCGTAAAAATCCAACTTGGCGCCCATAAGATCATGCAAAAAGGAGTGTTGGATCTCTGGCATCAAGAATACCTTGGAGAATACGATTACAGATTCCTATTCCTGGTAAAAAAGTACGTCAAGAACGTTTTAGTTTAAATCGATTACTTATTTTGAAGATACTGATGTGAATCAAAAACCATTGTGTTAAGAAGGGAACACACTTCAATCCAAAATATATTGTAGCTGAATTTAACCACTCACATTTGCAACAGGACATTAAGGAGTTAAGAGTGAAGAAGTAACTGTTTGTTTTTTTTTTCGATATAATGATGAGGCGATCGATTTTCCAGAATTATTTTATGGATAGTTTTTTTGGCGGGTGAGTGAATGATAGTCATATTGAATGAAGTATTTATGTAAAAAAATAGTAGACTACCAACTGAAATGCTATTTTCAATATTAAATAACTATAAAAAATGATATTTCCGCAAAATTTTCTCCTCTTGATGAAAAGATCCTGTCAATTCAACCTGCCATGAATATACAGAGGAAGTTAAGAAAATATCATGAAATATTGATAAAAGATCACGAATTATAGGTGACTGCACGAATGGAAAAATTATAATGCTCGTGCAGAATTCAGAATTCTGAATCACCTTGTATTTGTTTCAATTAATTATCAATCTTTAGTAAATTCTGAGTAAAGGTAGGGATAAGCCATTTTAATAATAATAATGAGTAATTTCGACACCAAAAATTCCCAAAGATGAAGAAACTCGATACAAAGTTGATGATGATTCTGTGAACGCCATTTTGTAGAGCTAAAAAGTGGCAATGAGAGAGTGCTTTCGGTTTTTACAAAACTTTTCAAATAACTTTTTCCAACAAGACCTACTGTGAAACTCTTGCGGTTACCGAGATCCCTATAATCCCCATGCAGTTTATCCTTACCTTGAGCACACTGTATATCTATTCGATCGCCGAAATCAGCTATTCAGGAAGAATTTAAAAATTCCGAGGGTTCTATTCGATATATCAAGTTGTTGCTACTTTATTTTATAAGGGGCAACACCGCAATAGTGAGAGTAATTCAAGCAACCGAATTTCCAAAATGATCCTATATGTTATGTTCTCCAGAGACGTCTAATGTGCCATATGCCCTGTATTTTTCGCAAATTCTTACCATCATTTGAGATTCGATCATATCGTGTGATACGTCATTGTTATCAGAAAAAACAGACTATTCAACAATGCAGAACTCCAATATGGCGTCAATAAGAAAAACCAAATTGAATGTATCTCTGACATCAAGAAGGAATATAACAGATTTTACATTCCTTGTTAAAAAATGCCTCAAGAACGTCCTCGAAGAAAAACTTTAGTTTCTTCGTTTTCGCTTGAAAAAATTAAAACAAAAACTACAAATTTCCAATTATCCAAAAACGAAAAATGATGCTTGAAATTTTTTGTCACATAGTTCAGCATGAAATTTGGCCGACCTCGTATTTCTTATAATAACTGAGATCCCCATGGTGAATCTCGAAAAACGGGCACCCTGTATATGGAAGGTATTTGCCACAATATGCAAAAAATGTGAACATTTCATCTTTTTGGCAAAGAATCAGTTATAAGAGTTATATCTAAATTTACAGGGTATTACTATTACCTGCCTGAATTCTATTGGAGATCAATAGTTTCTAGAAGAGCGATCACATTAAATATCGATGTACTTTTACTTACCAGTTTTGACTTCATTTCCTCTTCGACTACCGCTTTTGAAAAGATCATCGTCACTAGAAGAATCTTCAAACAAAGATTTATTCGCATTGGAAGTTTTTTGGTTTCGTTCAGACTTCTTTGAAGTAAATATATCATCATCAGATTCGCTCTCGGACCCGAACAACTTCTTTGAATTGTTTATTGATTCCACTGTACTGGAAGGAGGATCCTCAATGGTTTTTTTATCAATCTTGTTTTCACTCTTTTGCATATCATCTTTTTGAGTTGATGACATGAAAGTTGATACTGATTCTGAAATGAGATAATGGTGAATAGGGTTGCTGAGGATTTCCATTAGCTTTATGACAAAAATTGATTAGTTACCCTCGACAGATTTCTTTTGTTCAGTACTTTGTGCATCATTATCATGCTCTAATGAATTATCTATCACAGATTTGCGAATTGCTTCTTGACGTCCCCTTCTTGTTGACGGCCTTCTCTTTATGGGAATTTTAGCTCGATCCTAGAAGAAAGTTTTCTCATGAAATCAAGAGAAGGTTCCTTTCAGTATAGAGGATTATTAATGAAAATTTCAATCTTGTCGATTGAGAGTAATGGTTTTTATTAAATCAAGAAAAATCCGTATATTTTTAGACCCATCTATCGAAAAAAATAGCCATGAAATAGAATTTAATAAGAGTGTTGAAGAATCCAAGCCATATTTCATCGAAATTATGCAGGATTGAATGATAAATCCTGCATTTTGAGGACTAGCCCCTTCTTGCTGAAAGCAAATCCTATTGAGCTAAAACAGTAGTAAACCATGTGAAAAGATATTTAATTTCAGTTTATAATGATATAATGAAAAATGGTCCTATCAATCATTATTGAGAATGCCACACAAAAAGTTATTTGATACAATTTTCTAGAATTATTTTGTAAAGATGAATAATGCTACTGAAAATACCGTTGTTTCTAGATGTACATTCATTCATCTGATTACCAAGGCATTGATATAATCTGCTTTTTCGAATATTGGATTCATGATTATCAGGTATCATAAGACCCAACAATTATTAAGCCAATTCCTCATTTTGCCGTAAAACACATAAAATTCACTCGCCAATTATATTTTCCCCCATCGAGAAAGATATCGAATTCACAGCATCGAGATTGAATTACTAAAAAATACCTACGATCTAATCAATAAATTTTATAAGGAATATATGAATTTATCACTATGTCATATGCGGCGACCTGTATTTCAATGTCTCCAGTAGAGAAGTGAGCTACTTCAAAAAGGTTTTGGACATGCTGGAACTCACTAATCACAGAGTCGACAAGAGAAACAGCAATTTCATCTACCACAATAGAAAATATCCTGGTTAAATCACACATACCCTTTGATATATCAGTTGCTGTAGAGTAACATCATAGAACTCATAAAATATATTTTCATATGTACAGTTGTGTGCAAAAAAAAGTCGTACAAGTGTAAGAATCTCTTTCTGGGGTTGAGTCTTACAAAGGGCCTCAGGGCTTAGTTAATAATAATAATAATAATATATTCTTTATTTCATGTAAACATTCATATATACAGCACACTATATACATATACTTATATATATGTGGTACATACAAACATTGAAAGAAAAGACGTCATAACAAAAAACAGTATTTCCAGATTTACAAATTTACTTCAAAATATTCTTTCGAATCATATGGTTCTAGATTCAACAGGAGTTGTTTTACTTTATTCTTGAATACTTTATAATTCATTATTGATTTGAGACTGTTTGTTAATTTATTAAATATTCTGATACACATATATGAAGGATTTTTTTCTGTGAGAGTTAATCTGTGTATGGGGAAGGTAATATTGAGAGTTCGTGTATTGTAGTTGATATTCATGTCATTTTCCGTAAAAGCGTCCTTGTTTTTATGTATAAATGTTAAACATTCCAATAAATATACTGCATAGGCTGTTAAAATTTGTTTTTCTTTGAATATACCTCTACAAGTATGTCTAAATGGCACTTTATATATAGTTCTCAAAACTCTTTTTTGTGCAATGAATATTTTTTCTAGATTATGTTCCATTCCCCAGAACATGATCCCATATCTCATCACTGATTCAAAATTTGCATGATAAAGAATTCTAAACGTTTTTTCATTTATGTATTTTGATGTTCTCTATTTAATTCTCTATTTAATTCAGAGAGGTTGCCTCGAGTGCCAGTTTTTTATAGTGGTATGCTCCACTTTCTTCCAGAACTATGAGTTCTTTGGAAGGCACTAGAGTAGCTAACAGTGGAGAATGGATACAGAGTAAGTCCATACATTGTACCCCCTTGTGTAAACCAGAGGTCCGATAGTTAGACTGGTATAGCAAGTTATTAGGGAAATATAGTCTTCACTTACAACCCCTTAAACTAGACTGGATTACAAGCTACTTCAAACTGTGATATTTAAAATTCAAAAGAAAAATCTAGGAAGTATCAGAAAATACTCAAGTTAAATAAGATATATACAGACCAACAGGTAAAATCAAATCACAAAATACAACTTAATAAAAATCATAGATGGGTTCACATTATTTATTTTATAAACTAAAACTTTCCACACTTGATACGAATTTTCAGGATACCTAATATAAAAATGATCAAACACAGCTTATGAAAATAAATCAAATATATATGATAGAAAAATCATACGGCAAAGGCAATGACAAACCGCGACAAAACAACTCAGGCTTTTCGCTTACGGTTATTCTGGGAGGTAAACAGCTAATCCTCAAGTCAGGAACACTTTCACTATACAGGGGGTTTTACAGGTAAAACTGCGGCACACAAACTATTCGGCGAAAAACGGGAATACACTCACTAGTTTTCTATCAAACAGGTCTCTCCATGTAGTGGTCGATGGATCTGATACTCTACTCATAAATGCTGGTGTTCCGCAGGGATCAATTTTAGTACCAACACTATTTCTACTTCACATCAACGATTTGTTGGAAGCAACTTCATGTCCTATGCACAGCTTCGAGGATGATAGTAACCTCCATACCGCTTTCTCTTCCAGGGCTCCTATATCGGCCCGTCAAAC
This sequence comes from Chrysomela aeneicollis, assembly GCA_029955515.1. NCBI lineage: Eukaryota > Metazoa > Arthropoda > Insecta > Coleoptera > Chrysomelidae > Chrysomela > Chrysomela aeneicollis. The sequence goes on along the minus strand of JARUHQ010000016.1, from coordinate 9,115,666 downwards.
CAGAAATGAACGAGGAAGAAATGTTAACAAAATAAATATGGACTTAGCAACAATTCTCGAGTGGGGATCAAATAATCTGGTAGAATTCGATGCAAATAAAACACAAGCATGTGTTTTCTCTAGAAAAGCCGATCTCACGGTGCCCAACATAATTCAGTCAGGAGTAACCATACCATTGAAGTCATCCATTTCGATGCTTGGCGTTACTATTAGCAATAACCTTTCTTGGTAAAATCACGTGAGGTCCATTGCCAAAAGTGCATCCCAAAAACTTGGATTTCTGTTTCGAGCCAAGAGCTATTTCACTCCCAGTCAGCTGTTTATGATCTATAAGGCACAAATCCGACCTGACCTGGAATACTGTTTCCATATTTGGAGTGCGGCACCTAAACATATCCTGAAACTAATGGATTCTGTCCAAAAAAAGGGCAATTCGTCTCGTCGGTGGAACACCGTCGAAAAGTTGTCGATTTATCTCTATTTCATAGATATTTTCATGGGCTGCTCTTCTGAAATATCAACAATCGTCCCTCCATTAGCAGTCTCTTCGAGATTAACTTGTCAAGTTCAGTCTTCACACCCCGTCGTGGTAACTTTAGGTACCTGCAGAACGGCCCTTTCTAAAGACTCGTTCATCCAACGAACATCGAGACTTTGGAATTCATTACCTAGTGAGGTGTTCCCCGAGGCATACGATCTCCAGAAATTTAAGAAGAACACTAATTCCTACCTTCTTTCCCTTGTTTCTCACTATGTTCTCTGAACATTACAGGATATCCCTTTCCGTGAGAACCAGAAAAAAATACGGCTATCACGGCTACAGGAAACTCGTTCGCGGATTATAAATCAGGAGAAACAAAATATTCAAAATGTTTTTCTGGTCACAACAAAAACAGATTCAATGAAAAATTAAAGGAAATTCTGGAATGATATCTAGATATTAATAATACGGATGTTCACTTCTATACGACAATCTCGGATCACAAAATCAAAAAGTTCGGCTGACGTGCGGCAATAAGTACTATCGAAGAACTCCTCTCAAGATCTACCCGCCAGGGTATTTATAAACTTTGGAAACTTTACAAAAAATGCCGGTTTTGACATTGTTCGTCCTCTAAAACCGAGCAAGAAAAGAATCGAAACGAATTCGATGAAAAACAGGTAGCAGAGTGCTGAAAAGAAAATCGACAAAAAATACCGGGAATAACATTTCTTTTGAATAGGATACATTTGAATATTTGCAATAATAAACGTACCAAAATCCACCATTTTCTTGAAGATTATATATATATCGGATCATTGCAAATGCTATATGCAATACAATTTTAACAGACAAAACATGATTTTCTCGCCAAAATAATAATTTGAATCATCTACCGGATGTTTCAAGTATCAGGCATATCCGGACCTGTAGTAATGAAGGTTGCTGAAAATACTTCATTACACAAGGTTTGTATGGTGTAAACCTGCCTATGTTTCAGATGTCATTGAAAAGTAGAACACGTACAAATTTGAAACTTTTGTGACAAAAATAGTTTGAATTTGGACACTACTTGTCAAAGTCGCTAAGAAATTTAATAAAGATCGACAAGCCTGACTCAAAATAGCCTATAACTGCTATACGGCTTTTTTATGCACACAACTGTACTAACCTCGACATGTTTATCACAATTACTGTACAATTTTTCTATAGATCTTAATCAATTGGAGATGTAGGTATATCTAATCACAGTGCACAATTTTTGGAACTTTCACGGGACCTTTGGTCTTTTAATGGACACCGAAATGATGAGATCTCATAGTCTAACAAATTTTAAGAAATTCTCACTTTTCGATTCCACTGATCTTGAACCACTTTACAGCCTCCCGTATCTTCTTCATTAGTAACATTTTATCAAATTAAATGTAACATTTCAATGTGAAGAATCTACCATATTTTTATGTACAATTACTTGAGGACCACCCTATATAATGAAAACTTTTACTTACTTTAGTGATACTAGACAACACTTCAATATCCGTATATTCGAAACTAACTGACTTAATTATATTTCCATTCAATGAATCTTCAGTGGAGGCACTTGCACGGGAGTTAAGTTGGTCCTTATTTTCTTTATCTGTTGAAGAATCTATGCTGTGTGATTTTGTGAATTCTTTTGTTTTCGGTGGAATATATCCAGGTACCAATGCATTAACATTTATATTCAAATTATGTTTCAATTTACCAGGTGAACCTTGAAAATAATCATTCAGAATACGTACATCATTACTTAGTTACCTATTCGGTCCGATTCTCTAAAAAATGGTTAACACAGTGGATACATTAGTAACGTTATAAACAACGACTTTTTTACTACCCTAGATTTTCCACTATTCATATGTGGTATCCTTCAATTACGAAATTTATCAAGGTGGTTAATTTCCACTCAGTGTTAAATAAATGCGGAAGTTAGTAACTCCTCTTCTCTTTTTCATAGTTTGCTGTTTTTTGCAATTTTAAAGTCAATATAACCTCATTTTTTGGATTTGTCCCAGGATTGGAATCGTACATTGTGAATGCAAAAGTATGTAGCATTAGCACACAGATTAGTTTTTGGTCTCTTGTGTCGGGACTGTCAAGTTTTTCGTGAAAAATTGCAAGAATAATAATTATCCATTCTTTGTTCGTGAACTTAGTAAGGTACAAATAAGGTAGGTATAGATATCCTGGAATACATATTATTAAATAGGATTACTGCTCATTGATTCACCTATTTCATCTTTCAGTACACATTCTATCATGTTGAACAGTTCTATCAGTGGCATCAAAACCTCCAACATCAACATTTCCGGCACGTGATAAATCTTTCTTAATTTTTAAGTCACTAATTTTGAATGGGTTTGTAGAATCTCGTGAGGATAAATATTATTGGATGCCATCTGTTTAGTAGTGTTAGTAGATATTCTTATACTTTTTTTCAGTAGAAAGGTTCAGTAGATTACAAGTACTTAATAATATCAATTATCCTACCATAGAATATTTCCTGAGTGACTCAAATCATAAAAACTGCAACAGAATTCCTGTTATAACAGCCTTTTCAAATACATATCACCTTTATGATGAATTATTTTTCATTTTCACCAGTAAAATCAGGTTGATAAATTATCAGTGGTAAACCAATGACAAGTTGTTATATTTTTTTTCATTTTGACCTTAGAGAATTGAAAAATCGGAAAGTGATTCGAATAATCACTGACCTTCCTATTTGCCACCCAAATGACAGTTATTTAGATAACCACTTCCTTAGAGAATCAGACCGATTGTATCATTTATGCCATACCTATTATTTTCACTGAAGCATTCATACTCTTTGTTGAATCATCATTTGCAGTGAGCTTTTTGTTCATTTTAACTTCTCCATCAACTTCCGTTTTGCCAGGAGTCAAAAATTCATTCCCGCTAATGTTTAGCTTTCTGTCCGTTATTGACAGAACATTCGAACTGTTATCATGTGAAAATACATCATCAAATATAGCTGCATTTGTGGAATTCTTCGATTCAGGAAGATTCTTTTGACCCAAAACGTCTTCAATAGCTGGAAAACATTTTCGTTCCATTAAAAATAAGATATCAGCCGAAGAATTTCGTCAGAAAAGTTTGTTCGACCATTTGACTACACGAAAGAAAAGCCTATAGCATCCCTGGAACAACCTGAGAGCCAAAGGGGGAATATCAGAAGATATAGGAATTTTTCATGGAAGTTTGGGAATTAAAGGCATCAGGAATTATGCTGGTTGAGAAAAAAGTGTGACTATCGAAGTCCGTGGCATTCAGCTTGACTTTCCTTGCATGATTGTCAAACTTTTATGACACTTACCATTCGTATTTGGTAAGCTATCTGAATTATCGCTTCTGGTGTCCGAGTTTTCAGGTATGATGCCAAGATTTGCAGAAACTGTTGCTGAATCCGTTCTACTTTTAGTGATAAAAAGACCATCTATTGACTGCTGATCACTAAAAATATCAGATGAGAGCCTTCTAGAAGAAGATGCATAGGGATTGAAAGAAGAATCATCTGTATCCACCCTAGAATTAAAAAGTAGTCCATCGAAAGCTTTACATGGGGATTTTGTGTGATAATATCGTAGATGTGAAAAACCTCTAAAATTCGAATAGGTGTCGAAAGCCCGTTTCAATTCTCTAAACAACTGTGTAATTTTTTAAGAGATTATGATTACAGATAAATAGGGTGCTCAAGGGTGATAGTGAGGGTGCTGCAGGTTTGAAAACAAAATGTCCACATCTTCAAGATGACGAGCATTTTTGATAAGATATATTCACTGATGATGGAATCAATGAGTTCATCAACATACACAACAGCAACGGCAAGGAAATTATTTGTTATTTATAAATATTCAGTAGTATTACCACAAGTGATTGAATTTTCGCGATAAGTCTGTTGATTTATTACATACGAAACTGAGTTGCTTGGTGTTTCCTTCAAGCAAGTCAGTTGAGTTATGAAATAAAAAACAGACTTATGAGAAAAATTCAATCACAAATGGAATTTTATTAGACTATTTCACAAACACTAAATGGTTGAAAATCTGCTCATTTTGAAATGTGTGCACAACAATGATCTAATAATAATATCTAGATGGATAGTAGACTCTAACACTAGAGTGAGACACAATGATCGCGATCAGCTGACTAGGCCAAAACATTATGTTTTGTAGCTTTGTTCTTATGGGATATCAACGAGTATGTATAAATATTCTTCGAATTTTGGGATTTTTTCAATGCATATCACTTTGAAAACATGTTGTTACTAAAGTATACAGGGTGCGGCACCGAAAACGAAACAGATCGAATATCTTATAGACACATGTGTTGTGAAAAAAATGCAAAAACACGTCGATTTGTAAACCAAGGGGGACATCTTTCTACCATAACCTCAACTGTCATACCTCTCTCTCCTCCCCTTGGTCACTATCACCCATACAATTTAAATAGGGAAAGTACTAAGTGTGACACATCACTGAAAAGGTAATTTGAAAAGGAATTCAGCCATGTGAGTGTTCGCTTCGTAACTTTTCATTTTGGCGCCCTCTTGCGAAAAAAAAAAATTTTTTATTCGAAGGTACGAATGTCGTCAAATAACTCCAGAAATGCTCCAAAACCTCAGACGTTTTGAGACTAACTTATACTCATGTATGGCAGTTAATGGAGAACACTTTGAGCAGCTATTGTGAATTATTGTAGTTTGGAATGATTGGAGTAAAATTTATGCAAGCCTTTCCAATTTTTAAGTTCATACACTGTTCATACACTGTCATTTGAGGTTATGGTAGAAAGATGTCCCCCTTGGTTTACAAATCGACGTGTTTTTGCATTTTTTTCACAACACATGTGTCTATAAGATATTCGATCTGTTTCGTTTTCGGTGCCGCACCCTGTATTTTATATCAAGTGTTTTAGACTAAAAATAGTTTCAGTTTCCATTCAACTGTTATATATCTGAACAAATATAAATGGTGATGTTCTGTTCAGCAGCATGTAAGTACTATTTGTGAGTATTGTTATTATTGGATTTCTGATATTTATTATTTTTATCTGCAGCCCATCTACAAGTGATGGGGTAGTGAATATCAGTTATTACATGAATCAGGAAATTAGAGGAACAATGTAGCATGGATATTGTCCCAGAATCTGTCTCAGAAAATTCTGTTTGAATGAAGAGTAGCTACATTCTCCCAAATCAAAATATCACTTGATATACATTTTCGACACATATAATTCGAAAGAAACTCAAATAGGTAAAATTGAACCTCAATTAGGTAAAATTGAACCATAAAAACACAAATTGATGTGACAAATTATTGATTATTATTATTAATATCTGGCGGTTTTCTTCGATATTATCATTTTTATTTAATAACAGCATTAGCTACTTACTCAGAGAGATATACAGATTGAAGACGACATATAAATATTTTATTATTCTAGAACAATAAAGAATAATTTTTTGCACTTAATTTCAGTATAGGATGGTTCCTCACAACTAGAGTTTTGTAAATTGAGGTAAAATTAGTATATCATGAAAGTTTTATCCTCCTATTTCTTTATTATTGAAAAGATTTATCACAGAGGTGACAAGAAAAACTCATATTTTTTAAATTTGAGAGCCTATAATGATCAAATATCATGCAAAAATAATTCATTAGTAACAGAAGCTTGGTAGACAATGGAAATTTTCAATCAGAATCTCATAATATTTTGAAATTTTGAAAAATTCAAAGTATCTCCCATATAACACAATGTTAAAGCACTGCTTCTGGCCATGAATCACGTCACATTCTAATGGTCATATTCTACCGTTTCAGTTGCTCATGACATACAGCCTATGGCTCTTTCTCACTCCAATGTGAGAGTTGATGCTTTGCACAGAACATCGACGCAAGGGGTTATCTAGTAGTAATATATTAATAGATCATTGATGCACAACGTGATTATTTTTATTTTACGTTTAACTGTCACATATACAAAGCTGAAAACACCAAATTTGACAGGCCAATCAGTCAACAAATTTGTGTTATCGATAATCCGAACTTGACTAGAGCTCGTGATTGGTTCATTTGGCAAGTACGTGAAACTGTCATGAAAATATGGCCCACTAAATTGAAAAAACAACTATTTCCAAATTTTATAAATCTCATTATGAAGGGAATTGTTCATTTGAATATGTAGATGGATGCGCAATACAACAAGGGATAGGTTAAAACCTCAAATATGTAACTGTTTTTCAGAAATGAATGGCTTTTTCAATATTTACCATAGTATGAAACAGATATGTCGTGAAAATTGGAATCTAGAGAATGCGTTTTGGTATGAAATAATCATCAAACCTTTAAATCTCTTACCTAGTAATGTTTTGATCTCTGACTATACCACTCGACTCATCGGCATCCAATGAAGGAGGCTCATCGTCGAACAAATTTGATCTGTTCAAATTTCCCCCAAACTGGTAGGGGGTAAGATCTTCGATATACGAAAAGTTGTCAGATTTGGTGTCCCAATCGTCATCGTCGTCTGGAGGTGGAGTGGAATCGAATAATCTAATTTTGGGTGCACTTTTGTCTAGGTTGGATTCTTTTTCGATAGTCCCTCCATATTGATTCGTATCCCCAAAAAGGCTGTTTGCAACCAGATCTTTTCCTAAGAAACAATTTGATATCAATAGCAGGATATCGAAGGAGAAACAACTCAATCGGAAGATGATATACGAGTATATAACTGTTTTCCTGATTGAAGTTCACTTAGGTTACCGAAGTACGATATTTTGGGAGCCATAAACAGCTTCGAAAAATAAATCATCAACTCAATAGGCCAAGGGAATTAATAGATAATTTAAATTATTTTAAATGATTACTAAGGCACGCAATTACTCGAGTAGGTAAAAAAAATCTCAGAAAAATGCTAAATTATGGTTCGAATAACGGCAATGAAAGGCATAGAGACTTTTGTCGGATATTACTTCACAAAATTGCTTCCATATTGTTAATTCAAATGTAATCAACTTGGACTTATTTGAAAAGGATTTTCACACTTTTCAGTTATCGAAGAAACGACCTTCATTACAGTCGCTTATTCACACCGCGTCTTCTATAAAGCACTTTGCCGACGAATATATTTTTTTCCACTTTGGTTCTACAGGGTGCCCGTTTTTCGAGCTTAACCATGGGGATCTCAGTTATTATGAGAGATACGAGGTCGGTTAAATTAGGGCAAAGTTGAGCATTTTCACGCTGAACAGTTATATGAAAGAAAATTGTATGTATCATTTTTAGTTTTTGAATTAATGGAAAAAAACTGAATTATGTAATTTTAGATTTTATTTTTTCAAGCGAAAACGTTTCTAACTAGGACGTTCTTGAGGAACTTTTTCACAAGGAATCTAAATCTGTCATCGTATTTTCCAAGGCGTTCTAGATGTCAGAGATACAACAGTCAACTTCGGATTTTCTTATGGGCGCCATATTGAATTTTTGCATTTTTGAAAAGTGTGTCACTTTCTGAATACAATGATGTGACACATGATATGTTTGAATCGCACATGCTAATCAAAATTGAGAAAATACCGTTTTTACGAAGAGTGCTTTGAAAATAACTCCAGCAAATTTGTTTAACAGAAAATAAATTTTGATAGTTCAATTGAGGATAGGGAACGTTCACATTTCTGTCAAGCTTACCTTCTTAAAAATGAAGGTTTAAAATTAGGAACGAATAGGACAGCTCTTACGTTTTTTCTCCGCAAAACGAAACATACATAACAAAGTTATAAGAGATACTCGAATATTCCACCATTCTCTTCTAGATACAATTTCACTCGTTCTTTTCCCCAGCTCAGCAATATCATCGATGGGTACAATTTAAAGAAATATTTCTTCATTTTCTATAAACAATAATCCAGTATTCTTTCTTTTAAGATCTGATTCTTGGAATTGTAGGTACCCATCGATTGAGCTATTCAGAACTTGAGGTGAAGAATAAAATTGTGTTTAGAAGCGATTGGTGGAATATTCGAGCATCTTCAAAAGTCGGTCCTAATTCAAAATAAGCTTGGTTTCAAGTTCAATTGAACTATCAGAAGTTAGTTTGTTAAACAAAATTTTTGGCATTGTTTTCACAGCACTCTTAGCAAAAAAGAATTTTTGCCAATTTTGACCAGCAGGTAAGTTTCGAACATATCGAGTGATACGTCATAGTAATCAGAAAAAAACAGACTTTTGAAAAATGCAAAAATCCAATATGGCGACCATAAGAAAAACCAAAGTTCAGTGCTGTATCTCTGAAATCAAGAACGCCTTTGGAAAATACGAAGACAGATTTAGATGCGTTGTGAAAAAGTCCCTGAAGAACGTCACACTTAAAAACTTCAAGTTCTCTTGGTTTTCGTTTGAAAAAATGAAAACAAAAGCTACAAATTTCCGTATTTTTTTTCAATAACTCAAAAACTGAAAATGATGCCTCAAATTTCTTTTCATATAATTGTTCAGCATAAAAATATGCAAGTTTGCCCTAATTCAATCGACCTCGTAACTCTTATAATAACAGATCCCCATGGTTAAGCTCGAAAAACGGGCACCCTGTATAATGAAGTCATTATGAAACGCAAATTCGTATCAAAATAGCCTCTGTTTCGATACGCGTTCTTTATTCTTCGGAAGTTGGTACAATTGAACTGTCAAATGAAAATCAAAAGATTTAGGCTCAGTTTACTGGTGAGCGATTTTGGATTGCAGTGAAAAACGCAATGTTGTTAGTGGTAAATTTTGATTCAGATTGTGATTTGAATTGACCAATAAAAACAATAACAACATTGCATTCTCCACCGCTGGTATCACAAAATCCGAAATTGCTTAGCACGAAACTGGGCTTTATGCTTGTGCATAAAATTTTGAATATTTGAGTTTCATCATTGTAAATCAAAGATGTTTCTGCTATTTATATGATATATTTTTTCAATAAAATATTTCAAATTAATGCAAAATAGTGTGCTTTTCCAAGAAGTCATTATATGGGCGGCTCGAGCGATGACATCACTCGCTGACACGGCGCGGCGTACCAATAATTAGCGGATAATTCATCGCTGTAATTCTAGGTATTTCCTGTTCTTTCTGGAGATGGGATAATTTTACGAGAATAAAAACCTCTGCCTATATAAACGGCACGGATCGGCACGGATGGGCAGTTTAGGAAGAAAGTTTGTAATGTGAACATTGAGATTTGTAAATTGTTCCCTTGGAGCACTCCTCGCTATTCGCGATAGAAAATAACACGTAGCACTATCTCATGGTAACAACTCGAACTTCTCGAAGTGGTATCGTTTTTGTTTTGTTTTCATATTTTTGATGTTTGTGTCATTGTGACATAGGTGTCGTTGCCACCAAACAATAACTGAAACGAGAAAAACGATAAGATTTCACATGTATTTCACCAGAACATCTCTCGAAAAACTGCTGGAAGTACACCTTCCACATCAGAAGCGAACATAAACAGAACAGAGGTTAAGTTTGTCTGTGGGTTATCCCACAGAGAGTTCAGTGGTTATACCACTACGAGTAGTGCACGAGTCACCGCTAGGTAGCGTATCGCTTAGCACCTATCGCGAATAGCTCATCGTACTCCAAACAACGCGTGCTACAAAATAGCGTCTTATAAAACTTGTATCACAAATATACTATTCTCATATTCAGGAAATTTTAATGTCATGGCACATTTTTTTTATTATTGATTGAAAAACATAACACAGGTTTAGTTCGTAAAATGCTTTAATGAGTGGAATCTCCAGTAAATTGGTTATGTGGGACAAGCTAGAAGATATTATTTTTTAAATTAATCCTACAACTGCTGAAAAACAGTAATGTCAAAAATGTAATGTTGATTGAATCGTGCATCGAAAATAATTTAGTGGAACATTTGCGCCTACATTTTGTTTCAATTTTGTTTACAAACATTTGTTTTCTTGAATACCCATGATGAATTCGAAAAATTAAAGTTACTTCTCGTTTTTGCAATTATTTAGTTGTGGAAATGTGCTTTTTATTTTTGCTTTCAGTAATTATGATGAAACTGTGCTGTATAACACAAATTCATAGATTTTAAAGAACATAGCGAACATTGACAAAGTTCTTGGGGAGTCTGGATGAGTCTGGTTTGATCAAACTCTGTGTCTTTGTTATCTCAGATTTACTGAACGAAAATGTTTTCTAGCAACGTGTTATAACAATATTTTCATATGCAAAAGTGTCACTACCATGCTGACAATAATTTAATGAAATTCTTATTACCGTTATTGAATATACCCGAATATAGCAATTGTCTGAGAAATATGAATTGTTTATTTTACAGAAATTGTGTTCTCATTGTATGAAAAAATGTAATTATTTGTTCATTTTACAGAAATTGTGCTCTTATTTTCCATCGATTCCCTAGGCGAATTTAGTTGAAAATGTCTTTACTGAACCCGTAAGGTTAATGGCTTCCAAAATACCGTACTATGCCGTGTATTGGTTAATACACAGATCAAATTTCACGATCACAATCAATCAGCAGTTTTCCAAAAATATACAGGAAGTCTCGCGGTCGATTGTACCTAGACGTTCACGGAAAACGAAACATTTGATTATTACGGAACATTTGATAATTCCGAAAATTTTGCTACTTCAGTAATTGCTCGTGATCTAACGATTTGAAATATTTTCTGTGCTGCCACTCATACCTTCATAAAAGTTGCATCATCTTTGATATTTTAAATAATATTTGATATAGTCGTTGAATTCGTAATTACTTTATGAATAATTCTCCCAAATAATTTCCTCTACTCATCTCTCATGGTTTTCGAGTTAACATAATTATGGGTCAGAAATAGAATTTGGGAAATACATTCACCGAAGCCTGTAGACCAGAGATTAGTCATCCAAACAAGATGTGCACATCTAATGTGACTATCATTTTGCTTTGTGAATTTCAACGAGGTTTTCTCAAAATGTTATAAATATTTTTTCTAGAAATAAAATGGTGAGTGGTATCTTGCTGTAATATGTTGAGGTTATGTTTGATTTTGTTGAACAAAAGAGTCAGTGAATAGCATTCAAATGCTCCACATTGATATACAAGCAAAGAGACAAATAGGGTCATAAACCTCTAAAGCTTAGCAGAATTGATGGTCGTTTTCCGTTACCTTACTAAACTACTACCGATATGCCATCAAAATTAAATCGGAATATTCTTTTATGCTCGAGAAAATCTACATAAAAAATAATTATTTGACAGCACCATATTTCGGCTGACGATACCTGGTAGATCTGGATGGTATCGTAAAAATATCGAAAATAATAGGGAAGAAGAATTTTTTGACATAAGTGATGGCAGATAAGTCAGATGACAATTTGTCAATTTTTGATTCAATTTTTTTTCGATAACGAAACTAATTTAAGATATTCAAAAGGGCGCATTGATTGATTTGTTTATCATCTATATAACGCAAGTCAGGTATTTTATAAGAGTTAAGAAGGGGTTAACCTTTACAAACATGTCAGAGTATATTTGCGGTGTAAAGGGGGAAGTAAAAATCTCGAGCGAAAGGGGCGGAGACCAATGTCGAACAAAAAACGCTAAGCGCTGTTGGCGTCTCACTCCAACTCAGTGTCGCGTAAATTCGTAGTAAATAGTCTTGCCCTGGTCAACCCTGGTCGAGTGGTCGCTCGGAATCTGTGGCTCGGGATGGCTCGGGTCTGCGGCCGTCGGCCGGCCGTTACAATTCTCAGAATAGGCCTCCGGCTTTTCATCACTCATCAGTATATTTTGAACTTACTGTGTCTATGAGGATAATTTGATATGATATGGGAAATATAAAAAAACTTGTCGAAACAGATGAAACCCTTTCGAATATCAAAAACAGTAACACAAAAACGTCTACACGAGCTAAATTGAAACTTATAAATACACAAATTAGAAAATGTCTCTCGGTCGTGGGAGAAATGGGACTTTCGATTGGACAAAAGAGAAAATTTCAAGCAAAAATTGGTGAGCTAAAACGGGTTAGATTTCTCATTCCAAAAATAAATCGGGGGCATGTAGGTTCAGGATTGATACCCTCTGTTCGGTGGCTAAATGTAGAATCAATTTGCAACTCGAGAATTCAGACAGGGCTCGTTATCAATTTGAATCACGATGAAATTGAATGCTTTCTCATTGATGCATCGTATGATGAATATGGACACAGAATAAAAAATGCTGTTTATGGAGAAACTATACTGAACATTTTTATACACAACAAAATATATCGAAATATTCTTCTTCGATAGGTATGAATGAATGACATTTTTCAAGGTATTCAGTATATATCTTTACTGAACTTGAAAACTCGAAAACTCACATGATATATTTGAAAACAAAATTTACAAATAACATCCTATTTGTCTCTTATATTTTGACCCTTACCTAGAGCATCAAGTATACGAGGTGGAAAAAACATTGAATATAAAAGTTGTAGGGTTTCATCGGTCCTATATTTTATCACTTCCAAAACGAACAAATGCGAATCGCAATTTTTTTTTTCAAATGGATCACCCCCGGTCATAGGTTTATAGTCAGAAGTCCACTTGTTTGTTTTATCTTCTGGTTTCCATGGTATATTGTATCCATATGCAAGGAAAGGATCAAATCAAAATTTCATTGGAAATTTTCATTCAATATTGGAATTGAAATAAGTGGAAAGCGGCTTGAGGAAAAAAAAAAGTATTTCATTCTGGTTGAAAAAAAACTGTATTTTTTTCAATTTTGCAATTCGCATTTGTTTGTTTTGGATGTGCCAAAAGATAGTACCGATGAAACAGCCCGAAGGTAGTACAGAAATATCTCTTATTTCCATATTACTCTCGTATCTACTGGTCAACTATTTCAGGCAGCAAATATTTCATGTAAAAATCTACTAATTTTGATTCCATCTTATCTTGCCAAAATCTATCATTACGATGAATTTTTTTAATTTTTATTCCTTTATTTGTCCATACCGCGAAATAACCTGCATGAAATTTCGAAAAAAAAAAGTCGATGGCGACCCTCGAATGACGAAACGTCGTATTAAAAATTCTATACTGCTAAGTTATAGAGCATGAAATACAGTTTCAAGAAAATGTCTGCTCTTTTCGTATCTATTAAAATAAAGCCAATAAAAAATTAAAATCTAAAATCTAAAATTTGTATTTCTTTGCGGCTCATTGTTGCGCACATGAATACACAACTTTTTCTTGATTCAACCGATCCTGTATCTCTAACCGTTATCGAATTCCCAATGTAGGGCTTCGAATATCGATTCCAATTATTTCTTATAAAAACATTCGAAAATATTTACGTACCTTATCAATCTCAATATCTTTTTTTCGACTGACAATTTCCTCACATAAAGTCTTTTACGATGTTTATCGCCTGTTCGATAATTTGAACTCGACATGCTTGATCACAATAATAATACTAGTTCACAAACTAACAATAGTGTCACCATCTGAATGCAATCGCAAACTATGATACATGCATATCTGGACGGTCCTTTGATGTGCACATAGCGCCTGCCGCCGCCGTTCGCAAAAAATGTTTACGTTTTCTTTCACCTAATTAGTCTTATTCGAGAATGCAATGAATCCTTTTCGCAACTTCCATTGATATCATCACATGTGCTAAAATTATTGGAATAGCTTCAGTGCTATTTTTGGTTTTTATGAATGAAAATACGATTCATTCATAAATTCATAGTATCCATGTAAAAGTGCTTATTTGGTGCGAGGGCGCTCGAATCAGTCATGAAAAATGCTCCGTAATTGAGTCTGCAGGGGTTCAGCAAAAATCATTTTTGAGCTAGTAATTATTGATGGATCGCGATAATTTTTTTTTTCAATAGAGACAATTGTATGATTGAGGCATCTCTCGGAGTACTTTTTCGAAATACGATATATCTTGTGAGATAAAAAATAGTGAATATGGGAGAAATTTCGCAACTTTTTTACTAGTTTTTTTTCAAAAAATCAAAAAAGTTCTACGAGAGATGCCTAGATCCAACCTTCCTCAAGCAGAAAGTGAAAAAAAAATTCGATTTATTTCAGCGAGGTCCGAGTAATATGATTTTTGCCATTCCTTGTTTCACAAAGTTTTACCATCAATCCCAAATAAGGTTAACCCCCTCTTAATAATATTTCTATAGGATTTTCAATACCACCTCAGCGAAAACAATGACACGATTGAACACAAAGACACTATAAAATAGAGAAATGAAAATGAAGAATTGATTCAATTAATAACTTTATTGTCTGGGAAAAGTAGGTAAGTGTAGTGGTGCATCTGATAATATATTGAATGAACAACCAAACATAAAATGTAAAGAAGAAATCTCATATACAAACTCACATTATAGATAGAGTACGTACTATAAGAATAACTGAGGATTTAGGAAAATACATTTATTATTTACAGGAGTGCATGACAATAAAGATTTGGTTTATTAGCTTATTCCTATTACTAAAATACTTTGTGCTCACACTTCACAGGTTCTCATGATGTTTATGTACATAGATTCAAAGAATAAGGATAAGAATTTTAACTTAGATCAAAATTATCTTCACAGCAATTACTTGCAGATGTAGCTGATGATATTTGTTTTCCTACTGCAAAACACCAAGTTTGTCTCATATTCACTTGGAGTACAAATATGTATTTCGAGAATCCACATTCGTGTTGCTACATGAAGCACAAGTCTTTGAATAGTGGTCAGTGAAGAGTATAATGAACGCTAAACAATGAAATAAAACTCAATAGCAACTTACCTTTAAGAGGGGCGTTTCACAAGAACCGTCAAACAGACCTCTTTTTGTTGATACTCTTCTGCCAAACGATGAGTCCAATCGCAAAAACTATTATATTTTCGTGAAGACGAAAGTTCAACCGAAGTTAGGACAACTTTTGAAATCGTAACTCGTTAGTTGAAGAGATATATCGACGATCGAAAAATTTAAACATTGAAAATTTTTCGTCACAGAATGTGATAATATTTTATCCTCTCCTACCTTACATATTGGGCTATTTCCTGCGTGAATATTAAGTTTCAAAATGTAATAATTCCAGAGATATGAGCAAAACAGATTTATCATGTAAAAAATACGTGAACACGTCAAAATGTAGTACTATAATAGTTCAGCCCTTGGCTCGTAGATGGCGGAATGGCGGATCGGTGAACGACATGATAAACTACAGTTGAGTGCAGTGTTCTGCAACGACAACTAAGACGTCAAATCTATGTTGGTACTCCTAATTTGCTTCAATTGTTTCCAAACAAATTAGTTTTCCATGTTTACTCAGTTTAGTCTCCATAGAGATTTTTTGAACTCGATTATCTCATTTTATAATGGAAAAGTAACATAATTATTCGATATAATTTATGGAAAATAGAACATAGTAGTTCCTATTAGAAAAATAGAAACAGATGAGAAACGCAAAAAAATTTGAATTATGCTGACATTTTTTGAGGTAATGTTATTTCAGTGTTTACTTTCGTGGTCCTGATAGTTCGACTGACTTTTTTTATCAATATATCAGTATACTGATAATAATGAGTGAAAAATAAGTTATCTGCAATAATGTATTTTTTCAGAGACGAGGAGAAACTGGTATCCTGGGGTGAAAAGGCCATGGTGAGAACATGGTATTTGATCATTAGATCATTGTATTTGATGCTTGTCTCAAGATTTTAATGAGGTTGATCGTTGATCCGTGCTAATATTCATAATAAAACATAAAGTAGAGGTGAGCTAAAATATATAATGGTATAAAAGATAAATTGAAGGTTTTGAAATATTTGTTGTAGATCAACTTCACCAGTAGTGATTGAATGAGTTCCTGTTTGAGAGGATATATTCTTGGCCATCATATGGCAGCTCTAGCAATATTTGCATACTATAATGTACAAATTGAAAGCTTGTATACTAGGAGTGCTAAAGAAAATGCATCCTCAACATCTGAAAAGGAATCAGTCACACAAATGTAAAATTATATATATTATAATATAAAATAAAGTGAATATCGATCAACATCACACTATCAATATGTTCTAATGAAAAACTGTCATGTGAGTCATTTTATTTCTGAAGAAAATACAGCTTCTTGTTGAGCACTTAGAAATGTAGGTATTGCCAAGTGACAGATCCCAAAGTTATTTCGAACTTCTTTCATTATTTTATGATGCTCAGGTAAGCTTTCAGATTCTTTACAGATTTCAAAGGCAACACTATAATGGAAAGAAACATCTCCACAGCATCAATATTTCCTCAATCTTCAACAATAAATAATGATATAATAATACCTTTATTATATCTAGTACTCATATCTTGATTTATACACATTTTATTTCACACATCACCATTGATATAGAAAATAAAATAATATAGAAAAACCTTACTTCACTTTGATTTATTTGTTTGTTTGACATTTATTCAAAACCATCAATGGTTAATACCTGTTACCTGTCTTATTTTTCAAAGATAAAACGAACCTCCATTTTTTCGTTAATGATTTTGAATACGTTGAATATTCACGATTCATTATAGAAGGCAGTAACATGCAAATTTATTTTGTTTGGAAACAGAGTTTTCGGTCTATTCAAATTTCAACATGCAATTCAAGGTCAATGTTGTCTCTTGTATGGTACTCATGGGTGCGCACTCAGTGTTTACCTTCCTCCTTTTATAACATTTCGGAAAGAGAGACAGAAATATACTGAGTGCATAAAAACTCAGCTAGTTGATTCCAATGGAAATTGCTTAGTTTGATTTCAGGTTGGAATGATATAGACATGAGTGACATGACATGGACATGACATACAGACTGTCATAGACACATAATTGATGTTTACTCTATTTGAATTTTGACTGCTGAAGTGCTGAAGCACAGTTTATGAGCATTAAACTGTGGCTGAAGTTTCTTTGATCGAGCGTTCATACTTTATAGATGCTTTATAGGTATTCTTGGTTTATTGATGAGTATTCACTCAAAGAATACTTTTAAAGGTGAGTACTTCTTCTTGTTGAATTTTGAGTATTTCTGTCAAGTCTGAAATGAAATTCAAGGCAAATTTATATACCAACACAATAAAAGGTATAACACACAGCACAGTGTAAGAAAATTTGCGCTATGGAAAAGAGTAGATGGATCATGTATAATGATTGGCCTGTTCGATTGACATCTGTTGAAATCTGCTATGACTAACGAAGATTAATGGTTATAAAGAAATCTGTAGTACTTTTTCGATTCTGAATTTTTATTATGATATGTTCACACTATGGACATCTATCGGAAATTCCAGCAGCACTGCTGAATCCCTGCTCTTAATCATCCGAATATATTTTCGCAGGAATAATTAAAATCGCCAATAATTTTTTACCGCCATCTGTCAAAGATGACAGAGATTGTCAATTCTTCTTCCACTTCGATCAATGGAACAGAACCTAAACCAACCTACCAGGTGACGTCACATTTTTAGAAAAGGATGGAGAATTTTCGATTTTTGAATGCCGATTTTGGAAAAACCCTTGAAAATAAAAATTTTAAAAATATATCGACGTATTCTCTGGAGACCCGGGTTTCACATATATAATTTTTGAAAAATAGTGTACAACCCTATTGTAATGAAGCAAATACACACAAAATACTAAAATGAAAAGTGAGTACATACTTATGATTTTACATAAATGTTCTGAAAAAATTTCAAATAATTTATTTTAGGGACTTGAAATATGGATGTGGATATTCAACCAACTGATAATTGCTCGGATATTTGGCTGATAAACCCAGGGCTTCGGGAGGCTAGTGCCAATGAAGAATACCCATCACTTGATCAAGATCATTACCCTGGAGATTTTTATGAAATATGTATACCTACCTACCTATAATGATAAAATTCGATAGTTTTTTGATTTTTAATTATGAAGTTCAATAAAATTATAAGAAATAGCATTGAAATTGAAAATAAACATAAATTTTTCAAAAAATCCACGAAATATTCATTAAAATTTTTAGAATCGAAATAGAAATGAAAATAACGATGGTGAAGAAGAATGCCTATGGTGTTCGTATGTTGGTAACAGATCACAGATCAGTCAGATCACCACAAAATAACGAGAAACTGATGTCAGTTCAGAATGACATAATGACAGATTTGACACGGAAAGCAAACAAATATTTTATTTCCAGCAGGCAGAGATCGCTTGATTTGTGATCAGCAAAATAAACACAGAAGTCTCATCTCAGCCACAGAACTTGGAAGCAGATATTGCAGTGCCATCTAATCTCTGCTTCCAAAATCTCATAAAAAGTCGTATCTTGTCCGGATGACTTATCTCTGCTGTAGACTAATGAAAACAATATCTTGAATGTTTTAGCCTATTTTTCAACAATAATGCATATCCAAGAATAGCTGTAACTCAACCATAACCAACTATCAGTTGCCATTCAAAAAATAATTGAAGTTGCTATAGTTTTCGCAGTCAGATGAAAAAAATTTGAACAACATCACGGTGGCAAATCCTGTGAGAAACTGCCGCTGATATTTTTTTAGTAGCAAAGGATTTGCCTTCCTGCAGCCTATTGAAAATTTTTCGGTATCTCACCTGGCTTTGTAAAGACTATAATTGAATCGATGCAAATGGGCTTATTGAAGAGAATTAGGATATCAATAACCCTGTTTTACCATCCTTTTTGATTGCAAATTTATGAAACCTCATGTAGTGTGAATGAATCGACATTGAAAAAAACTACTCACCAATTTCTCTAGAGGGTAAAGTCGTTTCTATGTTATCTTTCTTGATTAACACACTTATATTTCCGTTATTTGGTGAAGTTTCAATCGACATCCTTTTAGAATTAGTATGTTCTTTTTCAGCTTCTTCAAATATCTGTTCGGCAGATTCATTGACATTCACATTATTTGAATAATCTGTTGAATTATCATTGTGTTTCATTTCATCTGAGATTTTGTAATGACTAATCATCTCTTCAGTTTTCGGAAAGGTCTCATGGTCATCAAATAATGTAACGCTAGTTTTGTTGGAATTTATGTCCTTGTTCTCGTACCCTTTCCCTTCATTTCTTGAGTTAATGAGGTTATCATTCTTTGAAGTAAATAGGTTCGAGTTATCTAAATCATCAAATAAATTCGAAGTTTGTTTTTTAGTTTTGACATCGAATAAATCATTTTTGAATAAATCATCATCATCATCATCAAAAAGGCTGATATTCTTTTTTGACGATGGCATATTCGTATTGTTATCGAACTCGTCATCGAATAAGCTAACTTTATCATTATTTTGTTTATCCTGGAATGTATCAGAATCATCGAATAATCTGAGTCCTTTTTTGACAGATTCCTGCTTGGTAGTATTTTCTAGCGATTTTTTAGATTTTGTTTCTAATGTTTGCTCTTTGGGAATATCAAAATCATTCACGACGTTATTCTGCTGTCGCTTTTCAAGCACATTCTTCAATCCCTCATTTCCAATAAGATTTGTCGATCCATATATCGATAAATCGTCTTCAGTATTCTGAAAATAATAATAATAATACATAACATAGATTGAAACCTATAGTTATGGAGATTTAATGAATGAACAAAATATGATATCAAATAAAACACATTAAATATCTACGATTTCAATTTCTAAATCTGATGAAGAGAAAGCATAAAACACAAATATATTCCTCATTTATAGGATATAAGAAATCAAATCAATGAGAGACAGTTTTAAGTAGTATTTATCAAGTAATAGATCATATATTTTCGAATTCCATTTCTCTGTCAGAGAATTCACAACACACCTATTCGAGATAATCACGAAGTGGGTGGCCTCTGGTATCGGAATTTGGAAATGAAATAGAGGTGAACAATAAACCAATTTAGCATTGTATAGCATATGCTTTCGCGTTTTTTTAATGGATTTGAATTATTTTGAATAGTTATTTCGTACTTTTTAGCTAGTTACTGGTATTATAAAAACATGCAGCAAGTTCACGGGATCGTGAAAACGAAATAGAGAAAGATATATTCAGTTGCTCACTGCTCCCCATACTGTGCAAACATCGTTTCTTTGCACAAGCTTCCACTTCAGAATCCAGAATTATTTCAATGAGATAAAAATATTGAATATAAGAACTATAATCATATACATTTGTAGTAAGCACTTCATAGGTTTTTTTGAAATAAATTAAGAAATTATGTTATGTTATACAGGTAACACTAAAAATGCTGTTTTTCGGTTTTTACAAATAAAATTGTTATTTTAGGAAATATAACTCGGGAAGGGCGAGAGTCCCTATAGATTTTTTTCTGTTGCGGTTCATGTTGCGGTTTCCGTTGGTCTGTTGAGATTTAGTTCCGCTATTTCATCGTGTAATAAAATGCATACCATTACATTTAGATTTTTTGTTTAAAATCACGATATTCATTGATACTCTAGATCACGCCCTCTAGCGGCTTCGGTGATATAAATATGAAACCAAATCGAATCACAGTCGATAGAATCCTAGGCCTTTTCAACGAGCCCAATATTGTTGAATTCTGTTGAAGATAACCAGAAATACAGACGTTTAAAAAAACATGATTTGACTTTCCCCCACCACTTTATTTTTCGAGGTGGGACAAAAAGTGTGAAACAAAAAACTAGGAATTTATCAAGGATCAAACTGCATATATTTTCAGTACACCTTGTTGATACATACGAAGAAAATTTCAATTTTCTCTTTACTCATAGCCGTTACGCCACCTAGCGGTTATTTTAGAAACGTGAAAATATTTTCCAGCTTTTTTTTAAGGTCACTTTTCACGAGATTTTTTTTTCAAAGTTGTATCATCGTTCGTTGCTGAGATATGGCCGACAGCCGTTTTTAGTAGTTCACCCTGTACATACGTATTGGCAAATGTACAGGGTGAACAACTAAGAACGGCTCTCGGCCATATCTCAGCTACAGATAAAGATACAACTTTGAAAAAAAAATTATCTTGAGAAAAGTGACCCTAAAAAATAACTGGAAAATATTTTTAAGTTTCTAAGATAACCGCTAGGTGGCGTAACGGCTATGAGTGAAGAGAAAATTAAATTTTTCTTCGTATTTAGTATCAACAAGGTGGACTGAAAATATAGGCAGATTGATCCTTGATAAATTCCTAGTTTTTTTGTTTCACACTTTTTGTCCCATCTCAAAAAATAAAGTGGTGGGGGAACTTCAAATTATGTTTTTTCTAAACGTCTGTATCTCTGGTTATCTTTAACAGAATTCAATAATCTTGAGCTCGTTGAAAATGCCTCTTCTTGGTCTATCGACTGTGTTTTGAATTGGTTGTATATCCATATCACCGTTGCCGCTAGAGGGCGTGATCTAGAGTATCAATGGATATCGTGATTTTAAAAAGAAAAATTAAATGTAATGGTATGCTTATTATTACTTGATAAAATAGAGAAACTAGATCTCAACAGACCAACGAAAACCGCAACATGAGCTTTTTGCTAACGGAAGATATTAACGATCAAAGTTGGAAAAATGATTTATTGCATGAAGACAAAAATAGCAATCCATGGAATTATAATAATATGTCTCCTATATGTCAAAAAGTATTCATATTGTTGCAACTGTGTTGATTATTCATCTACTTTACTTATCTCTTTCGATCTTTGAATCAGAAAATTATGATTCTCACAAATGAAGAAGCATTTGATTTGTTGGCAATTTATTTCGAATGAAAAATGCAATTGTTGCTAGTAGAGTGTACGCGGCGGAGTACCCAAATAGACGACATCCCGGAAGAAGAGTGTTTTCTCGAATCGCACGACAACGTCTTCGGACCACAGGAAATGTGCATCTTCCTGTATATCGAAGACGTCGTAGAGTTCGAACGGAGAAACAAATAATAAATGTCTTAGCTTATGTTAATTTCAACCCTCATATTAGCACACGAGCCATAGCAAGAGACTTGGGATTATGTCAAACCACCGTTCTGAATATTCTAAGAGAACACAGGTAACTACTTATGTTAAGTAATAGTTTATTGGTAACGAAAACCTAAGTTTTATACCTATGTCGAAAAGCAAAGCATTACGAGAGTTAAATCTCTTGAAGTAATTGTCTTATTGCCCTTAATTATCCAAATACTATTTTAGATTGCACCCATATCACATAGTCAAGAGTTGAAGGCTCGAGATTTCGATACCAGGCTGAACTATTGTAACTGGCTCTTGAATATGATAGAAGATGATCCTGAATTACTTATGCATATTATGTGGACAGATGAGGCTACATTTTGCAGTAATGGTAGTGTCAATCGCCATAAAGTGAATCCCCACTGGATGCGGAAGGTCCAACATCAGGGTCGTTGGTCAGTGAATGTGTGGGTTGGAATTATAGGTGGACAAATAATTGGGCCATTTTTTTTAATAACACTCTCAATGGGGAGAGATATTTAGATTTCTTAATGCATGAATTGCCGCTTCTTTTAAAAGATGTACCACTGGCAATTCGTCGTGACATGTTTTTTCAACATGATGGGTGGCCGGCACATTACCATAGAGATGTTCGAAATTTTTGAGACCTTACATATCCTGACAAGTGGATAGGACGAGGAAGTTTATTCAATTGGCCAGCCAGATCCCCAGACCTGACGTGTTTAGACTTTTATTTGTGGGGAAGATTGAAAGATCTTGTGTATGCCAACAGACCCACGACAAGGGATGACATGATGGAGCGAATTCGGCACACAATAATAAGTATTTCGGCAGCAGAAATTGAAACTTCTGTTCTATCCACTCGTCAGAGACTCATTTCTTGTATTGAAAATGACGGTGGACACTTTGAACATCTGAGGGGCCACTAATGACGTTCTTAGTAGTTCTTTGTTGTGATTTGTGTAATTTTTTATTGTTGATTTTGTTACATTGTTTACTGTTACATTGTTTATTTTGAATGCTTAGAGCAATAAATCATTTTTCCAACTTTGATCGTTAATATCTTCCGTTAGCAGAAAGCTATCATGTTGCGGTTTTCGTTGGTCTGTTGAGATCTAGTTTCTCTATTTTATCAAGTAATAATGAGCATACCATTACATTTGATTTTTCTGTTTAAAATCACGATATCCATTGATACTCTAGATCACGCCCTCTAGCGGCAACGGTGATATGAATATAAAACCAATTCAAATCACAGTCGATAGACCAGGAAGAGGCCTTTTCAACGAGCCCAAGATTATTGAACTCTGTTGAAGATAACCAGAGATACAGACGTTTGGAAAAAACATAATTTGACGTTCCCCCACCACTTTATTTTTCGAGATGGGACAAAAAGTGTGGAACAAAAACAACTAGGAATTTATCATTGATCAATCTGCATATATTTTCAGTACACCTTGTTGATACTAAATACGGAGAAAAATTCAATTTTCTCTTCACTCATAGCCGTTACGCCACCTAGCGGTTATCTTAGAAACTTAAAAATATTTTCCAGTTATTTTTTAGGGTCACTTTTCTCGAGAAATTTTTTTTTTTCAAAGTTGTATCTTTATCCGTAGCTGAGATATGGCCGAGAGCCGTTCTTAGTTGTTCACCCTGTATATGTGCATATTTACTTGAAATTAATGTTTGTATAATTGCTTTAAATGTTTGTAATTTATCTTGTGTGTATCACTTTATTGACTATTCCAATACTATTGTATATAGTCTGAAGGAAAATAAAATAAAAAAATAAAAAAATAAATATTACTAAATATCATTCAGATGGTGCAGATTTTATCATTATGTACAGAGTGAAAAATAAAAACATTTTATGCAATATACTATTCCTATTGCATCATTTATAACAATTCATACATTTCGTACAGGGTGATTTGAAAAATTGGTGAAATATATGGCCGGTTATTTCGTACACATCCTGTGTATTCAAGTGAGTTATCATCCTCCAAAGATAGCTGATCCCGTATAAATATGATTTCGTTAGGACATACAAAAATTTTCGATGATAAAAATGACAAACTATCAATACCATACAGTTGGTTTGGTCACAAGTGGAGGGGTACGCAGCTGCCAACAATACTATTTTCTGGCTACAAGACGTAAAGCAATTTTTTCGATGCTGCTATAGAACTTGCCACCCCTGAAAAGTTGTCACGTCATACAAAAAAATTGGATGTATGCCATTGACGACATTGTAGCTCACAAGCTCATAAATACCATAAATACAGGTTCCTTATCAAAAGACGAACCTTCTAATCTTTCAGATAGCAGTGCTGAAGAACTATGAATTTGTTCCATTGTTATGTAGTTAATTTTAACAAATCATATATATTGGTGATTAATAGTATCTGTTAATTTAATTTCTAGCCGACTTACATAATATGGAAATGGACAATAATTGTCTCATATTTTTCGGTAACTAGCACAGTTTGCCTAAAAATACGAAAGTATAATGTTTCATCAACTCATATTTTGACCTATTTTTTGTTCACTGAAAAAACAAAAATTTTGATTCGTTTTTTTTTCTTAGTCGTTGATTCATTCAAAAACTAATAATTTCATACATTTTACATTGTGTAGAATATACCCTTTAATTACTAATTAACACTAAACATGTGCATAATTTTTGAACATTTTACTTTGGAAGGTTTGCTAGTGTAAAGAGGGCTTCAACTTCATTCTTAACTGGATCATACTATAGTTTCATAGGCGTCTCTCCGGAGATTTCCATACAAGTTAAAACCATAAATTACGTCATTATTGTTTTCAAATTTCACATACACTTTCTCTAATGGAAGACCAATATAACAAATGTTATTCGAATTCTTAAGTACATCACGCTATTTATAAACTCCCAATTACCATTCGAATAATGATATGATTCAATGAAAGTTTCAAATAATCCAATTGAGTAGATCTTAAATATTACCGTGAAAAATTGTTGATCCAAACAAATAATAACCTACCTTGATGGCGGATTTGCTTGAAGAGTCCATTTTTGTTTGTAATTCAGGAGGCTCATCATCAAATGAAGGAACAATCGGACGGTTATTCGGTCGCAAAAATTGTGGCTTATCAAGCGTCCTTTTACCGAATCCGAACAAATCTTCTTCATCACTACTGTCTTCGCTGTCGAAAAGACCTCGGCTAACCTATAAAGAATTAACTTATAGAAGCTCCAAAGTCTATTCAATTGATATTTGATGTAAATGTTTCGTATCGTCATTAAAAAGTTGCCGTTTATTCAATTTGGTGTTTTTCCACTTTATTTTATCATGCCATAATATACAGAACCTTTAATTTCTATATTTAACCCTCTCTTTCTCGTGTCAAAAAATATATTCTTTCCATATATTCTATATAGGCATTGAAGACTTATCAGCAGTCTTGAATATCTCTTCTTTGTTCCAGTGGGTGACATTTCAAAAAATATATTAAAATAAGCGCACCTTATGTCATTGGAGTGTTGACATTTAATTGATTCATTGATCATCTCGTCCTTGTTTAACCCTAGCATACTGGACCAAAGATCATATTCAATGATAATAATTATCGTTCAAATTTAGTTTTGATGATATTTCTTCAATGACTCCACAGAATATACGATTAAATTCAGTATTTTTTCAAAAATCTATCAAGTTCTAACTGAAAATGTATCTTCAAACATATAGTCAGTGTTTGTACTTGCATCTCTATTCAAGCAGTAAATTATGTTTAACTGGGCTGGTGGTCGAGTGCGTTGAATCGCTGGCTTATAGTCTAGACTCTAGAGGGCCCGGGTTCAAATCCCGCGGCGGCTATTGGAAATATTTATTTATTTCTATAGTATCGTTTAGCGGGAGGAGATAGGTGACCAACCGAACACTCTTGGTACCTAGATGTCAATCCTTCAGACTCTCAACGATAACCAGCCGAGTAGAGCTTCGGATAACACTTAAAAAGCTAAGGTCCCCGTCTTCCTTACTCATACAAGTCTCAATGAGACTTCGAGGGTTGCTTTGCAACTAAGTTGCCGGTTAAAAATACTTTTCAAACAGTGTAAGGATGAACAGCATGAGGAGTCACAGTGAGACAGGCATAATTATGACCACAAACTGGAGGTAAACTCAAATCAAATAAAAACTCAAAGTCGATCGACCACAAAATATAAATTGTTACTAGTTTTGGCTTGAGAGCCATCATCGGACAATATCCATAACATAGTAAAATTGATCTAAACCATATCAAAAGCCAAAGTAATGCAACAATTTATTGAGTTTATTATATTTTGTGGTCGACCGACTTTGGGTTTTCATTTGTTTGATTCAAATTTAGGCCACTTTGAGTATGGATGATTTCCACACTGGAGGTAATCTGTTTGAATATTTGGTCTAGTACTTACTAATTACAATGTTCAACAATAATTATTGCATTCTTAGTTCTCATTATTTTAGTTTATGTTACTTAAATTTCAGATTTTGTTGAAAACTATTGAAAAGCATTCTTTCTTAATGAAAAAACATAAAAAAACAAAGTAAGCCATACGTAGTTGCTTTCGCAATAAAAAATGGTATGTCATACATGCTGTACTTTTTTTCTGCTATATAAAAGACAAAGTTGATGATGGTTTCTTGGATACGAAACGTTGTACAGAGATTTTGTGAAGGTCATTTTGCAGAGATGAAAAAGTGGCCAATGAGAAAAAGCCTTTGATTCTTTAAATTTTTTTCAACAGAAAAAATGTAAAAGCAAATAGCTGAATCTCGTTTTTTTTTCAATATCTCCGGAAGTAAAAGACTTTCTTGTTATTTGTCAACACCCTGACATCAGTGTAGGCGTTCCTCAAGGGTCAGTAGTGGGCCCAATATTGTTCCTAATATATGTGAATGACATCGTTAGAGCGAGCCCTTCTATACATTTCACGTTGTATGCGGATGATACGTCCATACTTATATCGGATAAATCTAATCATTCCTTACAAGATGAATGCTCTGAAGTTCTTTCTAGTCTGTATGACTGGTTCTGCATAAATTCACTTCATCTAAATGCAAAGAAAACCAAGTCAATACATTTTAATGAAAGACAAAAACAAGCTCCTACAGTCCATGTAAAAATTAATAATAATTTTCTGGAAAATGTATCATGTGTAAGGTTTCTAGGATTATACATTGACGAGTGTCTTGATTGGAGGAAAAACTGTGAGACAGTAATTTCAAAACTCAACTCTGTCAACTATCTATTCAGGAACATGAGATCAGTTTCGACGGAGAAACAATTAGTGATGTTATATTATGCACAGGCCGAATCCCGACTGAGATACGGAATATGTTTTTGGGGTTCATCCACTTGTTTTGATGATGTTTTTATTTCACAAAAGAAATTGATTCGTTGTATCGCGGGAGTCTCTCGTACCACTAGTTGTCGAGATTTATTTAAAACTTATGGAATTTTAACCTTGCCGTGCTCGTATATATTCGAAGTATGTGTTTTTGTATTTTGTAATTTGAACTCCTTCAAGACCAATAAACAAATTCACTCTTTCAATACAAGGCAGCAGAATGACTTGCATGTGCCATTTTCAAGGACTAATGTTATATATAGATCACCCACTGTGACTGGGCAAAGGTTGATCAATAAACTTTCGGCTGACATTAAATCATGTACAACATTGAAATCATTCAAGCACTGTTTAAGGAAATACCAAAATTTCTAGTGAAGTTCCATTTTGACGAATTCTATACATGTATTGGCATGTCACAAAGAAAATAAAGTATAATTATTATTATTATTACCTATTAATAATAATAATAATTATTAAAATCAATTACATATACTTTCGGTTGAATATTGAAGAATATAAGGGAATAAACACAAAGAAGATCCACACAGGCTAACCTGCGTGTGAATAGCTTAGGTTATTATACGTTTTAAATAAGTATTATGTCATTTATATGTTTCAATAGGAAATATAGGCACTCATGATAAATTGATGAATATTATTGATATGGATAAAATATAGAATAAAATATGACCTAGTGAAAAGTTCGAAACATAAACAACATAATAATTGTAACGATGATAACAATAATAATTATAAAAATTATGATTAAAACATCATGATCAAATATAAATCAACATACTGTGAATAGAACTGAAATAACAGGAAAATAGTTCAAAATTTGAAACATGAATTCATAAATATGACTAGAACATGGATTAATTTCAATATGTATTTTTGAGGTCTATTAAACAGTGCATCTCCTCCCATTTCTCAACTTCTCGTTTGAAAAGGGATAATGAGTTAATATTTTTTATTTCAATTGGAATTTTATTGAATAACTTAGAAGCAAGAAATATATAACACCTTTGTACAATAGTTTTGGTAATCTTACGAAGTTTTTTTTCATATCTAGTGTTGATGATTTACTTGTTTGATTGATGTAATAGATTGTATACTGAGCGAGAAAAAAATTTAGGTGTATGTCAAAGAAGCCTGACTCCCTATAAAGGTCATTGCTTGAGTAGTCGCGTTATTTACCAAGTATAATTTTTATGAGCCATTTCTGTAGTATTTCAAGATTTTTTGAATAATTATTAGTTACTCCACCCCATGCAATAATTCCATAATTGATGTGTTTGAACAAGTGCATGATTCGAAGATGGTGATTATCAAAAAAACTTTTCAAATATTTAAATCTACTCAAATAAAAACGGAGTTTTTTTAATTAAATTACAAATGTGAGAATCCCACCTCCAATGACTATCCAGTATTATGCCGAGATATTTAACTGTTCTGCTTTCCATAAGCATAGATTAGTTTCCAATTTTTAATTCAATTTGGATGAAATTCGGTTTGGTTCATAACTGGTCAGTGGTAAGTATACTGTTTTTTTGATATTGACTGTCAGAAGTTTACTACTAAAAAAATTTAATAAAACTGGCAGTGCATTTGGAATTTTCTCTTTCAGGATGATCCAGTCTCGATCCTTAAAGAAAACAACTATATCATCAGCAAAACCAGTGATATCTCCAGGAATAGGTAGATTGAACATTTCATTGATATAGAGGATGAAAAGAATGGGCCTTAAAACAGTTCCCTGTGGAATGCCATAGTGTATTGTTACTGTAAGTGTTCTCTATTTGTAAACATTGTTGTCGATTATTCAGATAGCTATTTATTAAATCCCATGATTTTCCTCTGAATCCTATATTTTCGAGAGACTTCATCAAATTCGGATGGCTCACAGTATTAAAGGTTTTTGCCAAATAGCTGTTTCCGTAGAGTCTACCGCTGTGTAAATTTTTTTGATTAAATCGGCAATTGCATTTTGTGTACTTTTGTAGGAACTTATCAATTCGTTTTTTTATAATTTTCTCTATTATTTTGCTAATATTAGAAAGAACTGAAATAGGCCTTTATTTCCTGACTTATGAAGGGGTTTCACTACAGCAATTTTCAGTTATTCTGGAATTACTCCATTTTCTAAAACCAAATTTACGATTCTCTTAATGGGATAGATTAAAAGATCGATGCATTTCTTAATTGTCTCTAATCCAATTCCATCCAATCCTGGGGCCTTATTCAATTTCAGTTCATTCACAACCTGTTTTATGCCATTTCCATCTGTTGGTCCCAAATAAAATGTATTTGGAATTATTTTGCTTTTGAATTGTTGAATCGGTTTTTTTTTCATTTCATTAACCAAATTTGTTCGTACATTGATTAAATAATTGTTGAAAGTTTCTGCTATGAAAAAAGTATCTGTATAGATGTCGTTATCTACATGTATTTCTTTGATGTTATTGACTGTTTCTATCCTTCGTAATTTTTCAACACATTTCCACATGTGTTTCGGTCAATTTTTATATTTATCAATCTCTCTTTTATAATAGTTAGCTTCACTTTTATTAATAAGAACATCTAGAGTATTTCTGTATATTTTGAAGTCGTTTTTTAAGATCAAGTTTACCAGATTTTTGTGTAATTTTTTGTACATATAATTTTTTTATTAACAGTTTTCACCATCCCATCAGTTATCCATGGACTTCTCTTCAAGTTTTTTTTGCAAATTGTGATCGTCTAACTACTCTGTTTCACATATTGTTTCAATCTGCTGATAAATATTTCCGTGATACAATTTATGTCGTTAGATATGTATATTTCCGTTCAAGTTTCCAAAGCTAATTTATTTTTCAATTCATCATAGTTGTTTTTTATTAACTTTTTCAGATCGAAGATTACATTGCAGAATTTCAGAATAATGGTCAGAGATAGAAAATTTTAGTACTATCGGAGTAAAGTCCTCATATATTTTTCTTTAGTTTTGACAAAAATATGATCAAGACAGCTGCTGCTTTGACCTTGTTCACGAGTTTCCTCGTTAATAATTGTTCTTCAATGCAATTTAAATAGTCTTCTCTATCTTCACACTCTTTCAATAGGTCGATATTTATATCACCCAGTACAATATTGATATCTCTTTTTCGACTCCTTAATTGCGCAACTTTTTGCTTATTTGACGTACTTTGTAACTCTTACGGTTACCGAGATCTCCATGCTGTTTATCCTTACATTGGACACGCTATATATTTCGAGCGGTTTCGGAAATATCATTAAATTTCTCTCATTTCCAAAAACTTCAATATTTCAACATTTTTGAATCCTGTACAATTGAATTTCTGACATTCACGTTGAATTTCAAAATAACTGAAATTGGGAGCTTTATTTGTTAATTACTCAAGTTTCTTTGACATTTTTGACAAATAATGATATTTAAAAATGAAATTCATACAGTTTACTAGGAAAGTTGATGGCAAATGTGTAGAGTAGGTAGTAAAAGTGAAAGTAACACATGAATAATTTACATGTTCACGTTTTGATTGCTCATATTTAATGTTAAATAAAAAGATGAGATGAATTTATAATAATAATAAAATGTACAGAACACACACATCCTCACCTGTGATGATTTTGGTAAAAAGCTTATTTTTTCTGGAACATCAATTTTTTCAACCTCTCTTGAATATTGCTTATCATGTTGCGTTGTAGAAGTATCATTCGTGAGTTCATCCCAAATCAACGGGTCTTCAATTTCATCAAATAAGCCTTTCCCGCCAGAAAACAGACCAGTTTCACTTTTTGGTGGATCTATTAATGGAGGAGGCTCAGAAGAAAAAAGGTCACCTGAAAGTACACATAAAAAATGATAATACGTGAGAAACCGAAAACATTTCACATTTCTTTGAAGCGATTTTTTTGTGGAAATAAGAAAAAATAAGTCGATTTTAATCTTCCTATCACATTCTATACTACTGTCATATGTCTTTACTCTACCTCCCATCGCTCTCACTAATAATCCCTGAGACAACTGGCAGCGAACAACCAGGTCACTTTGATGTTGGTTCCAGGTCACAAGGAAGTTGAAGTCAACAAGGAAGCAGACTGCCTTTCCAAAGAAGAGGCAAATGTACAATTTCTCAGCCCAGAACCCTTCTGGGCTCCAAGGCCCACTTGAGAGAAGAGTTCCGACGCTGGGAAGCAGATGAAATGAAATCTCACTGGAATAAAGTGCCAGGACAAAGACAAGCGAAAAGGCTAGTGAGCCTTTCGCCAAGAAAAGCTAAACAGCTTCTCAAGTTGGACAGAAAAGACTTGAAACTGGTAACAGGACTCCTCACTGGAGACTGCCCTTTGAGGTATTACCTCAAAAAGATGGGTAAAACAGAGAGTGATAGTTGTCGCTACTGCGAGAAATTCGCTGAAATTGCAGAACATTTGCTTCGCGAATGCCTAGCGCTCTTTTGCAAGAGGCTCAAGTACCTGGAAGGGGCCTTCTCAGAACCCTACGATGTCAGATACCTAGCTCCCAGGAAACTGATAAACTTTGCACGAAGTCTCGGAATCCCGGGCCTCAAATAGATGAAGGGTTATGCACAAAAGATCAAATAAGAACAGGTGCTTGAGTAGCTACACAGCCTTAACGACCCCCCCCCCTACAATCTACAAGGAAGAGCATTGAACAGATTACGGAAATTCAGTAATACGACTGTATGTGTATAATTTGATACAAGAATCTGTTGCGTATTCCAATAATAGTTCGTCTGGAAGTTTTTTTTTAACAATTCAATGTGTACTTTTTCATCGATTTGTGAATGAAGTTCTGATCTGATTATCACTTTACTTGCGTAAGCTTCGATGAAATAAAAATACTGGTTTTGGTTTCCATACTTCTTGCGACTGTCAAACTGTCGAGTACTTCTTGTCTTGTCGATGATAATTATCAATTGCCATTTTTAGATCATCGTCAAAAAAGTCATCAGACAGGATATAGCCACAGAAGTCATCAGACATGAAATATTGCGTTCGTGATTTCAAGAAATAATGCTGTTAATTTAATTCCAATCATCACCACATAAGTAAAAATATAGTATAGTTATTAGCAATCACACACCTCCAATACCGCCATAACTGTAACCTCCAGCAGGTTTGACGGGCTTCTTATTGAGTTCTTCTTTCTTGTGTAACACATTTTTGATTTGCTCGCTATTGATTCGTGGATTATCATCTTTACTAATAACGCTATCCAGTTTAGCGGCCAGTTGTTCGGCAAAAGTTCTATTCGAAAGTGGTGACTGAAAATATTTTAAGGATATCAATAAAATTAATATTGGATAAAACATTGAGCTGTAAAATAAATGCGAATAAATCGATATTTGGGACAAAACTTTTTGTTGGTCATTAATGGGAATCGATATATTGGTTATATTCCGAATCCAACTGTCAGTACTGAATCTACACTAATTAGCTGTTTCAAAATCAACAATAATCACATACAGTGGCAAATATTATTAGCCAACATACTACCCGTTCTAAACTGCTGACCATAGAAAGGTGGTTTGGTGTCAACGAGTAGCAGTGGGGGAAATGATTTTATGATGATTTATATGAAAATATTCTGATGAGTATAATAACAAGAAATATATGATTAGGGAAGAAACAGGAAATATGCCATTCATAGAAATTATTAACGTCGATAATAATATGTAATATTAATTGTCTCTATAACTAGAGTTGCTTGATGGATGATCCTGTTGCCTGTACATGATGAAAATAAATTCAAATAAGATTTAAAATTATTGGCACTATTGACAGTGATATTTCAAACCTAAAAGCGTTAAGAAAGTCAGCATCAGGGTTACTGTAATTCATTATGATTCATTTTCGGAACACCCAGATTTTGGGCAGGGTCACTGAAACTCTTGACAGTATTGGCAGTATTGGATTCGGAATATACAGGATATTACTGAAAGGTATGTACTGAATTTAAAGGAGTATTCCTGGACAAATTTCAATTAGAAAGGTTTATATAAACATTTTTTCGATTTGACGATTTTGTTAAAATGTGGCAGTATTAGTCGTAGTAATAATGAGTTTCTTTAGCTTTATTTATTTTTGAAATATTAATTTTTTTTATTTCGACACCCAATATCTTGAAAACCAGACATTTTAGGACACATGTTTCTATGAATTTTGCTACTTGAAATTGGTTCAGGAATACGCCCTTGAAGTAAATAAATACCTACCTTCAAGTAACAACCATGTAATAATTATTATAACAATGTTATTTTATATTTCCAATACAATGAAGTATCGAGCTCCAACATGGGGATCTCAGTTATCATAAGAGATACGAGGTAGGTCAAATTGGGGCAAAGTTCTGAATACAATGATGTATCACACGATATGTTTGATTCTTATATGGTAGTCAAAACTGAGAAAAAAATATTTTTGTGCTTTGGAATGAACATCAACAATTTTGTTTGACAAACTAAATTCTGACAGTACAATTGAGGACCTGGAACGATCACATTTCTGTCAATCTTTGCTTAATTAAAAACTGAGGTTTTTGTTTCTTTACAAAACATAGATATTAAATATATTACAAAGTTATAAAAGATGCTTGATGAATACTCCACTATTCACTGCTTAACACAATTTCTCCCGTTCTTCTTCTCAGCTCATAAATATCATCGATGGGTACAATTTCAAGAAATCTTTCCTCATTTCCTATGAACGATAACTCAGCATTCTTTCTTCTAAAATAAGATTCTTAGAATTGTATCCATCGATCGAGCTTTGCAGAACTTGGGAAAAAGAATAGAATATTGTTTCGAAATGAACTTGAGCCCATTTTATGACCTTGTTTAGTTTTGGGATGAAATAACTTTTATAGCTTTGTTCCTCATTCAAAACGTAAGTAAGCTCCCAAATTCAATTCAACAGTCAGAATTTAGTTTGTCAAACAATATTGTTGACGTTGTTTCCAATGCTGTTAAAAAGTACAAAAATCCAATATGGCACCCATAATGAAAACCAAAGTTGAGTGTTGTATCGTGGGAGTCAAGAAGACCTTGGAAAATACGATGATAGTGCCTCCAGAACGTCCTAGTTAAAAATGGTTTTCGCTTGAAAAAATTGAAACGTAAATAAAAAATTTCGTTTTTCTCCAATAATTCAAAAACGAAAAATGACATCAGATTTCCTTTCAGATAATTGTTCAGCAATTTGACCGATCTCGTATCTTTTATAAAAACTGGGATCCCCATAATAGAGCACGAAAAACGGGCACCCTTTATACATTAATAAGAGAAAGATTGAAAATACTTTTTCTGATTAATTTGAAAAATATTTGGGGGTGCAGTGCAGGAATAAATGTGCACGATTTGCATTTCAAACAATACTTTATTTAATTAAACTTTACTCAAGTTAAGTTATTGTTTGAACACTTGTATCATTTATGTATACTTCAACCTTATTGAATTGCGTTAAATCAATTTAAGTAATGTTGGATGAATCCACCTTTATACAAGGCAGGTCGTATTAAATTCAAATGATATTTTAGCTCACAATAAGCTTCATAATATTTCTTTCACCTATACATTCTTGAAAAATGACAAAAATATGATGAATTATTTTTTTAAAATCGTGTTACATGCTCTGGTGGTGTAGAAAAGATTCATGAGGAAAATTATTGAAGTATCTTAGATACCAAGTGTTTCATATATTATTATGTTGTGTTTTCATTGCAGTTATCAACAAAAAATTGTCAAAAAGTTGTCAGGTTTCTTTTACTGATTATAAGTAGAAAATCCGTTTTCTTATAAACCAAAAAATCTCTAGTTGCAATCATAAAAGGTAAAATTGTGATTAAAAAACGTTTTTATTTGAGGTTGGGTATTATATATAGTTGTGTATTAAAATTGAATTATCAGCTTTCTATAGGATACGGGATACGGTCAGTTTCAATGTCATACAAGACTAAAACAATGATATGCTTCTTACTCTGTTTGGTAATGAACCTTCCATTCCACTTTCATCACTCGCAGTCGCTGAATCCAACTTTTTCACAGAATCGTTAAACGTAGAATTGGCTACAGGTCTAGTTTCACTGGTTTGGCTAATGAAGTCCAACTCAGAACTCGTTTCTGATCCTTTCAACTGGAAGAAAACGAGTAAAATATTTCCCATCTTAGAACGAGACACTCAGCGAGATGGTGAATGTGCTTCGATAAGCGCCAACAAAGAAATAGTAGAAATAATATCAGGATTAATGAGGCCTCATTTCAAATGCTATTATGGAATCACTGGACCTAATAATTTTATTAATTGAGATTCTGTTTGTAGTTTCAAGTTGCAGAAAGTGCATAATTTTTTGAAGATTTCATATAAGCTAGTCAACATTAGAGCAGGTTTATATGTAGACGACCTCTAAATTCAACGGACCACAACCGATTTTATTTTTGAAACTTATTTTCTTTTTATATATTTTTAAATCTGATATATCTGTATTCAGAAAAGATTGAATTGGAATTTCAGAAATGATAAATATGTAGTAGGTATTTGATTTGACAAGAGTGAGTTTTATTACGTGAGTGGAAATAGAGGATTACTCAACATATGTATACATCATTCTCAATAAAGCTCAATTTATAAGCTCCGCTGTCGTAGCTACAGTTGACGCTGCCGTTCCAAAGCTGCGGAGTTTATAAACAGATGTTTATTTTAAGCACATTTCATCTACATACAGCAATTGCAGTGTCAACTTTAGCTACGGCAGCGGAGTTTATAAATTGAGCTTAGCCCATGCATGCCATATCTGTAACCTGATAAGTCACTGTTAAAATGGAAGGAAATATTTGTAAAAAGAAGAGAGAAAAATTCACTGAAAACACGTATAAAGTATGATACTACTGATTTTGTGAATTTGGAATAATTGCAACTTCATTGAATCAACAGATTTGGTTATAGCAGAAATAAATTAAAAGGGCTTTCAAGCTTATGCACCCACCAGATCATCAATGCTTTATGTATAGTTTATATTTTCCACACAAACTATTATTAATCATCCATGATTTGGTTACAAATGAATAAGCTGGCTAGTTAATTTCAAGTACTGTATGGCAAAGAAAATGAACAAGATAGAACGTTAACATCATTTTTTCCGTTGGCTCGACATTTTTTTAGGTTGGGAATTTCATCGATGCATTGATTCGAACAGCCGATAATCCAGCAGAGAATCGATAATAATCTCATATCAAAATTAAAATGAAATTGTGGTGACTCATTCCAAAAATTGATCAGTTTAGGATAGGATGGTTGAATTTGTTCTAGTAGGATGGTCTATAATTTACTCACCAAATCCTTTGGTAAATTGTCTTCAGAGTCAGATTCACTATATATTTCCGATACTTTATCTGTTTCGCTGCCATTGGAAGAGCCTGAGTCTTCCAAATTCCATTTTTTGTACCACTCATCAGTTCCAATTACAGGCGGTAAGGCACGTTGGGAATACACATCTTTTGGTTGTAATACAAAACTGAAATTTATGAAATATCTATGTCTCAGAACGACAAGAGAAATTATTTCAGCGTTGTCGTATCTCAGATGTCAAAAAAATATTTAATTTTCTTCCAGATTTGGAATGAACAACACGTGAAGAAACTAATATTGATTATTTGCTTCGTATGATTTTCAGTGTGTTCGAGCGACTGTACAGGGTGGCTGGAATTCGAGTCTCATCATTGGGATCTCATAACCGTAAGAAACTTGGAATGAATATTCCGTTTATTTAAAGATATTCGACGGGACATAAATATTGTAGTCTACAGGAAAATAAAATTTAATGTTTGAAATAACAACCCTACGGGCTAGAGAAAGAATGATCCATCGCGCGCTTACGGTCAACCTGCGAAGACGCATACGAAAATGCCTATAGGTGCAAGGGGGATCATTAGAGCATTGTTTTTATCAATTGACTGAGTATTATACAGGGTGTTCCGGTGATCATGTTACAAACTTCTAGGGTAGATGAAACTCAGGAAAATAAGAAAAAAAGTTCATGTGAACATGGGTCCGGAAACGCTTCTTCAGGGAGCTAGGGCCCTTCGAAGATGACCTTCAAAAACTACTCTTCGTTTTATAGCTTCGGTACTATTGCAGCTATCGCCACCAATTTTGGGACATGAAATCTAGTTGGTAGGTTGATCAATTTGAGCCTTCCGGATTTTGTCACCTTTAACCAGGGGTGTACAAACCAGGGGGGTATTTGGGTAAATTTGACCCTTCTCCTCTAAGACATCAATTTCTTGCCATTTTTATATCTGATTATAATTCTCCAATGCCTTTTACATAAAAAAGGTACTCTTAGTAATAGTCGCTATCTGTCACGGTTTCCTCGGAAAATGGCTATATCCAATCGATAATAAATTATTGGTCTTAAACAAATTATTACGTTGAAATATGAAAATGAGGTTCAGTACAGATAGTGAGCATTAAAAGTTAGTCAAATCTTCTTCTTTAATGAAAATAAATTAGATTAGAGAGATTTATTGCTTTTTCGAAATTGGGGGTATAAAAAGTAAAAGGGAACGTATACAAAATATTCAAAAAAAAACAATTAAACCTACACAATCAAAACTAATAATAAATTTGCAATAAATCATTCAAAATAACAATTGCTGGAAATGCCTGCCACCACGTTCAATACATTTATTGCACCTACGTAGCATATTTAAATTGACGTCAGTGAAAACATCAGGCATGGTTTGGATCATTTCAGCCGCAACAGAAATCCTAGCCACCAAATCTTCCTCCGACTGAACTGGAGTTTCATATACAAGGCTTTTTATATGTCCCCAAAGGAAGAGAAGGTTCAAATTTACCCAAATACCCCCCTGGTTTGTACGCCCCTGGTTAAAGGTGACAAAATCCGGAAGGCTCAAATTGATCAACCTACCAACTAGATTTCATGTCCCAAAATTGGTGGCGATAGCTGCAATAGTACCGAAGCTATAAAACGAAGAGTGGTTTTTGAAGGTCATCTTCGAAGGGCCCTAGCTCCCTGAAGAAGCGTTTCCGGACCCATGTTCACATGAACTTTTTTTCTTATTTTCGTGTGTTTTATCTACCCTAGAAGTTTGTAACATGATCACCGGAACACCCTGTAGATATTATTTAACCAGAACTTCAGTTTTGTAATAATTAGGCAGTGGATGGGTGAGGGGTTTCATTGAAATATTGCCATTGTTCAGGTGCTGATAAGCTCTCCTTAGTTATATTACTGATAAATAATAATGTTTTGAAAATGGATTCGGATTGGATACATATAAAATAGAGAAACTTTCAATTTTTGTCATACAAACATTTAAAAATCTAAATTTGTGATAGCTCATAGTTTTTGGGCTATCCAAAGGTAACAAAAAATGAAATAAAAATTCAGGTCCGCATTTAAAAAAATAAGTTGATGATGGTTTCTAGAAGACGAAACGTCAAATTTGAAAACTCTATATGGTAGAGAAGAAAAAGTGGCCACGATGAAGTGTCATTCTTATCAATTAATTTCTTGAAATAACGCTAGAAAAAAATAAAAACGGTCTTGAGAAATTTCGATTTTTTCTGATATCTCCGAAAGTATTCGGAATTTTACAAATTTCAGAACAGCATTTGTAAGGCATCAAATTGCGCAACTTTGCCATAAATTGAACGACCCTGTATCTCATACGGTTTACGAGATCCCAATGAGGCTCGAATTTCAGCCACACTGTACTCAAAAAATAATCGTATCGAATACATTCGTACTTCAAAATATTTAAGGTATCATCTCAACCTTCCTGAAATATTGCAAATCGTGTCAATTTAATAACAGAAAAAACCTCCCTCTTCGCGGTCGATTTATTTCAACTATTAAACTAATATTCTTTGAAATTATGCAACAACTTATCGATGTACAAACCGAATATTGTATTACTACTAATGATACTGATAATGAGATAAAGTTCAGGAAGTGAAGTGGAAGGCTGAAATCAGGAATAATTAAAAAAACATTGTGTCTTCAAGAGCTATATGAGATAACGGTCATCTATATCGATATGGAATATTTTGATTTCTGACACTATGTACCTAACCACTGGGTATTCCGCTATTTTGTTATTATCGCCCACATTACAGGTAGGTATTGATATAAACATCGATATTTTTTTA
Organism: Chrysomela aeneicollis; assembly: GCA_029955515.1. Classification (NCBI taxonomy): domain Eukaryota; kingdom Metazoa; phylum Arthropoda; class Insecta; order Coleoptera; family Chrysomelidae; genus Chrysomela; species Chrysomela aeneicollis. The sequence continues at coordinate 9,075,573 of JARUHQ010000016.1, read as the reverse complement.
ATAACGGTCCATCATTTGGGAGTTTTTCAGTTTATTACCATATATGAATAGTACATACCTCTTTTCTGATTCATCTTCACTATCGCTCAAAGAAACCTCTACTGCATCATAATAATGATCTAAAATAGACATTCCCATGACAACTGAATCAAAAATTGACTTCTCCTGATCTTCAGGAAGAATTTTTTCTTCCACCTGTAACCAAACGGATTCCTGGATGATCATAAACAAACTGAATGCGAATATCAGTAAAATTCAATAAAACCAGTAGACACTAATTCTGAAAAATCTCTGTCGGCCGTATGAATAGGGAGTCTTAAAAATATTGATCTTCTGAAGATTTCCAAATTCCCAGGTAATATGCTTTTGACACCAATAGTTAAATGAAAGTTAGAGTCATCATAAATAGCTTAGTGTGAGTGACTGAAAAGGAATCACTGGCTGTTTGTGATTGTTGTTCAGATGTTTACCATGAAAAATGCTCGGATTTAGCTGCTTAGGGCAATTATAATAAAAAAACGTAATCTTATATACTTTTGCCCAAGTTGTAAAGATAATTTCAAGAAAGTACCAAAAGTGATAGATAAAGTCAATGAAGTCATAAAAATAAATAAAGAATTGCAGGAAGAAAATAAAAAATTGAGGGAAATCCTGTCAGATAAAGAGAAAATGAGCAATAAAATGGATTTTAATGTTATGATACAAGAAATAAATGAGAGGCAAAATAGAGCTTCCAATGTCATCATATGTGATGTACAGGAATCTAGTGAAAGAAACAAATTGGATAGGGCAAAAGAAGATACTGGCAATGTGAAAAATATTCTAGGAGACCTCACTGAAGTGGTAACAATCAAGAAAACATTTCGGCTAGGTAAATTCACCAGTAATAAGATACGACTATTCTTAGAAACAAAAATCGCCTGAAGGTTCCAAGAGTAAGAATTTTTGGCGATCAAACTGAAATGCAAAAAGAATACTACCAATCAGTTAAAAATGAACTAAATGAACTTATAGCAAATGGCGAAGTGAACAAGAAGATCAGATATGTTAATAATGTGCCTATGATAGTTGACAATAATATTTCAGTCCAAAAAAACAATTAGGGAGGCAGCCTATTAGTTTACCATTCAACATAGATATTGTATATCTTAATATTCAGAGTTTAATGGCTAATATTGATCAGTTGATCAGTGAAATATTGTGTTATCGTCCTTCAGTATTACTACTCAGCGAAGCTCGAACGACTGTTGACATTGACGATTGGGAATTGAAGATGGTTATCAGCTTGTAAGATGTGACTCATCAAACCGTCATACAGGTGGTGTTATAATCTATGTCCGTCAGGAATATAGTTTCAAAATCAAGAAGAAAATTGCAATTGATAAACTCTACTGGTGCTTAATTATTAAACTTAAGATTCATAACCAAAACTTATTACCAAGTTGTTTATATCGCTCCCCTAGCACAGACTGGTAGATTCTTTGATGATTTTGATAATTGGGCTGAAACTACTTTCAGCGAGCAGTGCAAGTGTATATAATAATAATAATAATAGAGATATTTATTGAGGAAATACAGTATAAATATAAATATAAGGATCAAGATACGTTAAAGAGTATAAATAAATATCACAAGGCGATAAGTGTAAGAACACTTGTTTCGCATGATAATTAATAACTTAATATTAAAAGTAACCAGTATAAATATCACAAGGCGATAAGTGTAAGAGCATTTGTTTCGCATGATAGTAAAATAAGAATTAAATTAAATTGAAATAAAATATTTTACATTAAATAACATAAAATTAACATTAAAAATAACAGACAAGTAATGGAATAAAAAACAGGGAATGTTAATAACAGTGACGGAAAATTAGAAAAGAGAAAAGCGAATACAGATACTAATATTACAAATATTACCGAACATCTTCCGGTTAACATCTATACAAACTAAAAGCAAGTAGAGGGTAGTGGGCCAGAACCATATTTATTAACTAGTGGGAGATGTCAATTTGAATTTCTTTGATATTAATAATGCACATGTCAAAAGATTCAAAGACTATATAACTACCATGGGTGTTGAACAATTAGTAAAAGAAGCAACGCGAGTTATTGATAAAAGTAGTACACTAATTGATTATATTTTGAGCAATAGAGATAATCTCCCATATGCAGTTCATAATCCAAAGATAGCTGATCACAACATTATCACAATTTCACTTAGGAATACTCTGAATACTAATCTCCAAAACACAAAATCATTCAGGAATTTTGGAACAAACAAACTTGGAGATTTAAATAACAATCTAATTTTATGTAACTGGGAACTTAATAGTACAGATGTTAATCAAATCTACCAGGATTTTATGAGTAAAATCACAGAACAGGTTAACTTTATTTCTCCATTGAAACTGTTTAATATCAAACAAAATAATTTACCTTGGTACGATTTTGAAGTTGCAAATATAGCCAATAACAGGGATAGAGAATATAGAATTTTCCGAAACAGTGTCACTCAAGTCGGCAAACAAATCAATTGGGACTTATACAAGAATTATAGAAATGATGTTGTGAATGTACTGAAAAGGAAAAAGTTTGAATACTATGAAGACAAGATCGATAACTGTTCACATGACTCTAAAAAGATGTGGAAAACACTAAAAACTATTATCAAACGAAATAATAATCCTATCCCAAATGAAATTATAATCAACTTTCAACAAACCAACATTATTGTCAACTCTTGTAAGGAAAAAGCTGGGATGTTCAATTCTTTCTTTATAGACAGTATTGCTGAAATTAAGGAAACAATCCCACAAACTCCTCCCTGGTCTGATATAGGACTTCCTGTAATTGCATCCCGATTTTCTGAATTCCTACCTTTAACGTTATTTGAATTGAAAACTATAATAACAAACTGGATAATAGATGTAATTCTGATGTTATTAATAATAAAGTTATCAAAAGTATATTCAAAGTCATAGGTCATGTAATATTAAATCTTGTTAACACGTCTTTAGTAACCGGTCATTTCCCACATACACTTAAAGTAAGTACTGTTGTGCCAGTACCAAAGATCATTAATTCTAATGAAGCTATAAACTTTCGCCCTATTAATATTTCACCTCCTTTGGAAAAAATACTAGAATTAGCAGCTTATAACCAGATATCTAGGTATATAGAAAATAATAAAATATTAATGGATTATCAGTCCGGATTCAGAACCAAGCACTGCTGTGAAACTGCTTTACAGTTGACATTGTCTAGCTGGAAATTAGGAGTTGATAGTAATAAATATATTGTCGCAGTCTTCCTTGACTTTAAAAGAGCTTTCGAGACTATCGACCTCTCACTTCTATTAATAAAACTTCAATACTATGGCATAACAGGCACTGTACTAGCTTGGTTCAACAGTTTCCTATTGAATAGAGAACAGTGTACAAAAATTGATAAGGTTTATTCAGATAATAAAAGTGTCACCTCTGGAGTACCCCAGGGAAGTGTACTCGGACCTCTTTTATTTATCTTGTATCTTAATGATGTGAACTATATACAAGATTGTGAATTCCTTAATCTATTTGCCGATGATATGGTAGTGACTGCAAGTAATATAAGCCTGGATAGAGCAATTGATAAAATTAATTGTACTTTAAATCACATATCAGACTTTCTTAACATCAATAAACTTAAACTCAATGTAAATAAAACCAAAGCCATGATCATAACAACACAACATAAATATAATCAAATTGACAAAAATATGATAAATATAAATATCAACGGCGAAACTATTGAGATTGTTGAAGACATATATTTGGGATTCATTGTTGATAATACACTTAGTCTTAAAAAACATTTCCAGTACATGCACAATAAAATATTAAAAAAACTGTTTTTCTTTACAAGAATTAGTAGAAATCTCACCCTTCAAACTACTGTTTATAAAACTATAATACAACCACATTTTGATTACTGTGCTAGTATACTTGCACTGCTTGATGGAAATAGTATCGCTGCCCTGCAAAAACTGCAAAATAGAGGAATGCGTGTTATTCTGAGATGCAGTAGGTATACCCCTATTATAACAATGCTTCAGACATTGGATTGGCTTTCTGTTAAGGATAGGTTGTTTTATTATTCAATGATATTGATCTATAAGATTGTATCTGGTGGGGCCCCTCCTTATTTTGACCAATTTATTGTATTCCAAAACCAAATACACAGCTATCCCACCAGAAGAAACAATAATTTTTATGTTCAAAGAATAACTTATGCTCGAACTACAAATTCATTGTTTCATAGAGGCTTGTTAGAGTACAATAGCCTTTCTGTTGAAATCAAACAATCCCACTCACTCAATGAGTTCAAACACCAACTACTCCTGAACATTAAAACAAGGCATGAATAAAATAGGAAAAACCCAAATTTAGATTAATATGTCAGAGAGAGTTAGTTTAGTTTAATTATTTTTTAAATGTTATAGAACAATGTACTGTTATGGATCTTGTTAATTAATAATGTTACAGATTTAATTCTGCTGTAACATGTAAAACGTATGTATATTAGGTTGCCTATTTGAATAAAGATTATTGTTATTATTATTATTATTATAAAAGTTAACTTGAAATAATCAAAAGCCTAAACAAAAAACAAAGATTACGTTTGCTGTTTTTTTATGTAAGTAAATTGATATTCTCTAATTTAATATTATAGGTCATTCTATTTTGTTCAAGTGTGTAACATGAATGTAGACTTTCATTTTATACAAGAGGTAAGGAAACTTTCAAAATAAAAAAGAGAGATTGGATAAGAGATTGGATAACCATTGGCATCAGAACATCAAGTAGACAAAAGAAAATACTGTATCAACAACAGAGAAATGGAACTATATCAAAGGATACTTATAAAAATTACTGTAGGATTTTAAAATCAGTGGTAGATCAGGCCAAAAAACTATCTGATATTAATTATATTCGAGAATCAAACAATAAATCCAAGGCAGTATGGAATCTTGTTAAGACATATACTGGCCACTCAAATGGTCTGAAGGACTCCATAATAAAAAATATTGACCCCAATGCAAACAATAAAACATCGGTTCTAAATAAAGTGAATAATTTTTTCATAAACAGTTGTCCAGATCTGAGATGTGGTAATCTTATAGAAAATGCTCGTTTTATGCCAAATCTTTTTGAAAAGAGTATATTTTTTTGCCAACAAATCCACAGGAGGTTTATGATACAATTATGATGTTAAAAAACACTAGATCAGTCGGTGAGGATGAAATACCAGTAAAGCTTTTAAAATATGCAGCCTATGAGTTATGCGATCCTTTGGCATACCTAATTAACATTACTTTCTCAACAGGAATTTTTCCGGATAAACTAAAAACGGCATTTGTGAGAGCTGTTTTTAAAAAAGGTGACAAAAGTCTCATTAATAATTATAGGCCTATTGCAATTTTGTCAAATATCAGTAAGATTTTCGAAAAAATAATATGTGCAAGATTGACTTTTTGGAATCGAACAATCTTTTATGTGACAGACAAAATGGATTCAGGAAGAATAAATCAACTATTCGAGCTATTTATCAGGCATTATGTAGGGTAATCGAATCTCTCAATGAAAAACAAGTGACCACTGCTGTCAATCTCGATCTTTCAAAGGCATTTGATAGTGTAGACCTCCTGTTGGCCAAAAAATTGTCCTGTTATGGCATTAGAGGGTTAGCACTCAATCTACTCACTTCCTATCTCAATAACAGGTATCAATGTGTGACTGAATTGAATCCAGATGACCTTTTCATATCTGAAAAACTACTGATTACTCAAGGTGTTCCTCAAGGATCAGTGCTGGGCCCCCTGTTGTATATAGTTTATACCAATAATGTTCCTGAAGTTATAAGTGAATATATGCAACATGCTGATGACTGCTCGATTATATTCAGTTCTGATGATGGTCAGGAATCAATACGATACAATATCACTAAAACTTTGAATACATTGGAAGAATATTTTACAATGCATAATCTGAAGCTGAATACCAATAAGACTCAAATAATTCCTTTTGCTCAAAAAATCAATTTGGATAGCTTCAAAAATGGCACAAGTTCCTTAAATCCTGTATCTAAACTTTCTTTTCTTGGTATCAGTCTCGATTCTAAGCTAGATTGGAAGAGTCATATAAGTGAACTTTCGAAAAATTTATCGAGATATTGCTATGCCTTGAAAGTCATATCACAAAATGTATTCATAGATGCAGCATTGCTAGCATATTATGCCTATGTGCAAAGTCACATTAGATATGGTATCTGTAACATCTGTAAATCTTGTTTAGGATGTTATATTTTGTAGTTACCCAGTAACAGTTTGTTATACAGAATTTGTCAGTTAGTTGTCATTTTTTGAATAAAGTCACTTCTATTTGTACAACTCAAGTTTCTTTTAGAAGCTAATATATTACAAATTGGCGACGAGGAATTTGGAAGTTGAGGCAAGGTGCTTCGTCAGAATCAACAAACGGGTTCAAGGTGAACTGAAAATTTTTCAAGAAAAATTTGAATATGCCAAGAACTGTTGAAAACCACATGCCGGTTCAACAAGTTCTACGAGGAACCATAGGTTCCCTTGCTGAATACAAAATGGGCACCGATTGGAGAACGTATGAGGAACGCATGGAACAATATTTTTTGGCAAATTATGTGGAAGATAGCAAGAGAGTTCCAGTGCTTTTGACATTGATTGGTGAGCAAGCATATCAGATTTTGCGAGATCTCTGTGATCCTGAATCCTGAGTTACGATGACTTATGCAACATTCTAAGAGGACAGTCGAAAAGATTTCAGTCTTCAAAGAAAGAATTGAATTCTATGGATTGAAGCAATTCTAAAATGAAATGGTTAAAGACTGGTACGTTAGAATCAATAATAAGGCTATCAATTGTAAATTTGGCAGTTCTCTAAATGACTTTTTGAAAGACAAATTCGTCTCTGGGTTACGTAAAGGACCTGTGTTAGATAAGGTGTGTGAAGAGGAACATACTACTAGATTGGAAGCGATCATTGAAAAAGCCTTGAAGAGAGAAAGTTCTATGGTGGATTATTCCCAAATTCACAAACTTACGTATCAATCATCTAAAGGAAGAGGTGAGCAGCAGAAGAAACCACCAGTTAATCAGGTCGTAGGACAAAGGAAAGAAACACAATCTTCATCACAGAAGAAAGAACAAGGGAAAGTTTTGTTGTGTAATAGTTGTGGTAAAGGAAACCATAATTTTGCAAGGTGCAAGTATAAAGGTTATACATGTAAGATATGTAAAAAAGTTGGGCACTTAGCTAGAGCTTGTCATTTTGACAGCAAATCAGCGCATTTTGTAGAAGCTATTGATGAAGGTAAAAAGGAAGAATCAGATAATTTCATGGAAATGTATTTTATGAACACAAATGACTATGTTAAGCCGATAAAAATTCAGATGCTGATAAATAATAAGCCACTAGCTATGGAGCTTGATACAGGGTCTGTAATTCCAGAAAATATTTATATAGCACAATTTTTATGATTTTGAATTGAAACAAACTTTGGTACGTTTAAAGTCATATGATGGAAAGATCATAATACCTAAAGGTGAAATATTTGTTTCAATGCAATACAATGGCCTCTCAATTGATAACTGTAGGTTGATTATAATTGAAAATGGTTCAACACCCTTATTGGGTCGTGATCTAATGAAAGTTTTTAAATTCAATACAAATAGCTTTGTAGAAGTCAATAATATCCAATGTGACAAGGAGTTAGACTTATTATTGGAAGAATACAAGGAATTGTTCAGAGATGAGCTAGGATTATACAAATATGAAATAGTAGAGTTGAAAATTGATCCGCATGTTAAGCCTATTTTTTGTAAACCACGTCCTATTCCTTTTTCATTTAGAGATTCAGTAAATGCAGAGTTGGACGAGTTAGAAAAAAGAGGGGTTATAACATTAGTGGATAATGCTGAATGGGGCACACCATTGGTTCCTGTGGTGAAGGAAACGGGTAAGATAAGAATCTGTGCAGATTACAAGGTGACAATTAATAAATTCGTTCATGATTTCAAACATCCTCTGCCAAGAATTGAAGAATTATTCGCGGCATTACAAGGAGGGGAACGTTACACAAAGTTAGATTTTTTAAATGCCTATAATCAATTAGAATTAACGGATGAAACGAAAAAAATTGTTATGTTGGAGTACCCATAGGGGTATCTATCAACTCAATCGTCTTCCCTTCGGAACGAAGCCAGCATGTGCTATCTTTCAAAAAACAGTTGAAAAGGTTTTACAGGGATTACAAGGGGTGATCAATTTTATGGATGACATAGTAGTCACGGGGAAAGATAGGGCAGAACATTTAAACAATTTGAAATGTGTTTTTGAAAGGTTTTCAAAGGCAGGATTCCGTTTGAATTTAAAAAAGTGTAAATTTTTTGAACCACAAATTAAGTATTTAGGTCATTTTATTGATAAAGATGGTTTGCATAAAGATCCAGAAAAAACACGTGCAATAGTGGAATGCCCACGTCCAACTGATGTATCTCAAGTAAAGTCATATATAGGAATGATCAATTATTATGGAAAATTTGTGAAAAATCTTTCAACAATTTTGGAACCATTATATAAGTTGTTGAGTTCAAATGGACTGATGAATGTGAAAAATCATTTTTGGAGTCTAAAGAAGCGGTATCCGCAGAACAAAGCTTGGCACATTTTGATCCGAATATACCGATAAAATTAGTCTGCGATGCTTCTAAAATAGGCATCGGATGTGTATTATTACATATTATGAATGATGGAACTGAAAAACCGGTAAGTTTTGCTTCACGAATATTGAGTAGAAGTGAGGTCAAATATTCAGTGATACATAAGGAAGCATTAGCTATTTATTGGGGTGTACGCAAATTCTACCAGTATTTGATGGGAAACGAATTTATTCTATGCTCTGATCACAAGCCTTTGTTGGCATTATTCGGGGAAACGAAAGGAATACCACAAATGGCGGCTGGTAGATTACAACGATGGGCAATATTTTTGAGTGGATTCAATTATACATTTTGTCATATCAATGGTAAGGAAAATGGAGGAGCGGATGGTTTATCGCGTTTTCCTGTAAAATCATCTGAACCATCATCTGAAGTTTTTTATGACTATTTCAATTTTTTGATTGAAGATAAAATTCCTATTGAATCCGATGATATTATTAAGGAATTGAGAACAGATATCATTTTGAGTAAAGTGTATAAATATGTGCGAGATGGTTGGCCAGATATAGTTCCCGATGAACTCAAATCTTATTCTAGAAGGATGACGGAATTGAGCATTGATAATGGGTTACTTATGTGGGGTTATAGAGTTTTGATTCCGAATAAATTCAGAAAACAAATGTTAGACGAGATTCATGGAGCTCATAACGGAATGGTTCGTATGAAAGCTCTTGCGCGGCAATATTTTTGGTGGTCTAATTTAGATTTGGAAATAGAAAGTTATGTTAAAAATTGCGATTCGTGTATGATTAATTTTAAGACACCAAATAAATCAGTCTTGATTAAATTTGAAGATGGAAAACATGTTTTTGATCGTATTCATATCGACTTTCTGGGTCCTTTTCGAGGTAAAACTTATTTCATTATCACAGATTATTTTTCTAATTGGCCAGAAGTCTATGAAATGTCCAAAATTGATTCTAAAAATACGATTGGAAAATTGAGGGATTGTTTTTCGAGATATGGTCTTCCAAATACCATCGTTTCGGATAATGTTTCATCATTAGTGTCTGCAGAATTCGAAAATTTTTGTACGATAAATGGTATACGTCACATAACTTCACCACCGTATCATCCAGCAACCAATGGTGCTGCTGAGAATAGTGTTAAATCGTTTAAAATTGGTATGAATAAGTTATTGACAGATAATAGTAATCCTCATGACATGTCCACTTTAGTCAGCGAGTATCTATTTTCATATAGAAATACACCACATACGGTAACTGGTGAAACACCGTCGAAATTGATGTTTTCACGAAAAATAAAAACCCGCTTAGATTTTCTCACTCGTTCTGTGTCTGATAAAGCAAAAGAACGACAAGTTAAATATCATCATGGTGAAAGAATGATTTCTTTTAAGGAGGGAGAGATAGTGTATGTACGAGATTATAGAAATCCACAAAAACCCTCATGGACGAAAGCAGTCATTGTTTCAAAATTGGGTTTAGAAAATTATCTCTGTAAGACATTAGATGATGCAAGATTGGAGTGGAGAAGACATCTTGATCAGATTATAAAAGTTGGAGCATTTTATAGTAACGAAAATTTAGAAAAGTCAGAGAATGTTTTACCAAACTCCAATTCTGAAAATTCTCAGATCAAGATAACTTCACCAGTAGATTAAACGACAGATAGATGCACCATCAGACCGTCTAATTTATAATTTAATGTTATAATAAACACTTAAGGACGGAGGAGTGTAACATCTGTAAATCTTGTTTAGGATATGTTATATTTTGTAGTTACCCAGTAACAGTTTGTTATACAGAATTTGTCAGTTAGTTGTCATTTTTTGAATAAAGTCACTTCTATTTGTACGACTCAAGTTTCTTTTAGAAGCTAATATATTACAGTATCATTTTCTGGGGGACATCTACAGATGTTAGGAAGATATCCATATTGCAAAAGCGTTGCTTGAGGAACATTTTTAATGTTTCACGGAGAGTCAGTTGTAGGTCTTTATTTGTAGATAAGAAGATTCTCACTTTAACTAGTATATTGATCTATGAAGCATTTATATTTGTAACCGAAAATATGGAGCTATACACATGTTATGACAGAAATCATAGACATAATACTCGAAGTAAAAACAAACTTCTGAATTAAAATATACAATGAATTACCTGAATCATTGAGAACTGAGCCCATTAAGAAACTGAAAATCATATTGAAAAACTTACTATTGGAAAAATCATACTATTCACTTGACGAGTATAGTCGTAATATTTATTTTATTTATTTTGTTTTCTTATATTTTTGTGGTTTTAAAGACTCACTTTTTTATCTCCTGTCCTTATCTAGACAGCTGATATTAAATATGTGTGGAAGTGTGAGGGTGTATATGGGTGTTTGTGTATACATCTTTTGTGTATGCATAGTATATAGATTATAATGACTGTGATAACCATGTTATTTAATTTTGTTTCTTATCTTTAAATCTATACACATTATTTTTATTTTGATGAATGTACCTGATTGCTTTTACAAGCTTGATTGTATTGATCTGTATATATATATATTGACGTTCTACACCTGAAAAGGTATATTTTTTTGAAAGAACTAATAAAGGATATCTATCTAATCCTGTATACTTATTTTTATTTCGTGTGATAGATTTTGAAAAACCCTAGAACTTTTGTATCTTAACATTTTTCGCTAGTTATTACGTTACATTATCTACTCTCCAGGAATGGTTTGCTAATAACGACCTATTTCTTAACAACAGAAAGACTAGTGCGATCAGATTTCATACCCGTCAAAGAGAATGTGAATTCCTTGATTTTTATCTAGATGATCTACCTTCAAGCACAAACCAGAAGACGCTTAAATTTCTAGGTGTCTACCTTGATGAATCTCTTACTTGGAAAAATCACTGTGAATTTTTGGTGAATAAAATCCACACAATATGTTACCAACTTAGAACTTTGAGAAATACTCTAGAGTTAGAACATTTGCATCGCCTTTATTTTGCCCAAGTAGACTCACGCATCAGATACAGTATCTGTTTTTGGGGATCATCTGTATTAGCAGGGGATGTTTTTCGAGCACAAAAAAGAGCAATTAGAAGTATGACTGGAATATCAAAAAGAGAATCCTGTAAAAGTATATTCAATCAAATGAAAATATTAACACTACCTGGACTCCTCATTTTTGAGTTGTGTGTATGTCTTCTCAAATAAGTCTTCCTTCTTATGTAATAGTGATATTCATAACTTGAATACCAGATCCAAAAATGATCTCTATATACCTTATAGTAATACAAGAATACACAATGATACACCAAATGTATTAGGTCCAAGAATATATAATTTACTACCCAATAATCTAAAATCTGCGAAAACTTTAATCATTTTCAAGAATCAGTTAAAAAACTACCTCAGTGAAAATTTTTATTATTCGCTCAATGAATACTTCACATCCCAAATAAACGGAGGTGCACCAAATATTATCAATGTATTGTGAAAAATTGTATTGATGTTCCCATTTCGTCATTTCTCTATTTTATACTCATATATCTAGTCATATATACTTTATATTCATTCATATTCTCATGGACACAATTTTGGGTCCAATCGACTGTCCTGACTTATTCATATACTTTTGTGGTCTACAGGAAAATAAAATATTTTGATTTTTTTGATTCTGAGATAATCGACCGTTTTCATACATATCAGCGACCCTGTGTGCAGGGTCTCACTGTATCAGAATATATTTCATATCGATTTGGACTAATTTTAATAGTCAGAAGAAATACAAACAAATAATTTTAAAGAAACGGCGAGAGATAAGTGAAAGTTCTTTGTATTTTTCAGTAGAATTCGAATTATAACGATTTATTGCAGTTTTTCCAAATCGCCTGTAAGAATATATTCTTCTGACACCTAGTATAAAATATGGCGTAGAAATAGACAAGAAAGAAATACATTGGGACAGGTACCACTTTGAGTGAAGATCTCAGTATCTCCACTTGGTTGACTACCTTGCACTGATGAGGGCCACTAAGCCTGAAACCGGTTTGTAGAATGTCAAGCGTGCCTGTCTCAATGTGAATTTTTCACGTCTTAGTAAGAAAGAAACATTTGCTCTATGCATTCACAATGTGAATCATTACATGGACTACAAGCAGATATAATTCAATATTCTGTGTGGTATTTGCAAGGAAAGTAGTTGTTTTCTGCTCATGGTCTGCCGGTCATTCAAACTGTGTTTGATATTTCATTGGACAGGACAAGATAATTATGTATTTTTTTCAATTTTAATATATTTTTATTCTCTTTCAGGATATTAAAAATTTTGTATACCTTCTCAGCCACATTACTATCCAAGGTTTCATCATCCTCATACACCCTGTTTTCTATAAACTGTGTGTTTCTCAAACTGTGGAATTCATTTTGAGCAATATCCAAGCTTAAACCAACCTCATCAAGATTATTCAAGAGATTATCTACATCTTCACTAAGTTTTTCGGTTTTTGATAACACATTCTGAAAAAAAAAACTTCATTACTCAAGAGGAAGGAGAATAGTAGGAGAATTGAAACCTTGATTATCACATCAACATTACATGTGTTCAATTATCTAGTGATTACTATTAGATAAACCAGTCCTACAGTTGAAGGCACTCAGTCATTTCTTTCACATGTAATGAAGACATTCCACACAGAGGTTTTCAAAATGTCTGTTGTTTATTCATTATAAGGAAAGAATTATTTAAATTGCCATACTTATTATATAAAATAAATACGGCATAATTGCCCTTGAATGTAATGTGTCTAGTGATCTATTATAAAATTTTTCTTCCTTGGGTAAAAATACCAAGATAGACAAAACCAAATATGTTCATCAGATGGCATGATGAGTATATTTAAGATTAAGTTAACACCTTATATGTGAAATGACAATGAAATTTAATGAGATAACTTGAAATGGTAAAATTACTATCAAACAAAACACTGATCACAATCATTTATGCCATATTTCTCCACATCTTTATGAAATAAGAGGTAACATGATTTGGTTTTGGCAAAACAGCTTTAAAATTATCAGGAAGATTGACCTAATGATAAAAATAAAACCTGATGGCGCTACTCGTCAACTGTTTCAGCAGAAAAATCCTTGATTTGGAACAATTGAATTTCAGCTCATTACAACAATAGAGGCGCTACCATAGGAAAATTTGTATTTTGACCCTACCATTTTAACTAAATCAATCAATCAGTTAACTCATAACATCATACATAATAATATTTAGAGTACATTCTAGGTGGAATAATAATTTTGATATGTTATGATTAAACAGAAAGCCCCATATAGGCCCTCAAAGGCCAATTGATGACATGTATTCATAATTCACATTTTTAATGAAAAGTAGTTGATGTCTATTGATAGGAAATAACAGTATAATTACAATTTTGATTACTGGTTAAATGAAATAATTTCAGAATATCAACACAGGTTTACATAAAACTATATGGTTTGGTATGATTATGATAATTAGAATAAATTGGGAGAAGAAAATATACTCGAAAATATACCTATGACTTATTATGAAGAAGTTTATTTATATCACTGCAACACAGGCAGTATCCTTAAAAAATTGAAGAAATTGACAGTCAGGTCATGAACACTACCTAATGATTTCCAAGATGATTTCACTGATTTCACCCAAATATCACTGACATATTTTGATGTCTAAAATTACTTACCAGTGCAATTGCTTTTATGGAATTTAAAATAGTTGCATCTCCTGCTAGAGACCAACTTTCAGCCTGTTCAATTATATCATTGGCATTCCAAACTGTCTTGCAATTAGAAGTATCCAAATATTCCATCTCCAACAATGTTCTACTGAGTAAAATCCTCGGTATAAACTGTAATTTTCTTTGATAATAGCGTAAACTAGTTCAAATTTTTCTTAATAATAGTTTGCATCAACAATTTGAAGAAATGAAAACAGAAACAGATCATCATTAAATATTAACTATATTAGATTTTTTATTTTTATTAATCTACAGGTGACGGCAGGTGTGTGTTAATGTTTATCAACAAAACCATATGTCAAAATTGTCAATGTCAACATCAAATAGTGTCACAGATCAACCAATTATAGCGGTTGTGTGGTTGTATGGGTTGTATCCTTGGTTGCGACCATAGAAATCATATGTGTGAAGAGTGAACCTTAATTTAATCTCCTTGAACCCCATAATCATAAACTTATCTGTAAGGTAATAAGGATACTAAAGATACGGTCGGCATCATGTTGGCCAAATATTTGTTTTTAAGGTGAGTTCGCAATGCACCGTTTTTGCTTCTCGCTTCGCTCGTCATGCACTCTGAAGCGGAATTCAGAATTGCTGTGCTGCTTTTTGTTTATTCTGATTGTTCCCACTTTGTTCCCAATGAAAGAATAAAAATCTAGGGAAAAATTTGGCACTTGACTGTTGACAAAATAAGTGTTCCATGTCAAAAATGAATTAAAATCACATTAAAATGTGAACAAATCCAAATTCCAGAATATCTTCTTTGTAAGAAAAATCTATATCGATATTTTGGAATTTGGATTTGTTTTCATTTCGATTCAATTTTGACATGGAACACTTATTTTGTCAATTGTCATATTTCTCCCTAGATTTTTCCCTAAATCTGTCATATGTCAAAATCCGCCAAGTGCGGTTGAAGCATATGAAATGAGGCCATCGAAAAAATTATTAGTTTATTTCCTAGGAAAACGTAGAAGGCAGGGTAAAATACGTTTATGCTCATGGTTATATGCTGCCTAATCCACAATAATACTGCAATTATTTGAAAACTTCAATAACATTATTCAGGATAACAGCAATCATTTTACTCACTCTCGAGATATCCTCATGCTCTTGTTCCTAATCACCTAACCAATGCCAAAGATTAGTGGTTAGACAACTAACTAACATATACTCTATGCCAATGCCATCAGCGATGCAAGAAAGTTGAAAATATTGAACTTTTTCGCTTCAATATTATCTAAATTCTGCTTCACCAATCAGAGTGCATGACGCGCGACGCGAGAAGCAAAAACGCTGCATTGGGAACTCACCTTTAGGCCTGTGATCTGTGACACCTGTGACATGGTGAGATGTGGTTGAGGTTCTCAAATCTGTGGTCGTCACTTGAACCGTGGTCAAGGATATATGTTCTGTGTCATTGTGCCTCAGACTTGCCCAGCCGTCAGGTCTAAGGTTGGTACTGTTGGTAGGGGTAAGAGAGTGAAGTGAACAGTGAACACGGAGTAAACAATAAACAAAACAGTAAATAAAACATGATAATCTTTCTGTGAAGTGAACACCGATTTATTTGAATAAACATCATTTAATAATATTTTTGAATAATGGCTGATAGACTCACGCAACTTCAAGATTGTATAAATAAGGTGAGGCATAAACTTCAATGTTAATTTGTTGTCATAATATTGGTTGAAATTTCAGCAAGCTGAACATTTTTGTAACAGTGTTGGTATACTCCAACAATTTGCTCCACCAAGCAAGTTTCCTAACTTTGATAGAAGTGGATCTCTCACCCCTCAACAACAACAGAGTCAAGAAGATTATGTTCAGTTGTTCACTACTTTAATTGCAAGATGTGCAAAAGACATAGATACCCTCATTGAATCACTGCCTAGTGAGGAAAATTCAACAGAGTTGCAGGTAAATATCTCACTACCATATTCAGTTGTTAGGATATAAAACATCCATAGACTTTGAAACCACTAACATGGAGATGTTCACAAAACCAAAGCAATTCAACTATCATATAAACATTCTTCCATCCCACTTCAACTCAACAAATACAACATAATAAGGTGAATGTCCAGGCATGAAAAGTTAGGTATATAGGTAGACAAAATTTGGTTATTTCATCTCAAAGGGTTTTGAAAGTATTTACATTTATGACTTGGGTTCACCTTCTAATAGCTATAACTCCTTAAAGGCGTATTTCTGGACCTATTTTTGTATGAACATATCTGCAGCTGAAATTGCATAGGTATTAATCAGCATCTTCCAAACTTGTTATGTAGGTTATATATTTATTTAATGAGACCTACTTGAACCCAACACAAACATACTAAAAGAGATGGATAGAATATCAACTGGTTTATTTACTTCCTATCCTGGCAGTTTTTGGATTTCACCTACTTTCTGCAGATAACAATGTGAAAGTATTAAGATTCTATTCTGAATGCATTCTAAAAATGTTAACAATTGCAACATGGAGCCATTTTCTAATGGAGGATGTGAATATGCATGGAACATTTTTTGTTTTGTTAAATCTCTGTTGATGTACCACAATCCTATGAGTTGAGAAGAAATTGTTGGTGACACTAATGTATTTTGGCATCCTGATCACTGATCTGAAGTCAGAATGTGGTGGACTGAAGTATTTTTGGAGGTATGGATCTATTTTGTTTAAAAAATATACTATTTGACATCTCAAATTCATGCAATTGAAAGCACATAATTTGTACTCCCTTCAACTAAATCACTACACTGGCTTATTAATTGTTTCCAAAAAAATTTAGTGGAAAGAACTACACTCACTTATCTTCAAAATGTGTACCAAATCCAGCGAGTGATAGGGTCAAACAATTAGGTAGGCCACCATATTAAGGTTACTGTTTACTGAGATGTCAAATGGTGTATTTTTGAAACAAAATTTCCAATATATTTGACAATACTTGAGCCCCTCATGTTTTGACTTGGATTCATAATCAGAAGGTCAAAATATGTGAGTACCACCAACAAATTTTTATTAACTCATCATAGGAGTGCCCTAAACGAAGATTTACAATTTTTATATTTTTCATCTCTAGCTTGTGGGTGAATGATTTTTCTTCTGAAAAAAAAATGTAGAGTAGGACTACCAGGTCTTATTTTCAATGTTCTAACCCAAGTTCTAACTCAAACCTTATGCAGTCAGCATATTTTAATCCAAGTTACCATGGTAACTAGCTAGATTCAGATTTGTAAATATCTCAATGGCCTCAATTTTAAGTAAGTAAAAATTTATTGTTCTCACATTAACAAATAATGACATAAGACAGGTCAAATACATAATCAAAATTAAAAAACTAGCTAAAACTAGAACATTTACCTTGAAATAACTAATACAATAACGTGAATGTACAAAAAGTAGTATATAAAAAATGAGACGCATGGGTAGGCACATCGAAAATTGAGATAAAACAAAGTATATATTGCAGTTTAGACAAACATCAATTCAACGAGTATTTTCGAAAATTCGAAATATTCTCCAATCGAATATGGACACATGTCAATGAGGTAATTTTCAGTTGTCTCTTTAAATTTATGCAACAAGGTAATATCTTTGAAACATTGTGGGAGACTATTATGTGTTACCTTGCAAAATGTCACTCATCCAACTATTCATACCTGACATGTGGATATCATAT
Source organism: Chrysomela aeneicollis (assembly GCA_029955515.1). Taxonomy (NCBI): domain Eukaryota; kingdom Metazoa; phylum Arthropoda; class Insecta; order Coleoptera; family Chrysomelidae; genus Chrysomela; species Chrysomela aeneicollis. The sequence goes on along the minus strand of JARUHQ010000016.1, from coordinate 9,057,336 downwards.
AATTGGAACTTTATTAAAAGGCAACATAACCAAATTCTAGTTAATACATTCTGCTATTACAATTTTATAGAAACTATATATTATCATCAAATTATATATGTTTTTCAAATAGCTATTTTTTCCATTCAGATCATCTATTTTAGCTTATCTGTTCCTGAAACTAATATTTCTTTCATCTTCTGGTTTTCCAACTGTAAATTTATTAGAACATATCACACCTGCTAACCCATGTTGATAGGCAAAACACTAACTCTGCCTTTTGCATATGTGCTACTTGCAGCAATGGATATAGTCTATGCATTGAATGTTTTTCATTATTGATTTCTATTTTCAGCTAACAAGTTTAAGAATACTAGAACAAGAAAATCAAGAAGCAGCTGACCGTTTGGAAGCTGTGGTTCGAAATGGCCAAGATCTCTTAGAAAAAATACAAGCTGCTCTCAGTGATATTGCCCAAGCCCAATTGGATATGCAGCATCTCACCAAAGTAGCAACTGGTGGAAAAGAATAAGTTTAAATAGCTATTGAGTGTTATTAAAAAAGCAGACTTTTGTATTTTATATTTCTATTTAATATAAGTATTTTTAATTCACTGACTTTCATTGAAATGCTAGCATGTAATTATGTACAGTTGTGTGCATACAGAAGTCGTACAAGGTTTGTAATGGTGTACCTAAATCTGCCTATGATTTTCCAGATTTCATCAAAAAGTAGTACATGTACACATTTGGAACTCTTGTGATAAAAATAGTTTGAATTTTGACACTATACAAGTCAAAAGTTGATTCGATCAGAAATTTAATTGAGATTGACAAGCCTGACTCAAAATAGCCTATAACTGCTGTACGACTTCATTAATAATAATAATAACTTTCTTTATTTCAAATCGTGTACATGAATGAACCAACATACCACACAAAAATAAATGACGTCATAACTAAACTTTCTTGAGCAAAACATTGCATTACATTTCTAAAAAATCATTTATGCTATAGGGTTCTCATATAATTAACAATTTTTTAATTATGCACACAACTGTACGTGAAATGAGCATGACACGTATATCTGTGTATACGTCCATGAATATGACTAGTTATCATATCTTGTATAGTAACATATTATTGCAACGGTGTTTTGTCTAGAGCAGTTTCGGCGTTCTGTCCACGTTTTTGGCGTATTTTGGTCATTCCCAAGAAACCATTTTGGCATTCTGTGCAAGTTATCGACGTTTTGTCCACTTGATAATGATATTCCACGCAACCGTTTCGACGTATTGAGTCAATTCTGATCTTCATATTTCCTCATCTAACGTTTCAACTTCAAATATGGGCCTGAGATTTGAAAGTTATTTTTTTGAGATCACTCTATAATTATTTCTGGAGATGGCTCAAGGTTATGAGATCATCTTCATGCCGCTGCTGTTAAATTTGAATAAAAAAAACTGTTTTTCTTCATTGGGGATCCTTTTGAAAATTCCGAAATTTTGCAGTTTCAAAAAACATCCTGTAGCAATTTCATGGAAAAAACCTCATGTATCGAAGAATTAGGATATAGCTGAAGGACTGAGCTAGCGAACAGTTTAAACAGTTTTCATATCGTTCAAAGCAGAATAAAGTTATTAAAATTTCAACAGGGGCAAAATTTCGGGGTGCGACGTAATTAGTGTTGCGTAGTTTATTAGGGAGAGTGTATCAGTGTACCATGAAATTTGCATTACCCTGTATGGTATACCTACTTTATTGTTTCAATTACTATTCTGATACAAGAGGATATCTTATATGAATATCCCTGAAAGATATCTTATGGTAGTTCAAGTTCTTCCATTCGTCACATCCATCGGACGTACATAAAATATGTTCTGGATATATATAATTGGACATCGATGAACAATGAATTCCATGAATATCAGTGAACAATAACATCTGTAAAAATATCTCATGGATATCTTATAGGTGCTTTCACTCGTCACATCTATCGAACATACATAAAATATCTGTTAGATATAATTGGATGTCCAATGGGTATCCCAAAAATTCCATGTGAATATCCAATAAATGTCTGCTGTACGCTGTCAATTAAAATTAGGTACTCAAACGATGCTTCAGAGTATCTCTAGAAATTATTCATGTTTATCAAGTCTCATAGTTTCAGCTATCATACTTAGCAGGTGAGAGTCCGGGGTTAGTTGTCAAGTTGATTATTGTATCGTTTCCTGGTATCCAATCAGGAAAGTAGATATTATAAATATGGCTCTACTCATTGTTCACCCGTTGAAAATAATAATAACTGAATTTATGAAGAAATTGCCGGTTCTATCAAATTGGACCTGATGGCAATTTTCTTCGCAGAGAAATACAGTTTTCTCCCATATTTGCTTGGTTCTGGTTGATTTCCACTCGATAGGTCCTCGATGGACTGGGTTGCCTGAGTCACAAGGAGCCACTCTCAAATCAAATAAAAAATGCTTCATTGTCAGAAGAAAGTTATTCTCATTGACAAAGGTGATTCAATAATAAAATAATGTCAATACAAGTCAATAGGAAAAATATACGTGTAAAACTCAATTAAATAATCATCAGTAAAATGCACAATAAAATTAACATCCGCAAGTACACATGTATTATAAAAAGTAAATGTAAATAAGTCCTACCAGAGATGGATAGATATTGACTGGTGAAATCACTTCCTATTCTATGACTGGTTCCAAATCTTTTGATTTCGCCTACTTCTATAAAACCGTAAAACGTGTCTAAAGTGACATTGCGTGGGTAAATCTCGCCAAGTGAAGCCGCGATTTCAAACGAATTTACAGGTTACTGCAGGTCTCAATACAAAAGTATGAAATATTCGATTCTGAATGACGTCTTATTGTTTTTAACAATTCACTGTACCAATGTTTCAATGAATTTGAAGCGAATATGCATCGAACATGATAGAAAGGATTGATGAACCTGAGAACCCCACGTTATGACCTGAAATTCAATTGTTTCAAATCAAGGATTTTTCTGCCGAAACAGTTGAAGAGTAGCGCCACCAGGTCTTATTTTCATCATTGTCCTACACAAGGTGGATATAGAATGGTGAAACAGCTTCCTATTGACAAAAACTAGAAAAAAAAAAGTGTAGACTTTTGCCTACTTGATTTCGAACCGTAGTAATATTTCCTGAAGTTTCCGGAGATGGCGCCATACCAATTGTGTTGGTAAAACAGAAACTGCGCACCTGTCAGTGTCATCTGTTATAAGAGGAAAAATACTGAAGATTCAGTAACAATAATTATTCCAGATTTACTGAAAATACTGTCCGACGAAAATGACCAAAAGGCAAACTCGAATGTTCTTTTCATATAGCCGGTTAATGTAAAAAAAAAAACTAAGTCTCTTTGAAAAACGAACAAAAGCGTAAAGCAACATTATTAAATGTAACAAGTGAAAAAATTCGAATCTGATGAGAGAAATAACAAAATCAGAGACAAGAAGATTTCAGAGTCGGCAAAAATGTCCCCAGTTTAATGGAAGCCTATGGGAAACGGTGAGATAACTGGCCGACCTAAAAATGTTTTGAATATTTATTTTCCGAAAGCTGTATTCATAGTTGTTTTTCGAATTGGAATTCCACTCATATTTAATTGCTTCAAGGCAATATCACTTCACATTTACCTGGATTGCTAAGTTGTTTCACATGCGGATACAAAAATCACATTTCCAAATGAGTATTTAAAATAAAAGACAAGTTGTCGGTTGGTACATTTTTTTTCTTTAATCATCCGACAATTCAATTAAAAATACCTTAACAATATTTACTTACTAATATTTACAAATAGATATATACAGATATAAAAAACGTATAGTTTAAAAATTCACAATATCTCTTATTCTGTATGATACACTTTTCCATATGAAAATCAACCTGAATAAAAATCCATACTACAGTACTGAAAAACCTCCATTCACGAATATTTACACGTATGGTACTCTACTATAAACCACTTAGAGCCTTCCAGCAGTAATCAAATATAATAAGGAGTTCATTCATGTATCTCATATACATGTCATTTTTTTGTTTATCAAAATCCCCAGAAAATAATTTCTATTTCATTTAGATCTATATTATTTGAAAACAATGGAACATTCGAGTCAACCATGATGACTACACGAAAATATCCCGAAAAGGCGAATCCATATGGAGGTAACGTTGGATGAGGAAAGGTCACATCTATAAAGCCGACTTGCCAGGTCCGAATTGAAAATTTTTCGATGTTACAATTTCAATTATTCACATTTTCGGATTCGAATGATACCTAATATGTATTTATAATCAATACACGAACGATTCCCATTTGAGAATAATCAAATATTTCTTTTTTTCTATAAAACTATCGGTGTTGGCCTCTCAATTATCGAAAGTTAGGTCACAACTTTTGTTACTGCCAACACCACTTCGGCAGCTACAGGCTTATAGTGTACACATGACCGTTTTTATGTGAACAAATTCGATTTTTTGAAAAGAAAAGTCTAGCAAACAAAGATATATTAATCTTCTTATAAATGACAGGATATTGATGGTGAAAGTGAGAAAAAATCTATGATGACATGGTCGTGTCCTTACCAAATTACCTCCAAGCAAAATATATTTAAAGGTAATCAAAACTATTTTTGTCTGAAGTATTGTGTAATTCTTGAGGTAGGTAGCGTAATGGTGAGCTAGTACCATTTCTTCTAGAATAATTCAACGCTTTTAATTAATAGATCTGAAAAGTTCAATCACTGGAATAATACGATATGACCTGAGTACTAAAATGTACTAGGATGAGTGTGTGAAAGTGATTCGAACAATAGTTATTTCTCAGTAATGATGTCTCAATTCAGTCCCAACACAACAATTTAGAATTTCATAATTTTCATTCATATAAAGTTTATATAACCTGATATGTGTAGAAATATAATAAAGACACAGGAAATATATATAGTGAATTAATTTCTAGAAGAAATATGAGCTCTTCCAATGAAATATGGATGCATAGTACAACATGTATTGTTATGGACTTCGAAAGCTCATCTTACTTTCATAACCAGTTCTATTGTTTTTGTAACAACAATTATGTCAGTACAGTAGATACTCGCTAATCTAGCACTACGGCAAGTGCGCACATTCTTGAATAAAAACGTACCTTCCGCTGCTGTTATTGAGTTATTTTCACCTAATAGTGTAGGCCAAGATGTGGAGCAAATGGAGACTAAGACTCTATCTTTGAAAAATAAAATGGATTTTTGAAAAAAATTATATACTAGAGAAAACATGTGACAACTGGCAAGAGCAAGAAGTTGCTTGTGCTACTTTGTACGATATCAAGAAAGAAACAAAGATAGTCGAAGTTCGAACACGTAAAGACGATGGAATACGGACCAGGAAAGCGTAAAGCATTACGAGTTGGTAATTGCCCAAAGAGGAAAATGCTCTCTACATGTGGTTAATGCAAAAGCGTTCTGAACACACTCCTATATCTGGAGAAATTATGAAAGCACAAGCAATCGAATCTCACGAAACAAAGATGATTTTCATGCCAGTATTGGTTCGATGAATTCAAAAATCCACTTGGTATCCCTTTGCTAGCTGTATCGGTTGAAAAACTCTCAATCGACAAATCTGTAGTGCAGCCATTCATCCAACGTTTCAGCGAAGCAGTAGATGAACTGGGTCTGTTCTGGAGGATTTTGCCCAATAAATCATTCGTATTCTTCGAAGAAACACATATGAATCACCTTTATTCTATGTTCAAATGTTACTGGAACGCACGAACTCGATTTGTTGGTGATTGTTGAAGCTAGAAATCCCAGAGCTTTAAACAATATTCCTCTGCCCGTTTGCTACACGAGATAAATATATTTTACTGAAAAAGCTTTACCCGCGCTTCAGGCCACCCAAATAGACAAGAACTTAGACCAAGTGATGGAAAGAATCGCTAACGATGAATGCTTCATCACAAAAAAACAGAATAATAGGATGCAGAAGGCATATTGCCGACTAGTTTTTGTTTTTCAGAAATAGTGATAGTGCCGGATTAGTGAGACTCTACTGTAGTTCCTTTTTGATTCAAAATACATTATATAAATCTCTTTGCCCGTTAATGAAACACTATCACTCAATAACTAAATACCGAAAAAGTAAAAGATATACTTTCATTGAACTCGTTGAGGAACTCAAGATTCACTCACTTTATTTTATTTTCATGTGATTATATATCATGCTCATTCGTCGTTATCAACGAATAATAGCCGGGTTATCTGAACGGTTCATTAGGCTGGAAATGATTTAATGACATTTAAGAGCAGTTGACCGTCCATTTTAAAAGTTCATATTTAATGCGAGCGAACCAAACGTTCCATTCACTGTTACTTAAATCTGGATATATTCATCTGGCATAAATTTTTTCGCCAGATCTTTATTAACACAAAGTGATGCGTTCGGATTCAATTGAATAAATTCACTTTGACTCTCCAATCACTAGAGAAAACATAATATGTACATTGCTATTTATTGAAAGTATCAAGAATACATCAATGAAATTGTCATAGTAAGTACTTTTAAGTTTGAAACATCTTGTGTGGGGGATGACCAAAACGTTATTTTTGTCGCCTCGACTCGTGTATTCCTACTATAAGCTGATGTGTGGAAGAGAAAAAAAAATAAACGTTTTGGTGTGTGGTGACACTGTGCTCATAGTGATCTGAAGTGAATTTACTGATCTCTCATATATCTAAGCTTTGGAAACTGATTCTCTATCTCCTCAGATACCAATGCACAGACTAGAAATTGATGTTTAAAGAGCAGACAAGACTAATATCATCACATTGATGTCTATTATATACCACCTAAACTTCCTTATTATTATCATATTTCCAGTATTTTCAATCATTATCAATGCAATAAACCAATCAACAGCAAAAGCTCACCATTTACACATCAACAAAACCTTTTCTCAAATAATTACACATGGAGTTTGATACATGACTGATGGAGAAATTCCGAAGGTTTCTTCTGGTATTAGAAATAAGCTGTTTCAAATGAGCAACTATGTAAATACACAAACTTTTCAACTTCAAATTTTCGAATTAATGAATATGCATAGATTTCTGGATGCACACATAAATACAACTGGATATCTTTCAAGCCCTAATTGAATGAAATGAAGGTATAACGTCTGAAAAATATTGATCAATGTGTATCTGAGACTAATTAACTACTACATCACATAATTATAATAGAAAAAATGCCAACAACGTCAAAATCCTCCAATATGATTTTCAATCATCATTTCCGAAAATACCACCGAAATTTTATTACATTGGTTTTACGTGAACAAATCATTGAATAGCTTCTAATTGAGGGTGCCTCGACATGTCGTAGTTCCGCATAAACAAGGTATTTTCTCATCTTCGAGTGGAAATTTATAATCGTAAGTAATTTCCTCATTAATCCCGATACTTTGTTTCGAATATATCACAATTTTCTTTCGTGATTCAATGGTAATCACTTTGGCATAACAGTTGGGCTGAAAATATATTCGAAGTCAGTTTCACGTTTATTCCATTCGAAGATATACTCACATTGCAGCTATGATTGATGAACCTAGCTAAATTGCCACATTTGGTAGCGTCGATGATGTTTTCCAGATCGATCCTGAATAGGTAAGAACTTCCGATTCCAGTAGCCTCGTATTTGTGTTCTCGAAGATCTGCTACACTATGTCTCACCGTTTGACCTACATATTCAATTACCTGAAAGGAAAATAAATAATAATAAGAGCCCGTACTATTTCAATACACAAAAATTATGGAATTCAATATCTATTCATCTATTTACTGTAGCTCCAAATTTTCAATTCCGAATATTTCCAGAGATCTGGCATTTTTCGAAAAAAATATAGAGACCCCTGAATACCTCTAGCTATCCGAACTAGAAATTCGAAACTCATATCGAAAATGCTGCCAGATGTTTCAATTTTGCTGTGCAACACTCATTTTAACTGCATTCGATTGCTGAGTTTCCATTTACTAAACCCCAAATTGACAGATTTTCATTTCGAATATTCTTTTACATATGACACTAGTGCTTCTTTAACCGCCAACTTATTCGCGAAGCTAAACTCGTAAGTCTAGGTGCCGGTTGCATAAAAGCCCGTCAAGCTTTTTGTTGACTTAACGTGATATTTACTCTGCTGATGCGCGAGCAAAGGCATGCGTTACCGTGGTTATAAACAAATTAAATATTTAATCGCCTGTTAAATCTGTATGCAACCGGCCCTAGTACTTGTATAAGTTAGGACGTCGGGGCATATATCTAATAATAACTATACAGGTAACAAGGATCCCAAAGCTCAAGCCGAAAAATAAAACAAATGACAGTCTGCGGGACGAATCGCTGATAAGCGCAAGAATCGACATTCTTTTGCATCATATGGAGGTGAGTAGCTTTCTAGTGAGCGAAAAACGTATGATAATTATTAAAAATCACTCAAATGTGTCACGTAACCTTCAATTCGAAGTTTTTATTTTATCATGACATATATTTTTCGAATATTCATTTATCAATGGATTGTTGGACGATTTTAGATAATAGTTGAAGATTGAAGCAGAAATGGATGTGATCTACAATCAGCAAGTACATTAATAACTATATTAACGCTCTTTTACATAATACAAACGTAAGTGGATTTCAAATCGTCAAAACCCGCGCATGCGCACAATTCATCATTAGCAAGAACAGTATTTTGTTTTTCCAAAACTGGCTTCACTTTCACGTGAAGAGAAGAATAGATGTTATCCATATAGTTGTTATTATATATGAGTGTTGTATCTCTGACATCGATAACGTCCTAGTTAGAAACGTTTTCAGTTTTTTCTCATTCATTCAAAAACTAATTCACATAATCGTTCAGCAAGAAAATGTTCAACTTTGCCCCAATTTAACCGACCTCGTATCTCTTATAATAACTGAGTTCCTCATGGTTAAGCTCGATGAACGGGCACCCTGTATATTGAGCGTAGGGTAGCCAATCAGAATAGTAAACAAACATCGATCTTTAGATATACTCGAGCTTGTCAGATTAAGGCAAGGTGAGTTAAATTAAAGTGTGCATTTCAAAAATCCGACGATTAGAGCTTCATCTAAGGAAATAGAAGAATCACAAAGTTGCAATCAAATCACCTGGACATTATCGAGCGTGGTTGATTTTTTCTTATTTTGAAGAAAATTATTCAAGGATACGGGAATAATAAAATCTGCTGATTTACACAAGCCGAAATATTAAAATTGTCTCACTCTGCGCCTATCTTCCCATCTCACACTCAATTTCTTAATCTCTCGCACCATCCGCATCATACTACTTTCCGTTGCCATGATACGTATGTGTATAACCTTAGATCATATATGTTTACGCTAGATATGGTATCTAGGTTATTTGTTTGGTAGGTCCGGGGGGTTAAACGTACTGAGCCATTGATTGGTCGTTTTAGAATTTTGACCATACATGTGTTTTACCACGTGATATCATAGTACTTTCTTGCAGACCCCTCTAAAACCAAACAAATATTACATGATGCCGGATCTAGCGTAAGCATATATAATCTAAGTGTACAACGCTTTGGTTTATTTATTGTGCTCTTAAAAATATTCAGTAATTAAAAAACACGATAATAAAATTTCAAACATTCTGATTAATCAAACTCCCTCCACATAATTGACTGATTATGGGTCAGCACAACAAGGACATCAAGCTGTACCGTCCGTATAATAATCTGACGAGTATTTCAATGTCATATTTTTTTTCACATTTTCAAAAATCGGTCATGAGTTTCGGTCGCGTTCAAATCGTCAGTCTTTTGAATAGTAGCTTCTTTAGGGTTCACTCAACTAAATATCTGACGCGCTCAAATAAATCTTTTTTTTTTCATTTCCAACCCCCTTGTACGGCCACCCCCACCACGTAAACCCGCAGATTGATATTCCTCCGTTATCAAAAATACGGGAAGCGCATATACTATTAATATCTGATACGCTCGTCTATTTCTTTGTGACTATTTTTTTACATTATGAGGAATTTAATTTTTTTTTCTCAGGGCATCGACTTCTGAGGTCATTAATTTATGAGGAATTGTACACGCTCTCCCAACCAGTGAAAGGGCATACATCATATACCTTTTTTTAGCATCTTATCTTTACAATCCAAAAAAGTCCCCACGACTCTCGAGTAAATTTACATTCAGCCTCTCGGCATCCCCTACTATTACGACATATTTAACATATTCCGAAAGAATCGAACATTACTTGTACGAAAGAAAACAAGCTGTTCTCATAGATAACTATTATTCTGAAATTGAAAATATCCATTTCGGGGTTCCTCAAGGTTCCATCCTTGGCCCTCTCTTATTCATTATCTATGTCAACGACATATTTCATTTTTCATTTTATGTACCCAACCAAATGCAGATGATTGCTCACTCTATGTCTCTGACAAAAAACTAGACAATTTGGAAAAACATTCTCGGCATGGTTCGTTTCTAAATGCTTGAAACTTAATAAAAATAAAACTCAAAATATTGTTTTCTCCACTAATAATGACAGTGCCAACTGTTCTGAGGTTAAACTACTTGGAATTGTTATGGATGAAAAATTAAAATGGTCAGCTCATATTGAGCATCTGAGTAAAAAACTTAACTCTAATATCTATCTATTACGGAGATTGAGTATATTCGCTAGCCTGCCAGCTCTAAAAACAACCTCCTTTGGATTATTTCACTTCCAAAATAATTACGGTGTAACTCTTTGGGGAAACGCTGTTGACTCCGTGAGAATTTTCAGTCTTCAGAAGCGAGCTGCTCGGATAATTTCGAAAGCCAATTATAGAGACAGTTGTCGTTTTATATTCGAAAATCTTGAAATACTTACTGTACCATGTTTTTATATCTTCAATTGTCTGCTAGATATTCACAAGCATAACGACCAATTCCAACGAAATAATACATTTCATAATTACACCACAAGAAATTGTAATTTGATTCGACCAACTAGACATCGATTGATGACTTCTGAGCGCAATACTATTAATGTGAAATTATATAACAAACTACCTTGGCACATCAAACCTATCCATATATTCAACAAACAAATACGAAGATTCTTACTATCCCGTTGCTTTTACTCGGTTTGGGAATACTTGGAGGCTGATTGAAATTCATGGGAAATCACATCATAAGTGATATAATAATAATACAACATAATATGAATATTCAAAAACACACTCTACAATATGGCACTGGGTACCAGTCTACACTCAAAATTTTTTTTTCAACCGTGATTTTGTTTTGTATGTAAAGTTGTATGTGAAGTTATGTTACTTTTAAATCTACTTTCCTTAAATAAATATAAATAAATACCAATCCAATAGCACGGTCGCCGCAAACTGTTCCCAAATAGTTCTGTGACAATTTGCTTTTACAAAACCGATAAGAGCAGCATCTCTTGATATTCAATTTAATTTTTTTATAAGACACCGATATGAGTATAATGTATAAATTCGAAGTTATTGTACATTCGAAGAAGTTCGCCATCCCAATATTGAAATGTGGGAAATAGTTTGAAACGAAAATTTCACAAATAATTCGGATATTTTATCGCGAAAGCTACAGAGGAACCGATCCTAACTAGATCGTAATAATTATATCCGGTATATATGATAATCGACACAAGTGATGACACATAATGTTCTTCTTACCATCTCGTCAGCTGCTATTGGTTCCATAGCGAATAGGCCCCAGTCGTGAATAGCAGACTTGGCAAACTTCAACTGCTTTTTCCTGAACTTCAGTTGGTTGAATTTCAGCAAATCAGAATCGGTAACACTACCAAAAGCTGTTAGTAACCGTCGCTGATTTGATCTCGCTTCCCTAGATAAGCCTACGAAATAAACATATATCGAATATTTGTTATATAATATGACATCTTCAAAAAGAAACAAATATTTCAAAACATAACAGCAATCTGGTGGCACCAAATATTTGACTATGCCAAATAAATTCTTCTATTTCAGTTTTTCAGAGGCTCCCGAAGATAAAATATTGAGTGAAGAATTTTCTTTTCCTTCAGAAAAATATTGATTGATCAGTATAAAAAATGATAGTAGCTTTTCCAGTGTCCGCTATGAGATTTGCCAAAAGGGTATATAATAGTATAATAGTCAATATTTTCCTACGATCACGCATGAAAACGTCAATAATCACACTGTTTTGTTATTCAGAAAGTAGCTCATATCACCATGGTATTGTTTATTTGAAAGAAAAACAAAGCAATAGTGTTGATATGAAAAATATCACAACGGTCGCATGAATTGATAGAAATAATTAGGAATATTTATTTATTTATTTATTTATTTATTTATTTATTTATTTAACTATGTTACACATACAGAAGATGGTTTATAGCAAGTCAGGGTTACAAAAAAAAAAATTTTTCAAAACATTGTATAGAACTAACGAAAAAAACATTTAGTTTCACAAACTTCAACATAACATATACTTCACTAAGTTAAATCACGACGATGTATACATTTTCTAGCTAAGGCCAGGTAGAGAAATTCTATCAAGTGTCATATGTGAGGAAGGGGTATCTATATATTCTGCTACAGAATAAAAACATGATTCTGTCAGAAATTGTCTTATCCATTTTTTGAAGTCAATTTGATTCAGATTTGTGACTTCAATAGGTAAATGATTATATAACTTTATGTTGAGGGAATTTTTTGAAGATTTTTCCAATCTATATCGGAGAGGCCTGAGTTGACATGCACCTCGAGTGTGATAGTCATGGAAATGGGAATTCAGTTGTAATTCATTTTTATTATTATGGATTTCTAGCACTTGGTAGTATATATAAAGGGAAGGTAATGACATAATACCATATTGTTGGAATATGGGCCTGCAGTGGTCTCTATACCCAGCAACTGCGAGAATTCTTACAGCCCTTTTTTGTAATTTGAAGACTTTTAATGAGTCCGAAAAATTACCCCATAAAATTATTCCGTATGTTATATGGGAATGAAAGAATGCATAATATATGGTTAGAAGAACATCTGAACTGATTACTCTTCTTAGTTGCCTTATGATGAATATTGAACTGGAAAGTCTAGAGCAGAGTATTTTTATGTGTTCTGACCAATTTAATGAATCGTCGAGCGTAACCCCCAGAAGTTTAACAGTGTTACCATGGTGCACGTTTGACGAAAAGCTGATGCGATTGGTTTTATTATCATTGAGTTTCAAACTATTAGCAGAGAACCAGTTTTCCGCCCTCTTCTCTGAAGCTAGAATTACATGTTTAGAGCAATTATTGATGGGATTCGAATGTATCAACGAAGAATCATCAGCAAATAGAATACATGTTGTAGGTTCCATATGATAAAAAAAATCATTTATATATATAATGAATAGGAGTGGCCCTAAGACAGAGCCTTGAGGTACACCATGCTTCATATCTTCAAATTCTGAAGTTTTTCCATTCAGGCTAACACATTGTTTCCGATTTCTCAAATAAGAACATATCAAATTCAATGGTACTCCTCTGATGCCATAACGTCGCAATTTATCTATCAACAATTCGTGGTTTACACAGTCGAAGGCCTTGCTGAGATCGCACAAGCTTATAGAAGTTTGGCGACCATCTTCAAAGCCCTCGACAATGTTCTCCACTACTCTAGAGATGGCCTGAATAGTTGATCGCTTTTTACGAAATCCATACTGGTTCTCATGCAATAGTTCAAATTTATCAAAGTAAGTTGATAACCGATTTTTCAGGATTATTTCGAATATTTTCCCCAGAAACGGAATCACAGAGATGGGTCGAAAATTTCCAGGTTCATTCAAATCACCAGATTTATGTATTGGAACAACTCTACTAAATTTAAAAATATCTGGGAACACTCCACCGCCTATGCAGGCATTATAGAGATTGGTTAGGGGCATAACTAATGAATCAATGGAATTTTTTAGGAGTTTAGTATTTATTCCGAAGATATCTGTTGAATTGGAGTTCTTCAGGGATGAGACGGCGTCAATTACATCCTCATTCGATACAGGTTCCATAAAAAAAGAATCAAGTGTTGTTGGAATTTTTTGGAATAGTTTATCAAAATTGAGGTCATAAAATGGTAATGTTTTGATTATTACTTCAGCTATATCAGAAAAGAAAATATTGAATTGATCCACTTCAATAGCACTCTGGATATTTGCTTTATGGGAATAATTTCTTTCATGGTTTATCAATCTCCAGGAATCTCTGATTCTATTATTTGAATTCAATAAATAACTATTGTGAGCATCTTTTTTTGTCTCAATTATTTTTTTGCTATATTGGGTTCTCATCAGTTTATATACCGCATGATCGTTTGGATCATTTGTTACATCACATATAACTTTAACGGATTCCAACGTTTTTCTCATTGCTTTCAATTCGTCATTGAACCATTTGACTGGTGCGATGTTTTTTGATAAGATATTTTTCATTGGAAATATTTTTTCAATCAGAGATTTCAAAGTATAAGTAATGAGATCAGCATATTTGTTTATATCGGTTGAATTCTGTTCAATAATACCAATATTTCCATTCCACTCAGAATTTGTTAAATCATTCTTGAATCTTTCGATGCCTGCATAGGTTATAATTCTTTTTTTCTTTTTTGTGAAGGTACTCTCTGTCAATATATAGGCGTTCTCAAATCAAAATAACATTATTTATTAAAATTTCTGTCTCGTTTCGAATTATACCGAGAATTCTTCATCTATTAATTTCAATGTGTTTGATACATAAACTCCGAATTAATTCACTTTGAAACTGGAATCTATACTCTTTGCTCGAACTATTTCGATGTTGATGACAGCGGGTGAGATCATTCAAAAGAGTACGTCTACAGTTTTTTGCGCGGTTTGCTGCTTGCATCAGTTTGATATCACAGTTTGATATCACCAAAGAGAGGATTCTAAGAGTATCACAGATGTTTGCAAGGAGTCAAGGACGCAGTAACTCGTACGCTCTTGCGCACTTCGTACTTCTATGGTTCTGTATTCCTGGTTGAATTTAATTACGCTGGTGTCAATATCAATAAAATTTTTCCAAACTAAACTAACTCAATCAATCAGTAATTCACTTAATATCGAATCAAAACCACCAGAAATTATAGACACCGCTCAAGTTACATTTTTGACAAGACCTCCCGCGAAATGAACGTATTCGGAGTCGTAAAAAAAAGTACAAAACTCGTTGGAAAGTGCAAATATATCACTTTCCACACTTGTTGTGAAATATACTATTTTCGGAGCGACTGATTGAGCACAATTGATAACCTTAACATTGATTTTTACACATATCGTGCTCAATTATATGGTTTGCTGAGTATAACATTGTTAAATCAAATATATCTTCAATTGTTTTTTATAAGAAATTGATTTCGCAGTTGATTGTTAAATTGATTTTAGTTATAAGTTTCTTGCTCAACAGTTCTATTACATAACATGGTTACATATTCTTAGTTTTGGTTCGGAATTTATCGAGGTTTGAATTTATCCTTGCATTGATTCACTTTAGAATAAACAGCTGAAATGAGAAATAATCAGTTTATCTCCTGTTGAACTGATGTACCGCCAAGTAATTTCTGAAAAATTATTCCCTGCAGCAATTTGAATCCAACTATGAACTGAAAATCTTCGAATAGCTCAGAAGGCTAACTACTATCGAGTTACATCATCATTAAATTAACCAATTACTTATTTGAAATTAAATGCTCAAGGTGCCAAATATATTAAAAACACTGTTGCCTTACCTTGCTTAGTAGCTGCAGGTACATTAGGCATCGATATAGCATTCGACTTAGCATGATGATATTTATACCTAGATTTTTCATGTGCTGACATTTTATAGTATCCCTCTGTTCTTGCACAACCTGTCGTATGCAACCTCTCGTCCTTTTTCCTCTTTTTCGGAGGACAAGAATATAAATCCGTTAGACAATGATCAACCCAGTGTGTGTCATTGAGCCAGTAACCCATTGTGTCATTTGATAACATTTCCTCGTAGGTTTTTTTGATATACCCTATGTCTTCCATATCAATACCTGAAAAATAAATTATATTATAATTACATTCCGGTGTTCGATAGCGAATAAACGTACATTTGTTGGCTCCTAGTTAAAGTTAAATGTCTTGTTTTAATTGAGAACCGATTTGCTAATTGAATATCTTCCTGACTGCTAGTTAACTCATCCTAACCACGTATATATATTATTGAAAAAGGTGGTTATTTTGATCAAAGATTGTACTATCTAGGGATGAATCAGAGGAAATAAAATCCATCGTGAACGTAGTGATAAAACAATTATGGATAGATGAGGACTTGGTAAAAACTATTTCAGATAAGGTTTCTGAAGAAATATCAAAAAGTGTGAACAAAAAACTCGAACTTTTCGATAAGAGGATTATTGATTTGGAACAAAAAATCATGATACAAAAAAGGAACAATATAACGAAGACGATAAGTTCAAATATAGTCTAATTACATGGTGGACTATAAAAATATTCAAACAAATCAGACAACATTGATCAAGACTCAAGAAGATGCAATCTACCAATTTTTAATGAATGAAAACGAAGATATGTATCGAAGAAGTTTCAATTTTGTTCAACAACAAAATGAACAAGGTACTGTATCTCAGTAACTAATAGCCGTAGGAGTTTGGTGGAAAAATCCTTCAAACGAAATCGACCAAGAAAAATTGCTTTAAATATTTTTTAAATTAATACGTCCACCGCTAGGAGGCGTAATAGCTTCGATCATATGAAAAATTGTATTTTTCGAAAATTTTCTTATATAAGTTCAGAAATGAATACTCTCACGTTAATGCCAACATAATGATCCATATTTTTGAAACATAAAGATTTATTGTAGGACGTAAAATAAATGCTGTAGGGGATCCTCAACTTTTTGGACTGTAAATGTCTATAACTTTAGTTTGACTTAACAAGATATGGTTCAAGAAAGGAAGGTTTGGAGAATAGATTGAAAAAACCATTCATGCCATTCTGGTTCTTACCGCCCTCGCTAGGTGGCGTGTTTGTTAAGTAAACAGTTTTTTAAATTACTCTCCAAAATCTCAAATGGAACGGTATGCTTATTTCATTAGATTCGGATAGTGATTTGATCAAATTTGCAACACATATGTTCTAACCGCATGGTGATATCTACAAGAAGGAATATTCATATATATTGTAATGAAGTGTTAACATAAAAGACCCTGTAGATTATTTGAATCATTGTAATTTTGCTAGGCAAATCTGTTGTGAAATATTATATCTGATATGTTTAAATTGTATAAAAGCATGGGCAATTATCCGATAAATAATCTTCCAGAAAATCCTGAATTTTTGAAAGTCCCTTATTAGAAATATTCATATGTATCCTATTAAAAAAAAGAAATTCCCTGTATTTTCTTCAAAATTATTTTCAACACTGTGCTACCTGCTTTCAACTGAGTGTGGTTTGCTTCATTTCTTGTTCGGTTAGAGGTCAAGCAATGACAAACTGTACCTTTTTACCCTGATTTTTTCAGAAAATCGAATTGTTTATAACGAACGAAGATCAGAGTGAGTGAAGTTAGTGATAAGACGTGAGCGTGATCAAAAACTATTACACCCGTGTTTGATCTTGTTTCCGTTTTTCGCCGATTAGTTGTGTACCGCAGTTTTACCTGTAAATCCCCCTGTATAAGGTTTTTTTGTAAGACTACATACCGAAAAACGGGCCTTACAATACATACGTTCAAAAGAATTGAAATATAAAAATGGCCAGAAGAAAGAAAAATAGTAGATTTCAAAAGTATTGAAAAACTCAATAAAGCATGGGGACTATCCGAAACGAAAGCTAGAAAGAAATTTCCCAGAACAACTCAAGATAAATAGTTTAATGAGAACAACAAAAAATTATAACTATAAAAACGAACGAAATAATTTGGGAAGTAAATAATTGTACATCCAATGCAACCTCATCAAAAAAGCAATTGGGAAATATCAATATTCTGAGCATAAATGGAAATGAGATTACAGACAACACTGAAGAATCCAATATATTCAATGATTGATTGGTTGTAGGAAGTAACTTTGCAGATAAAATAATGAAACTAAATAGGAAGAAACCACAAAAAATTATTCAATCTCCGAGAAAGCATTGAATGAATCTATATTTATAGAGCCTGTATGAAAAAATTTACAAATTGAAACAATTTCCCCATCTTTGTCATTAACAGTTTCACAAAAATTTTTGAGAAGTGTTTGAAACGTCGTCTAATAACGTTTTCCAGCAAAAAGAAAATTATCTCGGAGGAACAGTTTGGATTACAGAAAAATTTTGTACAGAAGAAGAAGAATCCTGGACCGAAAGGCTTTTGATTCTCAAATAAGTTGGCATGAGTTGAAATACTGATTACAAAGCGTAAAAATGGATGACTGCTACAGTGGTGCCCTAAATATAACAGTCGGTGTTCCACAAGGAACAGTGTTGGGTCCGGTATTGTTTCTTGTGTATATAAATGATACTGCCAAATTTAAAAACTTCAATGGGCATTTAGTATCATATGCCGATGATACAGCCATAGTCTTTTATAAATGATATATGGGGATTGGTTTGTAAAGATGCTGAGCTGGGCTTCTGTCAAATCCACAGTTGGTTGAATCACAGCTTATTAACAGTTGATTTTCAGAAAAGTAATTTCATCACATTTTCTCTTAATAGTGGAGACCAGCCTATAGAAAACTTTCTCTCGATTCATAGCAACTCTTGTGAAACACTATGTTTCGTTTTCGCATATATTTAACCAATCAATTAATTCGTTATTTTTATGGCGATCAATTTAATGTTCAAATCATGTTTTCGCGGGTGTCAAAAATTTCCTGACAAATAGCCTTATTTGGTCACCCCCTCCAATGGTGCGCTGTGCGCAGGTGAAAAAGGAGCGCTTGAACACGTGTGGTGTGATTACCTTCTGATAGCTGAATTGTTCGCTCTCCTTGATAATATTAAACTCAATATAATTCTCGTGAGAAAAGTTATATTGACTCTCAGCAATAAAGTGCAAATCAGTGAGGTGCAGTAAGTGCAGCAGTAACCAGGCGGCCGCCAGCTTCAAATCTCAAGTCCGAGGCCAATTCATAGTCACGCCGATTCAACAGGTGAGTGGCCATGATAATTCATTTTTGTCAGGCGACAAAATCAAAATCATAAAATAAAATATTACAGTCCATTGTCTTTCTCGCCCACACCATACTGCAGACTTTGTCCAAGTATTGAAAATATCATTAAACATAAATACCTCGGAGTCTTGGTAGACCAACACCTGAGGTGGGATGAGCAAGATTTATATCAACAAAAAACTTCGACAACAAATTTTATTCACTACGTGATATCCTCAACATCCTTCATAGTAATATGACGAGATCTTCATGATAACGCTCTGAAAATATCTCAAAATTGTCTGCTGAAGATACTCTTTGAAAAAGATAGATTATACCATAGAAGAACATTATATACGGAAGCTGAACTATTTAATATAAAGAACTTATTTGCCTATCAGTGTATCTTACTTACATATCGTTAATCGAAGCCAGTTATCAATCCACTCAAACATTACGTGACTAGATTCATAAATAATAAATCTATCGATATATCGATTTTTAGAAAAAGTCGCCAACAAATATTTATTTTTTACATTGGCCCCAAACTAGGTGAAAAATCTCCCAATATACGTCAAAGAATTGAAAAAAGAAATGACTAAAGATTAAAATAAAAAAATCTCGTAATTTCGAGAGGTGCAAAATACAAGATCATTTGCTTGGGTTGTCTCCTCTTTGATCCAAAGAGTACATTATGGTGATGAAATGTTTTGTAATCTAAAACATTTGTTTTTTTGGAAGTGAATTGAAAAAGGATTGAAAAATATTCTACTCACTGTCGGAAAGTTTTGTGAAACCAACACTGATACTTGAAAATTGTGTACATCTTTCATAATCTCTCAGGGATATTATCAATAACAAACAAAATATCAAAATATTCCGATGAATTTTGATTATTGCAATAGTTTCTGATCTCAGTTGATCCATGTAAACATATACAGGTATTTTTATAATAGTGCCAAAAAAGGTATTATTGAACTGAAATTCACAAAACTATTTGTGAAATTTCATAATTAGACACGAAATTCGAGCAATTTGATGTTGAGTAAAAGGCAAGTAGACCTAATTTATTCAAGCACTAGTATTATTGAACATTAATTACCTTTAGTGAGGAATTCGTAGAGAACTGCAAATTCTGACATTTGGTCCCGAACTTTATGGAGAATGCCACTGTGGATACTATATGGCGTCGAAGATTTCCAATCCCACAGTTCACCATGAACCATTTTATTTTGTAATTCTTGCAGCTTCTTGTGTTCTTTTTGTTTCCTAGGTTTGGGCTGTTTAGGATATCTCTCTTTTTTGACAGGTTTTTCTTCCTTTGTCGTGTACTGATGATCATTTGCTGTTTGCAATATGTCATTTTGTTCTGGAACAATCTCCGAATTCGCTTTATTCGGTTTTGACATGCAATATGAATGTTCATGTGCAACCTGAAAGAGTGAATTTATGCATTGAAAAACAATTTTCTCCAGTCAACACAAAAGATTGATTTCTCAGCTCATTTTGAGATTTAACATTATGCT
This sequence comes from Chrysomela aeneicollis, assembly GCA_029955515.1. Lineage (NCBI taxonomy): Eukaryota > Metazoa > Arthropoda > Insecta > Coleoptera > Chrysomelidae > Chrysomela > Chrysomela aeneicollis. The sequence goes on along the minus strand of JARUHQ010000016.1, from coordinate 9,036,545 downwards.
TTCCATTCAAGATATGTGACTGCTTATATTCTCTTTATTGAATAGGAAGTCAGGACAATCTAACCCTAGCCTGGGTTATGGGACATACTGGTTATGGATACCGATCAAATAAACGAAGTAGGAGCTGAATTGTTAGACCTATCGCTTAGCAAAACTGTACAAAAAGTGATCATTAGAAAAGTTCAAAAATCTAGGAATTGTGAAAAATCTCACCATTTATTTAAAATCTATCTCCGACAGTTATTAAATATCTACTAGGCCTAACAGGAGAATAAAATAATGATAATAAAATTGATGTATGACTTTTCACAGGGCATGGCTGACTCACATAATGAGCATTAAGGGCCTGGAAGCGGAAATCCATGTCAGGCTTCATCGAAAAGAAAACAGCAGTATAGGATAAATAGGACAATAAAACATATCAAACAATAGGACAATAAAACATATCAAACATAGTTTGATGTTAAATGACTGGTAGACTACAAACATTGAATTATATCTGGTCGTAGTTCATGCAACGATTCATACTGTGAATGCAGATCGCAAATGTTTTTCCTAAGACGTGACAAAGTTCACATCGAGAAAGGAAAGCTTAACAACCCACAGACCGGTTTCCAGCTTATTGGCCCTCATCAGTGCAGGGTCGTCAACCAACTAGAGATCTGGAGATCTCCACTCGAAGCGGAGCCTATCCCAATCAAGAAAACTATAATGAATGAAGGCAGATGAAATAAAATCTCACTGGAATAAAGTGCCAGGACAAAGACAAGCGAAAAGGCTAATGAGCCTTCCGCCAAGGAAAGCTAAACAGTTTCTCGAGTTGGACAAAAAAGACTCGAAACTGGGAACGGACTCCTCACTGGACACTGCCCTCTCAGGTATCACCTCAAGAAGATGGGTAAAACAGAGAGTGATAGTTGCCGTTACTGCGAGAACAGAAATTGCAGTACATTTGCTTTGCGAATGCCCAGCACTCTTCTGCAAGAGGTTTAAGTTCCTGGAAGGGGCCTTTTTAGATCCCTCCGATATCAGGAACCTAGCTTCCAGGAAACTGATAAACTTTGCACAATGTCTCGGAATCCCGGGCCTCGAATAGAATAAGGGCTTTACGCTTGTGCGTCAGATTTTAATTATTTCAATATCATCATTGTTACCAATCAAAGATGTTTCTGTTATCTATCGATATTAAATTCATTTTTTCGATAAAAGACCTCAAATTAATGCAAAATAGAAAAAATGGATATGATTTGTCTGGCAGAGAAAATCCATTGCTGGTTCTGTCAAAACAATAGACTGAAGTTCTTCACGATAGGAAAAGAAAAATCTAAAGCTACTAGGTATATGAAAGATCTAAAAACTAGTCTGTGGAGCCTAATAGCGAATGCGGGGCTGGACAAAGATCTCCCCCTTGCCCAGAAGTTCCTCATTGATCTTATCTGAAGTGATGGAGACGACTGCATCTCTTTGAAATTGCGTTATTTTATTACTAAAAAATCTATAACCCAATAACAAAATCTACAAATACCATCAGACATTTGTTTCAAACAAAATAGATCATAATTGCATTAGCAGATTAGTTTTTCTGAATAGTAATAACCTTCCATCCGTGTATGCATTTAGTCAAAATGTGCAGTATAATCTCAAAGTAGTTGAACATAGGTGCATTGTACCCTATTGCAATTTGCGACTAAATTAAAATGTTATTTTCAATAGTAAATATTCCAATGAATTGCTGATTGTTATATGATGCTTACCTGACTGCAAGGATTGATTTTTTCTGGAGAAATATCTGCCAAATTGGATATCGATATTCCGCCATTTGTTTCTATTGTGCTAGTTTTCTTCTTTCCTCTCTCTTCCAAGTTCTCCTCATCAGAATCAGCTTGGCGTTTCTTGAAGTTTTCAAGGGATCTCGACACATAATTTTCATCAACATGTGGACTAGGAGGCTCTGGATTCCGAACTTGCTGCAGGAGAGCATCACGTTCAGCTTCCAATTCTTCCAATGATTTCTCCATAATATGTTCTTGTTTCTCCTCAGCAGGTTGAGAGATATTTTCGGCAGGATATTTTTCTGTAACATTCAAATTAGACTCTATCTCGCTGGGTTTAGGCTGTCTTTCTTGTCGTTCTTTTTCAATCTGCTCCATGTATTCTGTGTTTAGACGCCTCCTTTCAACAATCAAACGCTCTGTATCACTCATGTCACTATCACTGTCAAATAGTTCGTTTGATATCTTAATTTTATCTTCGGAAATCTTCATAGCAGCCATATCATCAGAATCCATCTGAAATCACGAACAAAAATGGAATGAGTGATGCACTTTCTAATTAGACCATGAGTTGAGTTCAAGATAAAAGTATTTTACACAAACATCAATAATAATCAGCATACCAGATGAACACGACCTGAAAGATAGTCTCGCTACCGAAAATTGAGTGAAGTGAAATCGAACAAACTGGTATATTACACACCATATAACTCTCACATCGAGTTCAATCAAACATAATCATGAATGAAGATCCGTAACTTTTATAAAAGGTGTTCAATATTTTTTACAACAGGTGATATTCTTTTTATTTAGTGCCACCTTTACAAGGTGTTATAAACTCATCGCAAAACTCCAAATTTCATTACTAAGTTCTGGTAGTTTTTAGGATTGTGAATCAATATTACAACTTGATCATGAATGGTGATTATGTAATTTTATTTTTTGGTATTTCTCTGTTTATTTTCCAGATGATCCAACCTACCTTTTATGTTCCTGACTCATCTTAACCAGTCTATCATGTTTAATAGTATATTACACACCGAGGTGGGAATAGAATCATTCCTGTCGTGAGATTAGTTAGTTAACCGAGACGCAAAGCATCGAGGTTAGCTATGATCTCGAGAGGAATGACACTTCCTACCGAGGTTTGTATACTATTTTATTTACAACCATCATATTTCGATCAAAATTAATAAATTTCTGTTTCGTTCTGAACATTTAACGACAAATGACCAAGAACGCGGTTTTTTCAACATAACCAAGTAGATATATTGTTACCGTGACTACGGGATATACAATTGTCACCAATATAAATAAATGTCAGATATTAAATTCGCGAATAATAAATTGAAAAACATGGTTTCCGACGAAGAATTTATGTATTGTACCCCACCAGAAGTACTACAGGCTACTCACGCAGCAGTTCAGGGCTTGGTAACATTTTCATTCAGAATAGATGAAATGAGAGCGGGAAATGAGGGCCGGAAATGAGGGCAAGAAGTGAGGTCGGGAAGTAGAGGTGTGTAATGTGACAATTGCCAACCCTCAATGACGTTAGTAATGACAGCATTACATATATGGTTGTAAAAAAAAGTTAATAAAACTTGTATTTGTCTTCTTTTACCAAAGAGCAAATAACCTATCATGAAAATCTAAACTGAAACTACTTGAATGGGCTTGTCCCACATAGTTCTTTCTTCAAACAGTCCTGACAATCATTCGACGGTACCAAATGTACCCACGAAATGTCCTAATGAAAACAACATACTCATGTTTAAGACAATGATATTTCATATCGGTTACTATATAAGGAAACCTATCCATTGAGTTGAGAAAGTGGTTATAGTGAACTTACCCAAAATATCTCAATCTACCTCAATATCAGAATTTCGCGAATGGGGTTAAGTTTGGTGATAGTTGTGTGGAGAACTTGAAAGAAGAAATTGTCGCACAGCCTACAGACAAAAGCTAAGGAATGTAAGAATAAAAACGGTCGCTTAAGCCTGATATCATGAATCAGACAAAAATATCGAATGAACAAAAATGTGACATTCTGTTGCTAACAGAACACTGGCAGAGTGAGACCCAACTTGATGTGCTGAAGCTGAAAGATTTTAGCATATGCTCTTCCTTTTCTAGGAAGAATTCAATACATGGTGGTGTTGCCATTTTTAAACACGATAATCTCAAACAAGAGAATATCTGCCGTTATGATGTGAATAACTTTTGTGTAGAAGGTACAATGGAATGCTGCGGTATCAGATTAATTTCTCAGAAACTCATATCAGTTGTTATTTATAGACCGCCTTCAGGTGATTTTCAGGTATGCTAACAAAGTTGTGTAGTGAGAATGTCGATATTATTATTGGAGGCGATTTCAATTTGAATTTCTTGAGAACAAGTATAAATCTTTCACAGCTTCTCGATCTGTTAGCATGTTTCAATATCGAAGTCAGTGTCAATTCTCCAACAAGAGTGACATCATACTCCGAGACATGTATTGATAACTTTTTTATTAAATGTAATAGGCACTTTGAAGTAGCAGTGAAGGACTTGCATTTGTCTGATCACTTTGCACAATTTTTAGTTATGGAAGATCACATTATAAAAAAAAGTGATCATAAAAAAAATTACTACTTCCGCAGGGATCTCTGTAAAGAAAACATCTCAAGATTTCGTGACTACTTGAAAAATGAAAATTGGTCAGAAATGTATGCACTAGATTGTCCAAACTTGGCCTACAATGTTTTCTCAGAGATGCTATTGTATTATTTTGAAATTTCTTTTCCATTAAGAAGATTCACTATAAAAACACGAAAGGGCAATGATTATATCATGACACCTGAATTGCAAGAATTGAAAAATAATGTAACTTTGTATACCTCAATTGCTAAGCAGGATGACAATTATAAGGAAATAAGTAAATATTACAGTAAACTATATAGAGAAAAATTAAGTTGTGCAAGAAAAGAGTATCATGATTATCAAATTCTGAATTCTGATAACAAATCGAAAACTACTTGGCAGATCATTAACCATATTCAAAAAAAACCTAAACACAATAGTGTAATAACTGTTAAACATAATGATGTTGATATTGGAGAAAAAGAACTAGCTAATAAATTCAATGACAATTTCACTAAGCCATTGATTGAAAACAGGTGCTGCGATCCAAATTTCCTTGTACAAAATATACCAAATAATTCAAATAGTTTTTTCCTATCTTCAGTTTGTGAGAGTGACGTCTTAGAGCTCATTTCTCAACTGAAAAATTCAAATGCTTCTGGTCATGATTTTATCTCTAATAACTTGCTGAAAAGTTGCCGCCATGAACTATGTAGTCCCTTGACATATTTGATAAATCTGTCCTCTGTAAATGGAATTTTTCCAGCAAATTTGAAGCTTGCAACAGTATGCCCGTTACTTAAAAAAGGTGATGTGAATGACCTAGATAATTATAGAGCAATAAGCCTTCTGTCAAGTCTCTCCAAGCCATTCGAGTTAAATTTAAAAAAACAGTTGACTATGTTTTACGAACGAAACAAATTATTGTCATCCTCACAGCACGGTTTCACTAAATCCAAGAGTACAGAGTCAGCCCTATGTGAATTCCAGTCAAGAATTGTTAATGCTCTCGACAAGAAAAAATGTGTTATGGGCCTTTTTATAGATTTCTCACGTGCTTTTGATTGTGTGGACCATGAACTGTTACTATCAAAGCTTTATAGATCAGGTGTAAGAGGGGTACCACATGATTTGGTAAGATCGTATCTTATAGGTAGGAGGCAAAAAGTGAGAATTGGTCAATGCATGGGCGATGACTATGATATTATGCAGGGAGTTCCTCAGGGTTCGAATTTAGGCCCCTTCTTTTTCTTGTTATTTGCCAATGATCTGATTTCATTCATAAGCAAAACAAACTCGGCTTTTGTCACAAGTTATGCTGACGACACAAATATTTTGATTGTTGAAGACAACATGGATGCACTCCAAAAAACTGCTGAGGATATATATGATAAAATCATATTGTGGGCTGAAAAGAACAACTTGAAACTCAACAAATCCAAAACTAACACCATACTGTTTAGCAGACGCGGTCAAAGGGAATCGAATGTGATACTATATGAAAATAGTGAAAAATCAATTAGTCCAGTAGAAACTGTAAGTATGCTAGGAATTGCTCTAGACAAAAAATTAATATGGAATCATCATATTGATGCATTATGTACTAAACTGAAGAAAAGCTGCTATTCTATTAGATTCATGTCATATCACTGCAGCCCTAGTATACTCTTAACATTGTACCATGCTAACTTCCATTCACACCTCCGATATGGTATTCTCAACTGGGGTATGAGTGCTACTGTCCAAAGAATATTTCTCCTCCAGAAATACGCAGTTAGAATAATTGCCAAGCTAGGGTACCGTGATTCATGTAGAGATGCCTTCAAACAGCTGAAAATTCTTACAGTTGCCAGCACCTATATACTAGAGGCTAGTGCATACGTTTTCAAAAATAAATCCATTTTTCAGTCCTATCGTCCATCACATAACCACAATACTCGTTCTAGAGATCTAATCTTAACAAACGCTCATAGAACTTCTTTGTATGAAAAAAGCGTAGAGTACAGTGGGTGTAAATTATACAATATGCTTCCAATAACTCTTAAGAATTCCCCAAATATTCATGTATTCAAAATGCATCTGAAAAAAATGTTACTTCAAAGGACTTGTTACAAAATTCAAGAATTCACTGATCAACTTACATGAGATCTTCAGCTTTAGCAGGTTTGGTTGTACTGTTTACTCTTAAGTGTTTTGTTTTGAATCACCGAATACTCTGGTGTTACATTTTTTTGTATATATATATATTTTTATTCATTCATTTTTTGACTGTCTTCTTGTAAGGATAAATTATTTGTTGTTATATTAGGTTTATATTTCTTTTTTTATACTTCTTTATCAATACTCTTGGACTGTTTGTGTTGCGTATATTATTTCGATTGACTTTTATAATATGGGTATATGTAGTTATTTACATGTACACGTTTTTTGTATGCATAGTTTGCTATTTTCACTTCTGGACTTGACATTTTCTTTGTTTATTGTGCATTGATTTTTTTCAACTGTACTTTTCAACCAAAGAAATAAATATTATTATTATTATTATTATTAATAGAAACGTTCGTGACGGAGAATTATTAGATTGGTTTAGTACTTTCAATTTATGAAATATTTTTTGTGGGATATGCATATGGATATCGGATTATTTCAATATCAAATTTGATATCATTTTGGTAAAAAATTGATAACAGAAAAAAATATTGGATACATATGCATATAATTATTTCCAATTATTTCAACTCTCACTCAATACTATCACAATAATCGATTTCCAAAGTCTGTAATCAAGCAGTAAAGACTAAAAGGTGATAAAATTGGCATTCATATTCATTAATATCTCGGAATGTAATTCAAGCAATATAATTATGGAATTTTCATCTACATCAACTGCAAATAGTAAAATTATCTCAAGTCCGTTTGAGAACAAAATAATATGAAAAACCACTGATAGCTATCTGGGTATGCCAAAATTTATGGCCTATCAGGTGTTACGGGATTTCTTATTAACTATCTACAGACATTTGCTTGAAACAAATACAGGGTGGTTCAATATTCATAAAGATAGGGACATGTAAGCCGTTTTAGCCAATAATGAATAGTTTCAAAAATTCCTCAAAATACACACCCTATATCTCATAAATCAACTGAATCAGATTTTCAGGAAGAATGTAAAAATTCAATCAAATACAGGAGATCCTTTTCGAAATATCGGAGTTGTTGCTACTTTTCAATGTAAGTGACAACGCCGCAGGAACCAGATTTTCAAAATGATTTTACGTCCCGTTCTCCAAATACATAATAGTCCATGGAGTTTGGCGTATCTATTGAGATATTTTCTAAATTTTCAAGCCACAACTGAGATATTATGTGGATATAGAACATTTAATATGAAAATATAGTATGATTAACCAACCATTGATTTTTTTCATCTTTTGACTGATATATTCAGGAACTACAGATATCAAATTGTCAGGCAGTATAAGAAGTTACACAATGATTAAGTTCAATTATCTCATAACAAGGGATCTCAGAATTCTCAACACTGCAAACAAACACAAATTTAGATCTCCAAAACCTACCTCCATTGGTTCAGGTGTTTTATTTCTGGCCTCAATTCCATCTCTGAGTGGCGAACTGCTTTCTTCCGTAGGCTCACTAGCAACAGATGGTAACTTCTTCTCTTTAATTTCAGGGCTAATACTTCTATTCATTTGTTTCACTTCAGTTTCCGAGTCTGACGAGCTTTCATCTGAACTCTCACTCTCACTTGAAGAACTAAATGAACTTGATGAACTACTTCTACTACTTGCTGACGTTCTTCGCTCCCTCCTGGCAGATAAACTAATGTCATAATCAGAGTCGTGCACAATTTCCTCATTGTCAGAAGCTTTATGAGATTCATCTTCATCTTCTGGTACAGGTGACGGAATCTTTTTCTTTCGAAAGCTGGGCATCTTGGGTAGTGTCGCCCTTAATCCCAGTCCCAGTCCGATTGAGGGCACCGAATCAACATTCAGATTGCTGTAGAGATTTTCTCGGTTTGATTCTATTAGAATGTTCATATTATCTCGTGACAGCATGGACTTGTCAGTCTGTTCCTCTTTTTCTTTGGATTTATTCTCCTTAGAATTTTCTTCTTCCCACCTACGAATGCAAAATATTTATGTTGAAGAAGACATTAAAAAAATTCGATGACTTCATTTCACGTACACAAATCACCCTATATGTATTAATTTTATTCTGAAATGACTATTTAATTTCTTGAGTGGAACTTCGGTCCTGTAATAATTGGCTTTCTTTGGGGAGGGCGATCAACGATCGAAAATAACTATTTTCAATAACAGATTACTAACTTTATTTTTTCTTCGCTAACCACAAATGTCAAAAAATTGTGTATTTTCAAATATATTGTCGATATATTTAGTCAAATTCTTTCTTAAAGATTTTCATTATTCACTAGAATAGTAACCCAGCAAATTGTCTGAAGCCAACATGAAATTCATATTCATATGATTTTCTTCCACAGAGGTTGCCTAATCGTAATATTTGAAAGTGATACTAATCCCATGACCACATTTTTTATTGTTCCCAAATATAAATCCATCGATTGGTACTTATATGAGTCAGATAAGTGCATCAAAAGCTATTTATTCAATCTTCGTCATATAATGCAGTGCCTCTTTTGGATATAATTGACAAGCTCAGCCAGCGTTGAGAGAGAAAAAATATGTCTGCCCTAGTGTTGTCTTTGTCATCAAGATTGCAATTTAAAATAATGAACATGTTATAATTGGGACTAAAAAAGAAGGAGACTTATATAACCTGTATATAATTGGTTTGTTTTTTGTAGTATTTTCGTTATTCCGATAATTTCGAATATTTTGTGAGCATTGTAAGCTTACAATGATTGTTGAATAATTCCAAACGCATTATAATTGTGATATCAGTCTTTTTCTCTTTTTTACGTCTTAATCATAACATTTTCATCATTTTAAGTTGCAATCTTGACGACAAAGACTTGTCAATTGGTTTGTAGATAGCATGTTGATCTGGAGATTGCTGTATTTTTGGTGAATGCGCCAACGCCGCTTATTTCGTTCATCCGATGATCAACCGAACGCTGACAGTGACAGCGCGAAACGTCTCGTTATCAAATCAAATTTTGTTTGTAGTTCACTGAACGGTATATTTCCAGTTAGTGTGAAAATTTAATGAGATTCTACCATAAAAACTTTCTGTTCCATTCGAATTTGAAGTATGTTGAAACGCTGAGAAATGTGTATAAGAGAATTTAAAAGTGGTGACCAGAACACATCATTTCACTGATGAGTTACTCAGTGTCGTATCATTCGTTGTATGATCACTATTTACACATCCTTATATGCAAAACAATGTGTGGTAATTCGAAAACATTCTCGGGTTTCCCAGAGCAGAAAAGTTGATGGATATATGGAGAAATATTATCGGGAAAGAGAATATTTTCTAGAGACGCTAAATTATGCTCGCATCATTTTACTACAAGTGATGAAATGATTGACCCAAGTGGTAAGAAAATGATCAGTGTAAGAGCTGAGCTCAAATTAAGTGGAATGGGGAATTCTCCTTCGAACTATAATGAAGAAATTCTTATTAAATATCTTCAAAACGTCGCATTTGAAACTCACCATTTCAAATTTTTTCGAAAAAAAAAACATTTCAAGTGCTTGAAAAATAAAAGACTTGATATGGGGATTTAAAATTAAAAGCACCTTGTTACTATTTCACCATTTGGATACATCGACTGAAGATTTCATAAATAATAAAGGAAAACAAATCCGTTACGTTGATTAGGTGAATAGAGATAGTCATACATTTGGATACATCGACTGAAGATTTTATAAATAATAAAGGAAAACAAATCCGTTACGTTGATTAGGTGAATAGAGATAGTCATATTTTGATCAGGTTAAAACACAGAACTTTTACTACCAATAAGCTATATGGGTTAGGTACCATTCTGCTTATTTCTGTTCCATGCTCCTCAACAAGATATGCTAACTTAGTTTTAAAGGTTATGTTTATATTTGACTTGTGGATGGATTGGTGTTGTTGGATTGAAATTAATGTTTTTTTTATATTAGCAATTTGATTCCTGAATTATACATTGACATCAAGTGTACATAATGAAAGTGTGACCAAATGTGGGTTGTACTTCTTCTAGCCTACTAATCGCTGTTAAGGGCCAATTTATGAACTAAAAACAAAGCAATTTGAAATTTAAAACCCCATATTTAAGAATCAATTTAGATAGTTTCCGCAACGAATTCGAAAAATTCATGAATGAAAGACATAATCAATAAATTTATACTTGTATTTGCTGTAATAAACCGAATTGAGGAATATTCCCCAATTAAAAGGCAAAACTACATGTTTGATGTTATATTTTTTAAATTCGAAACTTGAAAACTTTATATCACCAGAATATAAACAATTCAGTAAATTACAGTGTATATACATATTCACAATGGAACATTGACAGTGAATTAAATCCATTATCCTTCGAATAATAAATCTAAGTTTTATATTTTCAGTAAACTTAGATAGCAGATAGTTGTCAATAGCTTTTAAGAAGAATAATCTGATAATTTTGTCGATATATCAATTTATTAAAATTCAGACCTTTTCAAGATAACAAGACACTGGTACTTGGAGATTCTGTTGTTATCCTTATTTCAGAATGCAGTAACCCTAGTAACTAATTCAGATGTTGGCTTCAAACAATTATTGTGGCAAGTATCGTGCGTTTTTCATCTAGAAGCTAATCGAAAGCGTCCTTCCAAGTCACATTGGATGTTCAGGGAAGAATTAATAACCAATATTCTATCCTTGAAGATTTGAGCGTGGCAATTTAACTCACCAAGTCTCGAACTTGCTGAATGCCGTTATTTCAACCATTTTCTTGTTGAAATCCTTCTTGAGGATGTTCTTCAGTTCCTGTGTTACCTGCTGAATGACTGTGTTAATGGTTGATGCGTGAGGATCGTTCTCATCGTCTTCGGGCCTCTTGGGCGGCATCTGGTACGGGATATACTGCGGCGTCTGATTCATTTGCGACATTTGAGTATATTGTAATTGGGGAAGGTACATGTGATGTCCATAGGGATACGTTTGCTGCCATTCCTGATGGCCGTATGGAAATGGTTGAGGAAAATTGGGGTATTGTGCACCAGGGTAACCTATTGAAGATAAACATGATTATAGGAAGGAATTGAAAGAGTAATAATTATGACTTGATGCAGATGTTTCATCGCGTAAAGAAAGAACAGTCTGCCCGTCTGCGCATACAAATTTGCGTGGGTAGAGTAATGAGGAAGTTTCCTTCGAACGGATTATCATCAAATTATTGTTTGATTAACTAGTTTTATATTTCTGCTGCACAGAATGACTACTAAAATTATCCAAATAATTTCAATTTCCTAAATTTAACTATTTACAATTTTCATGGCGGAAAGCTATGGCGTATTACCTAGAAATGGTGACATTCGAGGATATTTGTTGAATTTAAGTTTCTGAACCTTTTTCGGTAGAGCCTGAGGACCGAAAAAGAAGAAGTAAAGCTGTTGCTCGCACTGTGGCAAGATTGAAGTCACTAACTTCTTGGATGAATTAAAATATTCTTTAAAACATGGAATATGAGTAGCATAATCAACTTCAGTGTCATAACTATTTTACACGTGGCAATATTTTCATAATCGAAAATTACACAATTTCAATATTTATGTATTCTCTATAATTAATATGCCATTTGGCACAGGGATAAAATTTCAAAATATGAATCAGTTCCTAGTCAAACTATTTAATGGATAATACATTGTATATCATAGCAATACAAAGTTGTTAATTTAGAATAGCCGACTATTTAGAAATATCGAGATTACTGGAAACTATGTACAGGCGCAAAAGTGCTAGCATTTCAACTGTGCGCTTAAGGCGTTTTTATAGTACGTCATCAGAATGTTAGAGGAGTCGAGACTACATTTTTGGGAACTTTTGTCCAAGTCTTTCATCGCACGAGCAAAATAAAAAATACGTATTCGATGAATTTTTACAAACTATAACGTGGAATAAAAATCTCAATTTCGGAAACTTCTCCATTCCTGGATGATCGTTTTTTATATGTTTTCCCAAATTGAGATAAATATACAAAGGCTGTAGCAGAAACAAATTGTTCAAGTGCAGTGAATATGTCCTCACATGAATGTATCATAACCAAGGAAATCGAATCTAAAGCAGTTGAGAAATATCGTGTTTATTTTATCCTTTAGGTTACAAACTACATCCTTTTGTTATTATTTTCAATTGAAATAAGTAGGTTTGACAGTTGTGTGCATGTTTCTTCGGAGCAGATCAAAGTTGAAATGTAATTAGTAATATTATTTCCGAATAATGAAAGCCTGAAGGAAATTGGCAATTTTTTATTGCTGATTCTGGACGCTGAACCAAAATTATATGCAGAAGAGGTTAAGAACCTCAGAAAATCAACGTGAATAAAAATGTGGAATGTATATATTCGTGATGAAAATTTTTCGTACTTCTTGATGGTATCTCTAAAGTTATTTTTCAATATATGAGAATGTATAATGTAATAAAAATATTAACTAAACAATAATAAGTGAAATTGGTAACGTATTATTTTACACTGTATTGAATTTCAAAGAAATACTTCTAATGTCATAATTATGACACATTTGAAGGAGATTTTGTAAGCTCTATCCAACTATTATCACAGTGAGCTAATACTTCTTATATTTTCAATTTGGAATACATTCGTATGACGCCTTGTAAAATGAAAACAATAAAAAATTATATCTTTTCAAGTGATTTCTATATTGAATTTTTTGCTCTATTTATGTACTCAACGAATATATTTAAAATCATATGAGAGAAAAAAGAAAGCAAAACATGGTAGCGGCTTGCTTGAGCCACTGCTCTTATTATGGGTTTTGTTGCACTTTCATGAATAACAATATTGATATATTTCCATATTATTTATTGAAATACCTTTAGTATGGGATGATGAACATATTTAGATATATGAGTTCAAAAGTTCAACAACCGATTTAGAATCAGTAGTAATTCCATGAGTGCCTCAAAATATTCGGGTTATAGATCCATAACTTATTGAATAATTTCAAAGAGTGTCGGTTTTACACGATTTTTAATTGTGCAGGAAGTTTGAGATATATATACCTCGAATATTTTTTTCACATAATCGTATATCACTTCCAATGATAAAGCAACGAATCGACTAATTTTCTGACGATGATAGGATGAACTTCAATATTTTATGGCGCGTTTTGTGTGTATGTAACAATGTGAACTGGTTACTTTGGAAATTCGAATATTTCTGAATTTATGATTGATGGTGGAGCTACTCGATGTATATCCAAATATATTCAAAATAATACGAGGTAGCTTAGCTCATTTGGACGTACCAATTGGTTGAGAATCGTACGAGAAAAATAATCACCATAATACGTGTTAAGCAGATCTCACAAAGTATCAGATAATTAAATAAAAGCTTCTCAGTATTTTTCAAATGTATGGAAACAGCAATCCTCGTGTAACCATAGATCAGCGCTGATACTGCTCTTGCGCGGCTTGAACATTATGCATTTCCATTGCTATTCCATTACCCGGTGCATTTCATTCGCCCTTTGTATCAACTCAGTAAGATTGTTTTTTAATGTATTTCATTTCGTATCTTTATCGTGTGTGAATAAATGATAAAGTAGTCTTCGGAATTGAAAAGTCGTTTTCATATAAGCAATTGACTTATGTTCAAATATTTACTGGTTGTTCCTATGGAAATGTGAGCATCGTGCAAGCCAGTGGAAGGATTTTGGGATTATTTTGGCAATAATATGTATTTATTTGAATGATAATGTCTTGGTCTTTTGTGATAATGCAAAAGAGTGACTTTATGGACACAAAATAGTATTGCAATATTGCAGGTAAATAAAATAACGTAAGTTATTATGACTAAATGCAGCAATCATGTTTTTGCGGATTTGTTATTACCTCTTATGGACGCCTGAAGAATGGTTGCTTGAAAAAAAGTTGTTAATTGATTAATAATCAACATGATAGAATACAAATATAAAGTTTACTAAGTGCCGGTTGCATAAAAGTTCATCAAGCTTTCTGTTATCTTATCGTGGGATTAACTCTGCTAACTCGCGAGCTAAGGCATGAATTGCCATGGTTGAAAAAACATCAAATATTTAATCGTTTGTTAAATTCTACACGCAACCGGTTCTCGTTATTCCATCAAAAAATTGTCGCAGTCGTACTCAAAAGTAGTATGAGATATTGAACTAACTACATGTTGGATGAGATATTGAACTAACTACATGTTGGAATGTAAAACAAATATATTTGTAAACAATTGCATCACATATACTTTAGATTTGGTAGATATAGTTTTTAAACTGAGCAGACCTTTCTTGTAGTTTTACGAAACGAAAGGAGAGTATTTCAAACTTTACAAGCGTACACGAATCCTGTAGTAATTTCATTACCTGATGCTCCTAGCAAAGCTGCATGTGAAAATTGAGATTCATTAGAGATTTACGAATAATAAAACTAAGCTTCTGGACTATTTTGTTGTATGAATTGGTAGTACGAAAAACTCTTCAGACCACGGCCACAATACCCCGATATATAATAATCTTTTTGTTTCAAGAAAACTGTTTGGATGAGAACAATATGAAAAATTTTATGATACCAGTTTTGACCGGGTTCAGAAACAAAATATTGACAGAAAACTAACATAGGTTTGTCACATCTGTCTACATTATTTTCGGTTGTATAATATATTGACTGATTATCTATAGATTTTACAACAGTTGATATCTTGAATACAAATGGAGATATTAGTTCTCTAAGTATACTATGACATCCACTGGCATAATAGGTGGAACCCTTTTCTTGATGGCATTAATTGTTATAGATACTGTATATTGTTGGGTATATCCACTATGTCTACAAATAATCATATAGCTTCTTTGTCCCATGTGACATTTCCTTTTGGCATTTCAAAAATTCATCATTAAGCTTCATCCTTATGGTAACATTTTACAAACGGCAATTTGACGCTTTCAAATCTCACTTCAAACAAAGTGACAGCATTGCCGCTTGTACTCGAAATTAAGTGACAGCCATACTTGCGCTCGTATCCATCATTGTTGAAAACGAACTTATCATTATTTTTTATGATGGAAAATAATAGTGAATTATCTAACACATCTCCTGATGTAGCAGAAAAACTTCAAACTCCTACCAGAGAAATCGGGAAAAAGTATGGATAGTGATATTATAGATTCATGACATGGTGCCATGAAATGCTTGAATGCTAAAGATATCAAGGTAAGTCTGCTAAACTTGTCGTATTTCTCAAAAAACAGCAGTCTGTTGAATATAAAACAAAAATAAGTTTGTCAATATATTATTGGTTTATAACGTATTATAACTGTGGAATAGATATAAGTTTTCAAGTAGCCTCAATAGCCAACGGGTTCAAAGCGTGACTTATTCTCCAGCCGTCAGCCCGGGTTCAATCCCCTACTTTCTTAATCTATAAGTCATTTTCCCTTCTTTTCTGTTAGATTTATGAATTATTGAATTGAATTTTAATATAATAGTTGATATTCGATGAAATTAATGATTTAGTTAAAGATTATTATGAAATGTGAGTTAATTGAATAGGGTATCGAGTTTTCCCGTCTAGAAAGTGTGTTTGTAGAAAAAATATTGTGTGTATTTCAAGCGCAAAGTGTTTTGCCCCCTTCGAAAGATTATAAGATAACTGCCTTTTTGTTGAAACCACAAAGTACGTTTCTTTTTTCCTTGATAAATTTACCCCAGTATGATAATTACAATACAGACGACTCTTCAACACCCATATTTCGAACCAATGTCGTTCTAAATGGAAACCTAGTAGGCTGGAACTATAATCTGTTCACTCAAGCCTCAAACGTCTGCCAAGTTGAGGTCGCTACTTTATAGAAGTCGTTCGATGCTCATTTGTTTCAGTTTTTTCTCCGTCAGCGATCCAATTTTAGGTTGAAGTTATGTTCTTCTTTATTTTTTCTAACTTCAGCACGCATCATATATCTATCATGATCTGACATAATTTTACATCTATACATATTTTTACTCAAATAGGTCCAATACCAGTTTTTAGGAACAATAATAAGGCATTCCAAAGAAAATTATTGGAGGTACTCACGTATTTTGGCCTCCAGAAAAAGAATTCAGAACGCTAGTTTCGTAAATACACCATTTGACATCTTGAATTTCTTCTAGTAAAAATACAAAATTCGATCAACTAAAACACCACACACGCTTACTATTTCTTATTTTCAACACTTTTTAGCGAAACAATTTAATACTTTTGAAAACATGTATCGTTCTTCGAAAAAACAAGCACGAGACTTTGATCTGTCAACTTTACACTGTCACAAAGTTCAGTATTTTTTTGAATTTTTTCAAATTTAATAGTTTATTCTGCTGAAAATTTTTGAATACAAGTATATAAAAGTGTGAGTGGTGTGTTAATTTAAAGAAGGACTTAGTTTTGTGTGCTTTCTTCAGTGGGTACGAAATATGCGTGGAGCAAATATACAACTCAACGTAAGTTATTAAAATTGGGAAAAAGTAGCGAAAACGGTACCCTCCTGGATTTTCAAGAAATTTGCACAGATGATCAAAAACACACTAAAAACGATGTGTATGCGAGATACGCACAAAATTGCTTAATGTACGCCGACGGCACGCATGCCTATGAGTTGTACATCATTCTCAATTATTTGTAAAATCCGGTATTCCTCGGTGAAGTTACATCAAAATACGCGAGCGCGTGCTTGCCTATCACTTACTTTGTCCATCATTCGGTGACGGTTGCAGAAAAAATCGTCAAGCCATCTGTTAACTTAACGTGAGATTAACTCGCGCAAATGCGCGAACCAAGGCATGCGTTGCCGTGGTTATAAACAAACTAAATATTTAATCGTCAGTTAAATATTTATGCAACCGGCCCTCAGTGAATGATAAATGTGCGCTCTGTATTGTATTAAATAATAAAAATATACTAAGCATTGCCCATTCATTCGGCAACACTGTACAAGTATTCTAGTTTGAAGGACGTCTTTGACGTTTGCTTATATTCTGTTAGATCTACAATTAAGTTATTATTCTCGAAGTTTTTTGGTATTATCCGATGTAATTCAAAAACACTAGAGCAGTATACAGCGGTGTGCACAAAAAACGGCCAGAGCTGTAACTTCTGAATCATTCGAGATCGAAATTTGAAATTTGGTGAGTAGCAACTACATGATATTGTTCATTTTTCGACGACAATAATTGTATTCCATCACTTCCGGTCTAACCGGAAGTGACCCCAACTTTTGATTTTCAAATGGAACCCCCTGTATATTTTTCCATTTTCAGATTCAGGGTATAATTTTACATACACCAGCAGTTTTTCCGGTTCATTTTTTGTGAAAAAGAAAGAACAACAAAATGAACTCCACATCAATCTTCATTATTTTCAGTAGCATGGAAAGAGGGGCGATAAAAATTGATTACAACAAATACTCAAATTGATTACTATTACCAATTATTGGGCACACTGTTCAAACATTGAAACATATTGAGGAAATTTTTTGACATTCTGATCCGGAAAAACTACTCGTATATGTAAAATGATACCCTGAATCTAAAAATGGGAAAATATACAGGGGTTTCCATTTGAAAATCAAAAGTTGGGGTCACTTCCGGTTAGACCGGAAGTGATGAAATACAATTTTTCTCTTCAAAAAATGAACAATATCATATAGTTGCTACCCACCAAATTTCAAATTTCGATCTCGAATGATTCAGAAGTTACAGCTTTGGCCGATTTTTGTGCACACCTCTGTATAGTTGAATAAATCTGTAGTTGATGTGTTGGTTGAGAGAAGGCATTAGTAGCAATCCCACAATTTTTTACAAAATCGTATGTAGAGACATATTCCTATAACCCTTTTCTTGGAACTAAAAAAGGGAATATCTTCCAAAGCTATGGTTTCCGCACAAAAATTCCGCTTGCTATAGTATTTTCATCACGTTTTGAATCATCTGTGCAAATTTGCTGAAAATCCAGGAGTATACCGTTTTCGCTACCTTTACCTAGAATTGTATTAACTATCGTATATGCCAATTCTTAAACTTGCCTTGCATTTTTAGTTTCTCAATTTTGAACACTCTCTACTTTGTGACATTACACATTTTTCACAGTCACATCACTGACACTGACTGGCGATGTTTTTTCTATTTCCTGACTTTCTGATCAATGAATAAATGATATTGAATAATTCTGAAACAGATGTAACGAATTCTGTAAATTCGTTCCTGAAAAAAAGCGATAATAATCGCCACATTTGAAATATCACCCAGTATAGCGCGAGACTCCAGCGAACACACAATCTCGGTCAAACGCGCAAGATCTTGAGTTGCCGGAGAGGGGGAACCATGCGACGGCCAGAGCATAGGCGAGAGTCCGAACGAGAACGGCAGTGGAAGAAAGCGACTTGAACCGACCAGTTGGGTTCTAGAGGTCAACAACTCGGTCCCATATAGCACTCTGAAAAACCTGCCGCTTTTTTTTTGTATTAGAATCCAAATTATTTTTTAAACGAATATATTTGAACTAATCTTGTATTTTCTTTGATGGCGAGAGTTCGGGACTTTGTGGCTTGCTAACAAACATTGTTGCAGTTTTTCCATTCCCGAAATAGTGATTTTCTGGTACGTCTTCGGACGACGCGGAATTTCCACTATTCGATCCGCCCAGCCGCCCGAGGCTGCCCGTTGGCCTTTAAACCGAAACAGAGTTTTTTCCATTCCCGAATTAGTGACTTTCTGGTACGTTTTCTGACGACGCGGAATTTTCCACTATTCGATCCGCCCAGCCGCCCGAGGCTGCCCGTTGACTTTTAAACCGAAACAGAGTTTTTCCATTCCCGAATTAGTGATTTTCTAGTACGTCTTCTGACGAAGCGGAATTTTCCACTATTCGATCCGCCCAGCCGCCCGAGGCTGCCCGTTGACTTTTAAACCGAAACAGAGTTTTTCCATTCCCGAATTAGTGATTTTCTAGTACGTCTTCTGACGACGCGGAATTTCCACTATTCGATCTGCCCAGCCGCCCGAGGCTGCCCATTGGCTATTAAACCGAATCAGAGCTTTTCTATTCCCGAGATAGTGATCTTCTGGTACGTCTTCTGACGAAGCGGAATTTCCACTATTCGATCCGCCCAGCCGCCCGAGGCTGCCCATTGGCTATTAAACCGAATCAGAGCTTTTCTATTCCCGAGATAGTGATCTTCTGGTACGTCATCTGACGACGCGGAATTTCCACTACCCGATCCGACCAGCCGCCCGAGGCTGCCCATTGACTATTTGATGCCGGATCAGTTTTCTGTCGTTCCTGGTGATAATTAGATTTCTTGGACCTGATCCTAGGAGTTGGAAGGACAACACGAAGAATCAGAGAGAAGATTTCGCAGTACTTGGAGCTTGTTTATTATTTTCAAATGTTTTGAGATTAAAGGCATTTTCGACCTCACAACATTGTGAACAATAGGAAATATAATTTGAGTTTTGCATTTGAACATCTGTCTTGTACTTCAAGTTGTCTGACTTTTACAAAGGAAACCTGAATCCTGGACGTTCTCATCTGCACTGAGTATATCCTGCAGCAATAAAAACGTCACACAGAAGCTTAACTGTCCTAAAAGGAGCGAGTTATTCAAAATGTATACAAAAACGTTAGGTTATGCCCAGTATGACATTTCAAGTTCAAAATAGTTCACGGTTATTATGAAAAGATGTTTCTGCCTTACGGAGAAAGTTACGTCATTGTTTCTAGTGAACAGCCAATATTATACCGTTTACTAGGTGTTCATTTATGTTTAAATTATAGAGGCTTAGCCTTGGTAAATTGTTGTCTCAAAATATTCACTACCCTTATACTTAACAGACTTACGAAGTGGGTCGATGATTGCAAATCATTGCCAGAGTGTCAGTCTGGTTTTCGCCCAGGTCGAGGATGTGTAGACAATGTTTATACGCTGAGCTCCGTAATAAATTTTCATATTAGACATAGAAAACGGAAGCTATTCGCTATTTTCGTTGATTTCAGAAGAGCTTTTGATTCTGTTAACCATAACTTACTCCGGGATATACTTCGGATAATACAAATGCTGTATTCTAATGCAACTATTCAAATAAAAGGTTCTGATGGCTTCTCTAGATTATTTGAATTAACAACTGGTGTTCTACAAGGTGAGCCTCTGAGCCCTCTTCTATTTGCACTATTTATAGCTGATATAGAAACATTCTTCGATGATAGCCAGGCTAAGGGTGTGAACATTGATGCTATAAATGACGTGTTGGCTCTATTATATGCAGGCGATCTGGTGATTCTTGCCCACTCAGAAATTGATGTCGTGAAAAAATTGAAGATTGTAGAAAAATATACTACATGTAATAAGCTGACCGTTAATTTACAAAAAACTAAAATTATGCAATTTGCTCGAGGAGGATATCGTAAACCTAATTCTGTTTTTCATTTCAACGGACAACCACTAGAGGTAACAAACAAATATGTTTATCTGAGAGTAACTTTCACCTCTTCAGGATTATTTCGTGAAATGTCATCAGTTACTAGCATTAAGGGAAAACAGGCTATTGGTTCTGTAATCCCTATTTTGTCTAAAGCTAAAGTTGACACCTGGTATCCACGAGTAAAATTATTTGAATCATTAACAATGAGTGTTATGTTCAACTTCGTTACGGCATGGGGCATAAGATATTTGGAAGTGATAGAAAGAGTGCATCTCAGTTTCTTAAAAATAATTCTTTTAGTATCTACTAATACACCCGACGCAATAGTACGTTTGGAAACGGGACGAGTTAAACTTGCACATAATATTTTTAAAATAACCTTAAGCTGGCTGTACAAGATTCTAACCATGGAGAGTGATCGTTACCCTAGACTTTGTTTTGAACAACAAATAAGATTAATGAATACGACTGATCCGACATATAATTGGGTACTTCAAGTAAAGCAATTTTTTATTGATAGCGGATCTCTGGAAATTTGGAATAGTATGACTGGTCACACTTTGAATTCAAATAGGAGAAATATAGTAAATAATTATTACACTTATTTGTACAACAAAGATGTTTCTATGGCATCTCGTTACCCTTTCATGTATATGTACAATACGCTTAGTACCTCTAAAGAACCAAGCTCATATCTGCTGTTGAAGTTACCTATACAGATTACCCGCACTCTTGCCAATCATTTTAAAATTAAGTTCACATTGAATGGAATTGTCTATTCGATCGATCCTGATGTAATATGCACTGTTTGTAATATTAATAAATCCGAAACTTTATTTCATATCATCTTCGAATGCCCGATTTACACTGTTATGAAACGAAATAAACAATGTCTTCAGAATTTGGGTGAACTTATCCATGCTTTAGAGAATATAACTATTCCGGTAGCCAAGGCAATTTCAGAATATATCTGGAACATTCTCAGGTTACGTTCATTTATATTAAGTGAATGATGATTAGTTTGATTATACTTTTTACAATCCACTGCTAGTAGTTTGTTATTTGAATCAATTATCTTTATACGTATATATATATATATTTGTATTCTCTTACACACATACTTCTTGCAGTAAAACCTTTTTTAGAAGCAATAAAATTATTATTATTATTATTATGTTTAAATTCGTGAATCCGATACAGCAGCCCAAGTTTTCGACCGCGATTATTCTGTATCTTGGATACGCCTATCTCGCATCTTGTGAAAGGGCTCTATAATTAACACCGAGTATTTCTTGTAACTCACCAGAATAATGAGGGAGGCCTGGAAGCCCCGGGTAATGCGTCGGATAGATACCTGGTACCGGTGGCATGGGGGGAGGAGCCGCAGTTGGAGTGTGGGGGGGTAAGGGGGGCGGAGGGGGTTCCGGCTTCACCTCCTCAATTTTCTCGTTGCTGCTCAGAGACGACAGGCTCATCCTGTCGTCGTCTTTTTCCATTTTGAATTCTTTCTTGAAATCGAACGTCTCGATGGGGCTGTAATGGTTTTCTATACTTTCGCCAGTGAGTAGTTCGTCCTCACTTGACGATATGTCACTGCCGATTTTGTTCATTTCTATGTGCACGTTTTTCAATAGAGCCGTTGTCTCAAGAGCTTCTCGCTGTCTTGCGACTACAGCCTAAAATCAAAGATGTCACTCAGACCATATAACTTCTAAACCAGAAGATAGTGATTCATGTAATGAGTAAAATAAGATGAGAAAATTTAATAAGATTATTGGAATAAAGTCGAAAGAAATCTTAGATATCAATCCCTGGTCTACTGCTCGATAAATGCTGTTATAACTACTGTAGTCGGTGATTATTGAAACATTTGGTCGCCAGATATAACGACACAGAAACTAGGCTTCAACAGATTCAGAAAGTTCGAGAGTGTTTCACTAAAGTTTCAACACAGTTGGATGCGGACATAACAACAAGAAATGAGTAGATTTTCAGTTCTCTAAGGTAATACCCTGGTGATTTGAATAGAAAAGTTAGAACCATCTCCAATTTTCCAGGATTTGAAATATTTATTGAATCAGACGAGTTTTCGTGAATGTATAACCTGATTCAGATTAGAATAAACATTGCAGCTCCTCAGAACATGATATTGAAATGGTTATAGGAGTTTGTGATGTTCTTATTCTGAGATGTTTTCAGCTGTGTCAGCCGATATTCTAGAGTTGAATGATCAGATATGCTTATTCTATAATAAAATATTTCAGTCAAATTTAAACCTGATACGATTATAATTATTTATGAAATGTAAAATGTATGCATCAAAGATGTTAAACAAACAACAGTTAATGATTGTACTTAAGTAAGTTTGCAAGACCTGGAAAACATTGAACTCATAGTAAGGAAAAATTAGAGCTCGCAAACTAGCATTCAATATTGCAAATTTACGAATTGCTGTATCTTCCATGCCCTCTATCTATATTCGATCGACTTAGGCTCGTTTGGAAAATGATTTCACACTCATTCAAATGCCTAGTTTGATGATTGTAGCTATTTATCTACTCTTAGCTACTCTTTTCATGAGTGGTTTCTTCAGTAAGTAAGCCTTAATCAAAGGTAAATTCATCGTATTTCTCTGCGCTGGTTAAAAATTGCTCATTATTAAAATTTACACCATTTATTTCGCATTATTTTCGGTTTAATTTTCTCGTGATTTTTCCAAAATAAAAACTGAATCAAATGCTATCTTGATATAACATATAGCATTTCAACTACATAACCGAATTGACAAATACTAACTCCTATTTTTGAAAGATGGCATTCTTTAAATGAATATAAAATATTATCGATAAAAAATTGCTTTGATATTAGCGTTCAATATTATTCAATTTTAGTTATCAAATATCGTCCTTGTCTTTCAAAAATTTTAGTTAGTTCAATGTTTTACAGTTTGTGAAAGGAATTTGTTCATTTTTTCAGAATCAATTTTCATTTTGGATAAGATGCGAGAATATTAGACTAAAATAAAAGCAAAAGAAACGGTGAAAATTGTAATAGGCACTCTGCAACTAATACATAGAAAATGGATAAATCACGTTATACTCAATGCCCATTTACTGAAGATACCACTCATAAAAAAATAGATTATCGACGGTAAGCATTTTTGCTTCGTTAAAACATTTGACGTTATCTTTTATACAACACTTTGAAAATTGTGTAATGTTTTTATACTTGACTTTCTCTTTTTATCAGAGATCCATTGAATTTCCATAAATCAGCTTTCACTATATCTCTTCTCAAAATCACAGAAGCTTCATTATGGGGCTTGAAAATATTTATTGAATTTGAAAACATCATCCTAAAATTCCTCTATTGAGGCTTTAAAATATTTTTTTCAATTATGAGAACTGTTCTCGGTTTGAGATCCTTTTTTATCTCTTTATTTCAATTTCTTATTATTCATTATTAACTATTTATTTTTTCATAAAGTTAGGTATAAAGAGAAAATTTGGTTATTATATTTCTAAGGGTTTCGGAAATTCTTACAAAAAAACTTCATCTCAGGACCACCTTCAAATGGTTGTAACTCCTTAGGGGAGCATTTATGACTCATGTTTATGTATACTTTTTTTACTATTTTTGTTCCTTGAATCCGCAGCTGAATTATTTCTATGTAATTTCAGGACACCCTGTATATATTCTCTTGTTAACTTGATTCTATATTTTCAGGTTATTAATATTTGAATCTTTTAATTCGATATTCTAGTTCTCATTTTAATCTCTTTTGAATTTTTTTCATTATTTAATTGTTTCAGCATAACTCATCTTTTCTAAGGAAGGAAGGTTGCTTTGCAACTAAGTTTGAGGTTAGAAACTCTTCTCAAACTACATAAACTCTGACAATTGAAACTTCAATAAAATGATATAATGACCATTATATTGAAGTTCAATTATACAACTTTAGGTTAGATTTAAGGTTCATACCTGTTCCAAAGCTAATCGATGACATTCCAAATAAATTTCCCTTGACAAAAACGGTGAAGGTGGCACTGACAATACGTTATTTGCATCGTCTTCATCGACATCCAAATCCATATCGGGTGCAGGTGGGTTAATTGGCATGTCACTTAATGATATACTGGAACGGTCATCATCGTCACTATCGAGTGAAGTGGGAATAGGAACGTGTTTCGGTAATTTATCCGGGGTTTTCGATT
The DNA here is from genome assembly GCA_029955515.1 of Chrysomela aeneicollis. NCBI lineage: Eukaryota > Metazoa > Arthropoda > Insecta > Coleoptera > Chrysomelidae > Chrysomela > Chrysomela aeneicollis. The sequence continues at coordinate 9,011,287 of JARUHQ010000016.1, read as the reverse complement.
CATCATCAGAGTCAACACCGAAGGCAAGGAAAGGGGGTGCCATACCACCTGATCCTTTTTCTTTCAAGAGGAGTGCTATTCTGGTATCGAGATCCAATGGCTTATTTTCTTCTTCAACCTATAAATGGAACAGACTCATATTATTATCACTCTAGCCACATGAAAATTTCGTAAGATATGACCGATATTTGAATCAAAACACAGAACTTTGTCATTGAATGCAGTTTCACAAATGTGTATTATAATAAGGAAGGTAGCGTTATATACCGAAAAAAAAATCGTAGTATGTTTCTCACTAATACAAGTCAGCTTCTTCAGAAGTGGAGGGGCATGGGAGTTAACAGCATGTGAAAGTTGCTAAAAATACTTTGCTACCAGTATTTTTATACTATGTCAGAATTGAAATATGACTGCTGAATATTTGTGGGGGTTAAAATCGGCAGTTCGTTAGGCAGTGACTGCAACTCTCAAATGCACTGTGCATTATAAATACACCTATGTTTTTTTTATTACTTAGAAGAATTCAGCTGCATAAAGTTCATCGAGTATTTGATGACTTAATACTCAAACATTTTCAATGTTTCTCGATCTCTTCTGGTATTGAAACCTTTCACAATATTTTCAAATGATTAGTTCGCTCTTCTACTATATCTTTTGAATGAAGAAGATTTAATAAATCATCCTATTATTTTTTGGAACGGTATGGAAATACTTTTTTCAACTCTCACTGTTGATGACAAGACAAATCGCTGATTTGGTTAAAATTTGTACATTTTAAGGCTCTCATCCTCAAGACTCTTGAACATTCTTAAGGGCTGAAAATTGAAGTTTTAATGCAAATCGATGGCCAAAACTTTATTCTGAACTGTTTTTAAGATCTGGTGTAATCAGGGGGTTAATGATATCAAACTTCCAAACAACAAACCCACTATTTATATGTTTTTCCCAAACAGAGGTTGCCACATCGTAACATTTGAGAGTGATAATCATCCCATGACCAAATATTTCAAGGTTTCAAAATATATGTATCCTTCAGTAGGTACTTATCTGAATCAGATAAGTAGATCAAAAGCTTTTTATTCAATCTTCGTCATTCAAGACAGTGCCTCATTTAAATATAAGTGGTTTATAGATAGCACGTATTTCTGGAGACGGAGGTATTTTTGGTGAATGCGCCAACGCAGCTTATTTCGTTCAACCGATAAACAACCGAACGCTGACAGTGACAGCGCGAAACATCTCGTTTTCAAATTAAATTTTGTTTGACGGTTCTTTAAACGACATATTTCCAGTTTTGTGTGAAAATTTGAAAAAGAGTCCACTTGAAAATTTTGTTCATTCTGTTCAATTCGAATTTAAAGGATGGTGAACGCTGTGAAATGCATAAAAGGCAATTTTGAAGTGGTGACCAGAACACAACATTTCACTGATGAGTTACTCAGTGTCGTATCATTAGTTGTATAAACATTATTTACCTATCCTAATATGCAAAACATTCTAGGGTTTCCCCGAGATGAGAAGTTAGTGGATATATGAAGAAATATGATCTAGAAAAGGAATATTTCAAGATCATAACTTTATTACCAGAAAATAAACAATAGTTTGACAGTGAATTGAATCTATTATCATTCGAGTAATATATCTAAGATGTATATTTTCAGAAACCATTGATTTTAGATTAACTTTTATGAAGACTAAATATGATAATTTTGTTAGTAAGTCAATTTATTCAAATTCAGACCTTCAGATAGAAATACACTGTTACTGGGGGATTCTGTTATCCTTGTTTAAGAATGAGGTAACCCTAGTAACTTATTCAGATGTTGGCTTCAAACAACTAATTTGGTAAGGATTGAGCTATATTCATCTAGTCTGTTATATTATCAAAGATTCAAACTGTGTTTGAAATTATAAATTGGATAAGACGGAAAAATTATCTCATGTTTATGATACTTCTTCCAATTTGTGGCATGTCGGTTGTGTCGAACAAAGAAATGGTTCAATTGACCATATTCAACAGCTTTCAGTAGCAGTTTTTTGAGCATTCTTAGGTTGATAAGAATCTGTCATCAACGTCAATAGTCATAAATGTCAGTTTTGCAGATGAATTTATGAGCCCACCAAGTCATCAATATTTTTTAGTTCATATAAATTTTCAGTTATTTCATATTTATAATAAAATTATTTAAAACCACGATATGAAAACTATCGAATTAATTAACAGTTGACATTAATGATAGTTTACATTGATGACACTTAACATGTGTGACAGATTAGTACCAACCCTAGAACGCTAAGAAGTTGCCACCAATAGCTATTGAATAAGGTCAATTAGATTTTGGTTATGCAAAAATTTCAAACAAATAATTTTAGTTACAACTACCTTTTCTTTATCTCTCTCTTTGTCTTTCTCCTTTTCTTTTCTCCTGTCCCCTTTACTACTCGAACAGTTCTTCTTTCTATCCCTGTCGCGTTCCCGATTCCTGTCTTTGTCCTTCCGGTCCTTGTCTTTCTTATAGCTCGGTTTCTCATCCGACCACTTTGGCGGAGGAGCCAGTCCTGCTGGCGACCTCTCCCAATTGTCCGCTGGCCACTGGGGAGTGGCTATCGACCACACCGACGGCGGCGCTGCTATCGGATGATAGGTGGGGGTGGCAAAAGGGAACTGGTTCGGCATCGGGGGTAGGCTGTGACTGTGGTAGTCGAAACTGAAACGTCAGTGATGTGTCAACATATTGACGCGGTCTGCGGATGTGTCCCAAATTGGTGATTGGGGTTTCGAATATTGTGTGAGATATAGGAACTGTTGAATAGGATGAGTGTTGTGCAAATTGAATTGTTGATTTTTGAAAGGACTTCTAGCTGTTCGAGTATTTGGGATTTTTTTAAAAGTTGAAAGATGAATTTTTTGATATGTCTTCCTACCCTACTTTCTTGTTTGTGGAAACTGTGCTGCCCTCTTTGGTTGTCGCATAGCCAAAACAAGAATTAAATGCCTTCAACAAGTTCAAAAATCATATCTCAATTACTCAAAATTCTTCTATACAGGGTAATGCAAATTCCATGGTACACTATTGCCAAATCGGAAACGGGGAGAGATACGAACTAGGTTAAATTACGAAAAATATGCGCAATTTCATGGCCATTTCGAATATCAGGAGGAATCGAGGATATCTTACGTAGTTCCTGAAATATCCTAGAAAAACTGAAAATTGTCGATTCTTATTATAGTCATCGATAACTTTTCAACTATTGCTGCTAGGATTTGGTATAGTTACTAAAGTTCGCATGCTGAATCCAACGGTGATATGAAAAATAAATCTAGGCACACTGGATTCGAAGATATCGAAGCCAACTTTGATATTTTCAATGTCAGCCATATTAAATCTTCACACCATGGTATACATCATGAAATTACCAATTCATGATAATTAGTTAATATTATGCAATGTTGCCAACAAGGGCTTTTTTACAATTAATAATTGTGGAATATATAGTAATTATGTTTTTTAAGTGAAATTATAATAAAACTTTGAATTTTGTTTGTAGTAATTCTACAAAATAATATTGAAACACATAATTTATACTTTCAGTGTTTCATAGAAAAATATTCTGGGACATTTCAATATCCAAATTTCATTTTTTTTAAATGAGAAAATCAATGTGATAGCTCTAACTTAATCTGGTACTAAATTATTAACATGAGAAGAAATGATTCACTGTGATTCCTATTGTTTTTTATTTTCAAATCTGGTACTATAATTTTGATTGGACACTTCTGATAGGAAACTAACCTACATGCCATGAGCTCGATTTTCATCAAATGCGGAAAATCGCACCTCGATATCTTATATACAGTGAGCACGTAATGGTTGAAACTAATTCGTTAAAAGCTTGATATGGCCATTGGGAAGAAAAGCTCATACACGTCAATTTTCTTTTTCAGTTGCGCATTTCTTGGTCTACACATATTTTTGATGACGTCATCACTTTTCGAGTTATGACGTCATTATCATTTTTTTAAAATTTCATTATTATGTTATTTACATTATGTCTTCTCCAAGTTTGGTTTTCCTATGTATTACAAAAAGGCTTGAAGGAAACGAAAATTGATGATACCCGACAACAAAATCTGTCAAATAAAAAAGCGACTATGTAAATTTGCTTCAAAAACCGTATCTAGACCCATAATATTTTTTATTTTACTCATGAAATAAAAATGAATTTGATGAAAAATCACCATTGCAAGTAATATTTCAATGATAACCATGAAATCGTGAGCAAAACCATTTCAATGAGAACATGGAACGATGGAGAATGGGCCAAGAAGTCCAGAATAATATGTCTATCGACCACGATAATGTTGAAGAATAGTCACATCATTCTACATTATCTTCATTAATTTCTCCAATTTTATTCCAATGAAGTTTCCGAACACAATATATCCATCACCAATCTGAGACTACATACGAAGCTAATCTGAAAATTGCTAGAATGGACGGCAGCCACTTGGAAATAATGGAATTTCTTACCTCAAAGGTGTGGTCCCTGCAGACCCAAAGCTAGCTGAGAAATCACTGGGAGCAGTGCCATATCCCATATCACCACTAGTAGGAGTGGCAAAATCACTGTTCCTATGACTCCTGCTACTATACCGTTCTCTCTCCCGTTCCCTCTCCCGCTCCATATCCCGCTCTCTGTCCCATTCCTTCTCTCTGTCCCAGTCCTTATCCCTCTCTCTGTCTTGTTCTCTTTCTCGTTCCCTGACCCTCTCTCTGTCCTTGTCCCTATCCCTTTCTCTATCTCTTTCCCTGTCTCTGTCCCTTTCCCGCTCGCCATCTCTATCCTTTGATTTTTTGATGGTACGTTTATCCGATTCCTTTGAACTGTCCTTATTTTTTACGTAATCTTTATCCTCAAAATCTTCGTCTGCTGGGTCATACGGTTTTTCGGTGTCATTTTTATTTTTATCTTCAGCTGATGGGGTACAATCACCAGTTGAAGATAATGGAGCAGGTTTCTTTTCGGTTGTATATTCCTCAAACTTTTTCTTACACTGAAATAAAAGTTATTTTTTTCTGGTAACTGCTTGAAAATGAAAATGTTCACTTCTGAGAGAAAAATTTGAAAATAAAATTACAAAAAACAGTTCTCATCTTGGCAGTTTATCATTTCATGTAACAATTTTATAAATATGTATTTGTCACGTCACATCAAACAGAATCCTCCGAACGTCTCGAGAGTATGAAAGTTTTTTCTTGATAATTCATATTCATAAACCTAATTGTTCTAAAATATCTTGTAAATGCTCGAATATTGAAAAAGTGAAAAAAATTAAATATCTTGGCGTATTTTTAGATCAACATTTGAGATGGAATGAACATGTTCTGCATATGATTAAAAGACTCAGACAACTAACATACAAAATATATAACTTGAGAAGTATTTTAACAAAACAAAACTTATTAATAATTTACAATTCACTGGTTGAATCAATCATTAAATACTGCATCACAGTATGGGGGGGAGCGTTCGAGAATGTACTGAATAATATTCAAGTCATTCAAAATTCTATAATAAAAATAATTCCATCAAAATCCAAACGGTTTGATACGAAACAATTGTATATTGAAACCAAACTACTTGATGTTAGAAGCTTGTATGCATACCAATGTCTCGTTTGGATATACTACAATAAATCAAATTATACCACGGCTAAATCAAAAAATACCAGATATGGACAAAATTTATCTCTACCCCTTTTCAAAAAATGCCATACACAAAGAACAATAATTTATTTTGCACCAAAATTGTATAATATGCTTCCAACAGAATTAAGGAATATTTCAAACTTCAAAAAGTATAAAATAAATATCAAAAAATTCATCACCACAAACGTTGAACAAATTAAGACTCTACTGAAAAACGCAGCATTATAAGAAATACATATGCCAAATCCTCATAACCAATTATATGTATATATAACTCTATATATCTCAATACCCAAGGTTATTAGCTGATTTATCTAGGTTTCAATAATTCAATAATTTCATAATTTTATCAAGTAAAATTTTTCCAAATGTGATCGCATTCATATTTCATTGCTATGCAATACCAAACCTATACCATTTAAAAACAACAACTCAAATCTACCAACTTTCTCGTATTTCATTATTTCATTGTATTCAATTAGGTTTTATTTCTCCGTCTTTCTATACATGATTCATTAACTCACATGTCGTATTATAGTAATTATTGTAAGGGTTACCGTAAAGAGAAAAATGGAAAGCAAAAAACAAGCCACTCGCGCTTAGTTTGCCTACCATTTTTTTCTCTTCGAACGGTTAAAATGACCTAACTGTAATGTTATGTTATTTTTGAATTGAATTGAAATAAATTGAATTGAAATTGAAAATTGAAATTGAATAATGTGACAGTCTCTGGATTTGGGGGCAAAATTAACAGGCAAGGTTCCCAATACTTGATGCGAAGTAGGTACTCTTCAGGGTGTATTTGTGACAATATACCGGCTAACCCTGCCAACATTTCAAGACCGCTCAGAATGCTGCCATCAGAAGTGATCCAAGTTGAATATCTTCCAACGATACAAGATAACCTTATTTCTCGAGAAACCAAAGAATTGTGCAAACAAATCGATTCGGTGCTTGGAAATGAAAATTTTCTGTTAAGTTCCACGATCCTGAATGGTATTTCAATTATTTCTTTTTTATTTTTTTCATTTACACTACTCAACAGATATGGTACATCAAATTATAGAATAGGAGTAATAGGATAATATAACAAATTTCAAAGGTATCGTTTTTATAAGTAGTGCATCTTAAAATTTTAATTACCAACTCCTCAGCATTTCAAGAAAAACTTTTCGTCCTTGTGCAAAAGTAGGAACAATTTGCGTTATACTTCCGAAGATAAAGGAAATATAAACAATGAGGACTTGATTGTACCGGCATATTGAAAATTAACAATTTTTCAAAGGAGTTGATGTATTTGTTCATCGTTATTTTTGAGGCTGACAAATGACAATTATTGTATGATGAATCTGTAATTGGCGACCAAGACGGTTATCAACAATATTTCGTAATTGTTAAGAAAGCAATGGTAAATGTGACAGTTGAAACATTTCAGAGTGGTTAGTAACTTATCCAAAAGAAATTGGTAGAACTGTCTAAATCTTTCAGTGTCTTTATTTGTATAAGTTGGTAGTAGAGTAGTTGTACAACAAAAAAAGAAGAAGAAGATGTGCATCATGAAATGTCATGTATGTTGTTAATCAGCGTTTCATATATAAAGATTAAAATCCTATAAAGAACTGAATGTGTATATCTCAAAGAGAAATAAGATACGTCCGTCGTCCGGTACGCATATAAGCACGTTGTGCTTATATGGATATGGCACACGTTGTGTATCTACGCTTTCTAATTGGTTGATGCCAAATAACAGTACACATTGCTATACAGACGCCAAATGAATGTACATTTTGCTACCGAGTTTCTGCTTGCCAAATAGCAGTATGAATTGCGTATGATACCTAAAACGGATGTACCTTTTGCCATCTCAGAGCTCCCGCTTTCATTTTTGTTTTATGCATTCACGTGCGTCTTGTTGAGTTCATTAGTTGATCTTGATTTCACTACGGTACAATATGGAACTACGCCAATCTTTTAAATACAGGACGAAATAAGTTTCGTACAATAGCAATGGTATAACAATTTACGCAAGTTTACACAATCTAGAAAAATGTGATTTGTAGATTCAAGAATATTCAAGGTGATAGCGCTCCTGATTCGAAACTTTTTGTGTGTTCGTAAGTAGCCAAGTTAGAATAATGTTTTATTATTTATATTATATACTATAATAAAACATATTTCAAAGCTGTGCAGGAGTTGGAGTGCTTCAATACATGTTATTTCAATGTAACAGACGATTTGGGATTTTTTTGTTGGGTTCAGTTAGGAGTTTGGAGGTGGTGGGGGTAGGCAGAAGGAATACAAATTATTCAACTCGAATAGGTTATAATGTGTGTCCACCCTAAGGACTTATATACCACCCCTGATGTGAAATATTTATTATTTGATCAATTTTGAATTTTTTTTGTTGGATAGGTATTTGAAATGTCTATCCAACAATAGAATGATTATATTTTTGGTCTGATATTGTAGCCAACAGCGATCTCTGTGGTTTACAATGATGAAAATCGGTACAGGTATGTTTCAAGTCATCCTGATTCAGAATTATTTTTCCTGAAAAAAATCTCTAATAGTAGGTACCATTAGAAATATGGGTCAATTAAATTGGAAATTGGTCGCAGTTAGCTACAATAACAGTCCAGAAATATTATCGCTCTATTATTGGATAGACATTCTACATACCTATTCAACACAAAACACGACCTCATAGCAGGTTTCAAAATGGTGAGAGAAGATGTTGGCGATTCGGATTTTGCAGAAAGCGTAATTTACAGCTAAATGTGGAATCTAACGTAGCAAACGCAAAATCATATGGCATTGGACACTAGGAACTAATAAAATACATGTTTTTAGAACCTAATTTCGAGCCTAATTTTGATAATTTGTGCATACACATGCACTTTTAATTGACTTGCAAAACGTACATGACTGTGACGCCGCAATGGCAGAATGTACTGTGATCTGGCATCAACCAATCAGAAAGCGTAGATACAGGTCGTTTGCCATATCCATATACGTTGTGCTTATATGCTTCCGGTTCCACGAAAGATATCTACTCACAGATCGAATATCTAGAAGTAAAATTTTTTGGCAAAAAAAATGCAAAACTTTTTGATTTTGATTGAGAAGAAAAATTTCTATAACATCCTCACTATCACTCAGGAATTGAAAAATAAATATTGTTTGTTGTTTAATTTTCTGTTCAGAGGCCTTCTGGCATCATCCAGAATGCTTCTGGCAAGAAAAACACTGTTGCATATTTCAAATCATAATCATCCATCTTTAGCAATGTTTTTTTTTGATAATGTATGATTAAAGTTAAATTGGATCAACATATACTACGCCTTATTTTGTAATACTCAAAATTTGAGCTCTGTGGTTTTTTCATCATGTGAGTTCATGCAATGTAATTCATTCAATTATAATTTGTTATGTTTTGCATTGAATTACTATTAGAATTACTTAGCTTTCGAATTCCGCCAGGCGGTGCTAAAATTAAAAGTAATGATGTGTACTTAGGATGAACACTTGGATGAACTTTCGGATGAACATATTATGATGATTAAGGATATTCCTTATTTCCATATATTTGATATACTTAATCACTATCTAGAGATTGATTATGGAACAACTCATCGATATCATAGAAATTGAAACAGAAACAATGTGGAACAGTTATGGCACAGCATTACTAGATATCACCTAACATAAATATGGAATATATCATCAACAAACCTTTTCTCCAAAAGGATCCAAAAACACTTCCAAACTCTTGCCCATAACACTTGTGTTATTGAGTTTCTCAACACAGGCCTTTGCACTTTGTACTGTCTCATATACAACTCTACCGAGTCCTAGATGCTTATTAGAAATAGGATGGTAATAGATGAACAGCTCCTCTATCACACCAAATTTTTGCACCATATCTTGTAGAAAAGTTTTGTCGATGTTGTCATTCAGTTGGAAGATTGAAACTTCTATTGAAGGTGGTTCGCCAACATAATGCATATCAACTTTGAATCTGAAACAAAAATGCAGAATATTGAAATAACAGAATTGATGAATGCGTCCAAGAGCTTAATATTGATGAAAATAAGATCTGGTGGCGCTACTCTTCAACTGTTCAGCAGAAAAATCCTCGATTTGAAACAATTGAATTTCAGCTCGTTTCATTGGGTTCTCATGTATCAGGTGTACCACTAAGAAAGGACGCCGGCTGTATCTCGGAAACTATTTGCCGCATAGGTTTCAAAAAAAATATTTATGATGAAAGTGGCCAAGAGAAATCTCTGATAATTATTTTCAAGGTTCCAGGACGACCGCTAGAGGGCGTAATTGCATTGGCTAGTTCAAAAATGGGTTTTTATGAGAATTTGATACATCAAGCCATATCAAAAACAGTTTTTAAAGAACCTCGAGTTGATATCCAATCATTTTGATTTGAAAGAAATTGCGCTAGCTCTTTGAATAAAAGAGTGAGGGGAGGATGGATAGCACTATGAAAAAACTCTTATAACTACAGATTGGTGTAACGGAATTCAACGAACTTGGTCTCACTATAGAGTGTTTTTTCAGTTCTTCCAGATAAATCACGAGTCGAGTCGATTTAAATCCAGTGGTGACCGCTAGATGTCACTGTATGAAAAATCAGACCATTTTCCATTTTTTTTTTCAGTAGACTTGTCTACTCTTTAAGAAAATACGATCATGTCTCTAACAAAATCACTGAACTGAACTGGTTGACAATCATTAATCGTATGAATTATAATCTTTGCAACCTTGTATATGAAGTTTTGAGTAGCAAAACTCCTTCAACCAAAATATAAAAAAGAGTTTTTCAAAATCGAACAAAAAAATTAAGATTTTACAGGGGTCCTTAAGGTGGACACACTGTATGTGAACAGTTGAAGATTAAAAAAATCACTATATTTCAAATATATAGGGTCTGCCATAAAGTTGGGCATATTGAAAAAAAAAGTTATTGATATTTCTGAAAAACTCTAATGGCAGTCTGACAACTGAAAATTCCGATACGACTTATAATATCACGTGACCTCAGATTTGGCGGGAATTTGAAAAAAGTTGTCAGTGGTGCCAAAAAATGGGTCAAATTGACAAGATATCAACTTTTTTTGATAAAAAAATCAAAAATACGATTTTTATTCCTCTATCTCTAGAAGACCAGGCAAGAAGAACCTGGAAATAGGAGAAAGAAGCTGCCTGAGAACCATCACTAGAATAGGACATCCTGCTAATCTCCTGCACAACCCTTCCAACTTGCTCCTCCATCAAAAAAACTAAAAAAGAACCTATCCTCCAACGATTTATAAGACAACAAAATTTGCCAACAAATGAGAAAACATCACCTTTATCCTCGCCTTCATCCATCCCCTTATTCACCAAATGAACCAGTTAATTCCACCCAAACGAAAATTTCTAGATCTCCCTCAAATCAGCTAATTGAATAACATGTTTTTTTTCACTGAATATTTTATCGTTGAAACTTGAAAGTTTCTATTTTTTTTAATTAATATCAAAATTCTAACTTATTTCAAGTACTGGCAGGAAGACTTCAGTCGTTAGCCCTTTGGCATAACATATCTTTGTTATTTTATGTCCAATAAAGTTTATTTTCTTCTTCTTCTTTTCTATTCCTCTACCCTTACTGAGAAACATTATATATTTTTGTTTTATCCTGAAACAGCTTTAAAAACCCAAATCACATAAGGTTGGGTGAAAACTAATCAAATTTTTGTGGAAAAGACATTTTGTGAGAGATTAATTATGAAAACACGATTTATTCTTGTCACAAGGTGTAGCCAATTTTATGGGCTATATATTATGTACATATACATACATACATATATCATGTTATCTCAAATGGATTTGGAGAAATTTGATGTTGAAATTCAGATTTTAATTGGATTCTTTCAGCTAATTAGGACAATGATGGTCATGGTAGCTATGGAAATAATTAAAATATTTAGGGGGTTCTAATTGGACACTTTTGATAGGAAACACCGATTTCTAGAAGAGGTAGAAAATAACCAACCTTCATTTTAGGACCTCAATTTTGAACACATAAATTATTTATTCGTTTATTTGTAAAGACAATACATAAACTTGTATTTTTTCTTACATATCACTCTATATATTTTTGAATATTTTTTCTTATATATCACTCTATATATTTTTGAATATTCGTTTCAGAAATTGAATTACCTTTCCAAATATACATTGACCGCCAGGGAGTACGCATCTTATGGGAAATCTTGTTATTAATGAATTCTGAAAAATATCAATAGGGACTTTCGCTTCTGCATCAAAAGAAACCTCAAAAGACGTTGTACAGTGCCGTTCGTCATTTCGTGTTTAACCGGAAATTTGAAAAATTCAAAAATCATGTCCCAAAACATTCTTATTTGGAGAAATATCGAAAAATGTTATTTGGAAAAGTTGTTCAGAACAACATTTTATAACTATGAATAAAATAGAAATAGCTTGCTTATCAATACAAAATATTATTCAAAATATCACTGTTGCCTTTACTCATAATTTTCTGTGTTGAAAATGTAATTTTTCCAAATAGATTTTTTTATAGCAAAAACCTGATTTTTATTTTTGAATCTCAGATTTCTTTCAAAACTTGTACATAGTTATAAAATGTTGTTTTTTACAAGTTTTCCAAATAACATTTTTCGATATTTCTCCAAATAAGGGGTGTTTTGGGACATGATTTTGGAATTTTTCAAATTTCCCGTTGAACACGAAATGACGAACGGCACTCTACAACGTCTTTTGAAGTTTCTTTTGATACAGAAGCGAATGCCTGTATCGATATTTGTCAGAATTCATGAATAAAAATATTTCCCATGTGATGGGTACTTTCTGGTGGTCACTGTATATAATACTTGCCACTTTTCTTTTAAAACTTTTGTTTCATTATTGTTTTCAAATAATGTTAAAACGGTTAAAACAAAATGAAGTAACTTGAGCAACCAACAGTCACCATCAAACAATTATTATTTTATCATTCAAAATACCATCAAAATGAAGGATTGATTTTCGAGTAATTCAAGTTCAGTTACAGTTGAAGTTTGATGTTAATTTTGCTGCATTAATCAACCTGTATAGCCACTGCCAATCTCAGAATGATCTCAAACCACAGTAAGGTTTCTGTGCTCAGACCTTGAATAAAGTGAGGTTATATTATTTAATTGGTTTTGAAATTGATTGTTTTATTTCAAGTATGAAATGATATGGATAATGGGTATCACAAGAAACATTGATTATTTTAATTATGTCTTTTGAATGTTGTCCAATAAACACAGGTACTTAGTTCAGCTGTCATGTTTATAAAATGAGAATAGTTGAAATAGTTGGTTAGGCAGCCTGAAATAGAAATATTATTTTTCATAAATTTAGCAAACATACTGTTGAACAATGATGAATACTTTCAGAGAGTGTTTAAATATTAAAATCCTTTTATTGGATAGGTATCTTAGTATCAAAATAATTACAAACCTTGGTACAGGAAGATCTAATGTTTCTAGTCTGGTCCATATTCTTGTCAGATGAGATCGAGGATCTCTAGGCATAACTGGAGGATATGATGGATCATTTGGTACCATTCCATCATACCTATAGAGCTTGGTAGCTCCCTTCACTAAAAAAGGGTCTACTAGAAGCTTGTAACTCTTGGGCAATTTGGGATTGGTTGGTCCATGACGTTCCATTGTAGTTCCATTCATTATTCTGGAACAAGATATAACCATTTGAAAAATTAAAAGTGTAAAATAGTTTTCAGTCAACTCACCCTCGCCCGAAAGAATTCAATGAAAAAGGCAAACAAGTCACAGGAATTAAATCTCAACTTGGATCAAACGTGAAACACCCGGTCATGATATTCGCAGAATTGTCTGTTAACGAATTCCACAAATTGTTAACATAAAATAATTTAGAATATTTTCAGGTACATCGGAAAACAATATTCAATATTATTTATATTTCAACAACAGCGTTCAGCAAAACACTAGTGAAATGGATTTCCTAACCTCGATAAATGTCAAATATTTTCTTGGTCAAGTTGAGTCTTGGAACAATACAAACCGAATGAAAAATAATTCAGAACCAAATTTTGTTGGATTGTCTGACATTTAAATATCTGTATGAAAATTAAATCTTCTTGTTGGGGTACATTAACATCTTAAACTATCAACAGAGATAACATCATTAGATTGTATTTTGACCACAGAGATTTTTGATACAATACAAAACCGATTTCTTTTCTCAAATCTCAACCACACGAAACGCGGAAATTTAGAGATGACAATTGACTATTCAGTTTGATATTTATCTGTCAAACTTGGACAAATGAGTTGTTCTGTTGAAATTTTGAAGAGAAGAAAAATTACTTTTCATAAAAAAATTACAGCTCAAAGGTCCGGCTTAGCATTATCATATGGCATTATCGTGATTTATTATTATTTTTGAATCAAATGGTCGCTCGCGCCGCTTGTGTGCTCCGAACAAGCTCCGAACCATCACCGAACCGAACCAGCGAACCACAGAAACCGACCTGTGTGAAGTCCGCTGCCACTGCCGACTGCTTTTCTTTATGAACGTTCCCGATCGCACAGTGGCGTAGGTTTCCCCCCAATTTAGGTATCTAATGATTAAAATAATAGTCTGAGCAAAGTTAGCTGAGAACTAGATTTTTTCCATTTAGCTGACTTTGGTCTGAGTATTGAATAAAGCGAGTATATATAGGTAGTTTCAATCATTTCAGTCAAAATGAGACATCTGAATGAGATGTATAAGTAAATAAATAAAATTGGTATGGTGTATGGAATAACGAAAAAAGCTATAAGAATTATATTGATGACCCTGAAAACGAGTTATTTATAATTTATATATTTTTGAAATACTTTCGCAAATAACTGCACATTTGCTTTTGGGTCAGGAAGTTAGGGAATCATGTATAGAATCACCCTATGTGAAAATAATTCCTTGCAAAATAGGGGGGTCGACTGTACACGCAGAAAAAGTTATTTCCGAAAATAATTTTTTCGACACTTTCGCAAAAAACTGCACAGCTGCTTTTGGGTCAGGAAGATAGGGAATCATGTCTAGAATTACCCTATGTGAAAATAATCCCTTGCAAAATAGGGGGTATACTCTACACGTAGAAAAAGTTATTTCCGAAAATAATTTTTTTCCACACTTTCGCAAAAAACTGCACAGCTGCTTTCGGGTCAGGAAGATAGGTAATCATGTCTAGAATCACCCTATGTGGAAATAATCCCTTGCAAAATAGGGGGGTAGACTGTACACGTAGAAAAAGTTATTTCCGAAAATAATTTTTTTCGACACTTTCGCAAAAAACTGCACAGCTGCTTTTGGGTCTGGAAGATAGGTTATCATGTCTAGTTCTATACAACAAATTTTGTTTTTGTATCAGATCATTGATAATTGTACTGACGTACTAAATGTGCTTGAAATGTACTAGAAAAGTACAATCGTACTGAAAACGTCAACACTGGTGGCAGCACGACAGCACGTCCGCGGACCGACTCATCCCCACTGCTCATCCCTGGCTCAGTGGATCCTGACGACTCATCAGCTAAAATATTATTAGATTCTTTGCATCAGGTGTCCATGTTGCCATTGTTGCCAGTTTTATTCGATTTTAGGTGAAATTTACGAAGAAAAATTTAAAAATTTTGCTCAATTGACATTCAATGAACATTTTTGACGTTCCTTATTACTGTAATAATTCATATGTTTCATTATTGTAATTATGATATTTCATACTTGACGATACGTATAGTTCTGGTCTGGAGGAGGCATAAGTCAATTTTATCCTTTATACCGATAGTATATAGGTATTTACTTCCGCCGTTTATTAAAGTTTTTGTTAAACGTGTAGTTATTTACCTTGTCCACAAAACCTACTCGTAATTCCTAACAATATGAAATGACGCACCCCTTTTTACTCACTATCTCTCCGATTGGCTTGCAGGTGATCGACTGATCGTAGTGGAACTCGATTCAAACTTTCCACTTCGAGTACTTGATCCAGATCACGGACGTATCTGTGTTTATTCGTATCCATGATTCAGACTGATTTTGTCATTTTCGCATCTTCTATATACAGAGTGTCCCACTTATGAGAGATATATGAAGACGGTTTGAAAAAATCTAGTCGTCTTGTTTTCATTTTGGCATTAAAAACTATACTTTTGGTGTAGTTTAACTGAACTCTTTTCTTTCATCATTACGGAGATACCAATGTTGAGCATGATAAGTGGGACACCCTGTATAGTAAAATCCGGAAAAAATTCTGATACCATTTGAACTCATTGTTTATGATTTAGCATTGCCAACTGAAGTCATTCCACATGTTAGTAACCTCTAAACTTTAAAAAAATATCCAATACATTCATCCTTCCTCTTGTTTGCACTAAGTTCCTCGACGAACAGATTTTCCTCTCGTGCAGTCAAAATAAATGAAATGGGTGGATTTTGACTGAAAACTGTAACCTTATTATTGTAATTCGTCTGAGATTTTAAGGCCAGATATGACTGATGTTAACTGTTTAGAATTTCAGAGCAATGTCTTTTATACCTAGTCAGTTGTATAAAGCTAACTATTAATTCGAGAAGACATCAATTACTGTACGTGCTAATCCAAGACATGCGTTGCTAGAAACAAAACAAAATAGGTATAACTACTTATAACAATATCGATCATGCAACCGGATCTTACTATAGGTAGGTAGTAGGGGTGGTCGATAATGATTTGGAAATATCGATTATCGATAATCAGAATTAATCGATAATTATCGATATTATCGATAGTTGATATATCGATATTATCGATAAATTTTTAATCCTTCACAAGCTATTGAGACCAAAAATTCGAATAATTTTTTGTATTGTGTACGTGGAAATGCAAAAACTATTGATACAGGATTCAGAAAATTAGGGGTGGGCGATAACGATTTGGAAATATATCGATAATAAAAATTTATCGATATTATTGATGAACGAACATTTATTTTTTAAAAAATTATCGATTTATCGATAAATTCGCCCACCCCTATCAGGTAGGTAGGTATATGTAAGATCTAAGATTCTAATAATGAATAAAAGTGAATCACGTGCAAATAACTATCCACACATTCAAACATTTTTGAAAACAGATATAATTTTCGTAACATCGTTATTATGACCTTCATTCAAGTAATAATTTTGTTCAATTTTCTATTCTTAACATCAGATACCTGTTTCATATACTAGAAGGAATACTTACTCAATTTCTCATGGAAATAAAATGAGATACCAGACGCTCAGAAAATACAATACATGTATCTGAGATTTTTTACATGATATATCTCAATTTCAAATTTTAATGTGTAATCTAGAAAATATAACCCTCAAGACGGCAACTTCGCGATTCTAGTACCAACAACAAGAGTTTCTGTTCCAGTTCCATGTCTCACGTGATCACGTGGTGACTTCTTCTTTCCCGCCATTTGAAGACAGAAATGTATCTGTCTCTCTCTTCAATGCAGAACAGATACTTCTAACTCTGTTTAATGATTTTTTGGGGGCAAGCGGGGGAGATCGCATGAACAACAAGAGTTTCTGTTCCAGTTCCATGTCTCACGTGATCACGTGGTGACTTCTTCTTTCCCGCCATAGTAAGACATTCGAAGACATAAATGTATCTGTCTCTCTCTTCAATGCAGAACAGATACTTCTAACTCTGTTTGATGATTTTTTTGGGGGCAAGCGGGGGAGATCGCATGAATGTTCTATTTCTTTATGTAATGTTATGTTATAGCGAGTTCGATTTCAGAAAGCATCAATTGTATTTCAGAATCGTGAGTTTAATTTCAGAAAGCGTCAATTGTATTTCAGAAAAGTCAACTGAATTTCAGAATTCGTCATTTGAATATCAGAATATATCATTTGTATACAAATAACGAATTCTGAAATTCAAATGACGCTTTCTGAAATACATTTGACGCTTTCTGATATTGAACTGACTATTCTGAAATACATTTGACGCTTTCTGAAATTAGACTCGCTATTCTGAAATACATTTGACGCTTTCTGAAATTCAACTCACTAATATGAAATACAATTGATACTTTCTGAAATACAAGTGACTATTCTGAAATTCAATTGACGCTTTCTGAAATACACTTGATGGTTTCTGAAATACAACTGGAAAAGGTGTAGTGTTCTCCGATATATTCCTGAAGTATATCATTTATTAATATCGCGGTTTGAGTAAGTACCTTATTGCCAATTCTTGAATAGATTAAGTTGATTCAGTAGGTAATACGTAATACCTGAGTACTTTTTGGTGCTATCAACCACTTGCACTAGGGAAGTGAAATATTTCGATCGTTTTTCGTTTGCTAAGATACCTATATAGCATAATCAATCATGGTGGGTACTAATAAAAAAATTGCGTTATTGAAAAAAATTGCCACAGCAATCTTATCGATTGATTCCAATTCCACATTCAATTCGATAATCGGTTTCGAGCCTAATCATAAAATTGTTAAGAAAAGTTTCGGACTTCCATTGTCTAAAGGTATGAAGATTTGAATCCTGAGAAAAGAAAAGATGAGTTATGCTGAAAAAACGAAATAAGTGATGAATAAAAATTAACTATTTTATCGAATCAAGAAGATTCGAGTATCAATAAATCAGGTTAGTATTAGTGTTAGTATATATGAAGTCGAAAAATGTAGATTTAAATGGGAGTTTAACTAGTCGATGAGCCTGAAAATAAGAAAAATTGAATTAGAAATCAATAGCCTGAAAAAGAAAAGTTGAATTAAAAATTAAAATAAAATGAATGAATAAAGAATTAAAATTATGAGAAAGATTCAAATCGAGTTTGTCACGACGTTTCGATTGTGTGTATCTACAATCGTCTTCAGGTGAGAACTAACAAAGTCCTGGGATACGGGGGTATTTATAGGTCAGCTATGGCGGGATTTTCCGGTTCAGTGAGATGTAACCGGTTGATTCGGCTAATCAGCGGTTTCCATGTGTTGCGGATCTCGACGCTTGGTTGACTGAAAGCGTTATTATTCATTATGTATGCTGCTTCCTTGAATTTTCTCTTGAACCAGTGTTCTTCTCTATGGATGATTTCTG
The DNA here is from genome assembly GCA_029955515.1 of Chrysomela aeneicollis. NCBI lineage: Eukaryota > Metazoa > Arthropoda > Insecta > Coleoptera > Chrysomelidae > Chrysomela > Chrysomela aeneicollis. The sequence continues at coordinate 8,992,397 of JARUHQ010000016.1, read as the reverse complement.
CCTCAGATGTTATGTTGGTGGGTCCACACATGTTCTGCGATTCCTGACTTGGTGGTTTCTCCTCGTTGGGTGTTTTTCTTGTGTTCGCCGATTCTGGTTTCCAGTGGTCTCTTGGTTTCTCCGATGTATGATTTGCCACATTCGCATGGTACTCGATAAACACAATTCTTGGAGTCACTGTTTTTGTTCGTTGGTCTGGTTTTGGTGAGTTGGCTGCGGATGGTGTTTCCAGATTTGAAGCAGGTCTTGATCTTGTATTTGGATCCAATCTTCTTGATTCTCTCTGACAATCCTTTGATGTAGGGAAGGCACAATGTTGGTTGTTGTGGTTCTTCTTCTTTTTGGATTATCCTCTGTTTCCTGCGCTTCAACGTCTGTTCCACCAATTTCCTTGAATAGCCGTTCTGGTAGAGGTCTCTCTTGATGTGGTCCAGTTCGGAAGTTAGGCTTTCCTCGTTGTTGCAGAGGCTGAAGGCACGATCAATCAGAGTTTTCACTATGCCCCTTTTCGTAGCTCCGTCATGGTTGGATCCATTGTTGAGATATTGTCCTGTGTGAGTTGGTTTCCTGTAAACAGAAGTTTGCCATTTGTTGTCTGTTCTCTTCACCTTCACGTCCAGGAAAGGCAATTCGTTTTGGGATTCTCTCTCGATGGTGAATTTGATGGAAGGTCTCACGTTGTTGAGGTGTTGTAGGAAGGTGTCCAGTTCGTCGTCTCCGTGGTTCCACACTATGAATGTGTCGTCGACGTATCTCAACCAGATTCGCGGCTTTTTATGTGCTTGGTCGATCGCGAATGTTTCGAACCATTCCATATATATATTCGCTATTACCGGCGAGAGCGGTGATCCCATTGGTAGTCCTTCATCTTGAGTGAAGAAAGAGTCCTTAATCTGGAAGTAGTAGTTCCGAAGACAGCATTCTAGGAGATCCATAATTCCTTCTACTGGTATTGGTGTTCTATCTCCGAGGTGTTCGTCGCTCTGAAGTTTTGTTTTGATTATTTGAAGTGCTTCTCCGACAGGAACGTTGGTGTAAAGGCTTTCTACATCGAAGCTGACGAGTTGGTCTCCTTGTGTAGCTTCAATTTTCTCTAGGATCTCAACAAAGTGCCTGGAGTTCTTCACGAAGGATGGAGTGTTTCCCTGTAGTGGTTGGATGATCGGTAGTAGGAATCTCGCTAGCTTGTGGGTGGCTGAATTTCTGGAGCTGATGATCGTTCTGAGTGGGACGTCTGTTTTATGAATCTTTGACAGTCCATATAGGTCCATATAGGTCCATATAGCTGACCTATAAATACCCCCGTATCCCAGGACTTTGTTAGTTCTCACCTGAAGACGATTGTAGATACACACAATCGAAACGTCGTGACAAACTCGATTTGAATCTTTCTCATAATTTTAATTCTTTATTCATTCATTTTATTTTAATTTTTAATTCAACTTTTCTTTTTTCAGGCTATTCAACTTTTCTTTTTTCAGGCTATTGATTTCTAATTCAACCTTTCTTTTTCAGGCTATTGATTTCTAATTCAATTTTTCTTATTTTCAGGCTCATCGACTAGTTAAACTCCCATTTAAATCTTCATTTTTCGACTTCATATATACTAACACTAATACTAACCTGATTTATTGATACTCGAATCTTCTTGATTCGATAAAATAGTTAATTTTTATTCATCACTTATTTCGTTTTTTCAGCATAACTCATCTTTTCTTTTCTCAGTATTCAAATCTTCATACCTTTAGACAATGGAAGTCCGAAACTTTTCTTCACAACTCGAGACATTGTCAGCCACCTTCAAACAAAACATAAAATTGTTGTTAATATGTGTAAAAATATAAGAATAGTCGGTGTTAAATATCCCAGTCAAATATATAGACATATTCATAGAAATAAAGCTAAATTTGAAAATATAATGTTGGCAGTCGCTCGTGATTGTGATAAATATTCGGATGAACGGAAGTTAAAAATTATAGAAAAATTTAAGGATACCGATTTGGAAGGCTGCGGATCCAAAACTGTTGCTTTTGCGAACGTCTGCCAAAGTTTGGGGTTTAACTCAAGAAGAATTCATAATAATAGGAAAAGAGTGCATTATTATTATAATAAATATTGTACAGATGACGTTCATGTCGTACATATAAACTTTACAGTGAGAAACCTGCGTCATTTATTGATAGGAAAAATGATGCATCCATTTCCAACGGAAACCAAATTAATTGTTTCATGTTCAACACCCGTCAATGCAAATGTGATAGGTACCTTGCAAAAAAGCACGTCTCGATGTAAGTACCATCAAGAAAGATTTAAATTTTCGCGTGCCATATTATTGTTTCAAAGAACAAACAATTATTTCGAATTAACAGATCAATAACAGTAATAATAATAATAAAGGTAATATTTAAATTAACCATAGTGATAGTGATAGTGATAGTGATAGTGATAGTGATAGTGATAGTGATAGTGATAGTGATAGTGATAGTGATAGTGATAGTGATAGTGATAGTGATAGTGATAGTGATAGTGATAGTGATAGTGATAGTGATAGTGATAGTGATAGTGATAGTGATAGTGATAGTGATAGTGATAGTGATAGTGATAGTGATAGTGATAGTGATAGTGATAGTGATAGTGATAGTGATAGTGATAGTGATAGTGATAGTGATAGTGATAGTGATAGTGATAGTGATAGTGATAGTGATAGTGATAGTGATAGTGATAGTGATAGTGATAGTGATAGTGATAGTGATAGTGATAGTGATAGTGATAGTGATAGTGATAGTGATAGTGATAGTGATAGTGATAGTGATAGTGATAGTGATAGTGATAGTGATAGTGATAGTGATAGTGATAGTGATAGTGATAGTGATAGTGATAGTGATAGTGATAGTGATAGTGATAGTGATAGTGATAGTGATAGTGATAGTGATAGTGATAGTGATAGTGATAGTGATAGTGATAGTGATAGTGATAGTGATAGTGATAGTGATAGTGATAGTGATAGTGATAGTGATAGTGATAGTGATAGTGATAGTGATAGTGATAGTGATAGTGATAGTGATAGTGATAGTGATAGTGATAGTGATAGTGATAGTGATAGTGATAGTGATAGTGATAGTGATAGTGATAGTGATAGTGATAGTGATAGTGATAGTGATAGTGATAGTGATAGTGATAGTGATAGTGATAGTGATAGTGATAGTGATAGTGATAGTGATAGTGATAGTGATAGTGATAGTGATAGTGATAGTGATAGTGATAGTGATAGTGATAGTGATAGTGATAGTGATAGTGATAGTGATAGTGATAGTGATAGTGATAGTGATAGTGATAGTGATAGTGATAGTGATAGTGATAGTGATAGTGATAGTGATAGTGATAGTGATAGTGATAGTGATAGTGATAGTGATAGTGATAGTGATAGTGATAGTGATAGTGATAGTGATAGTGATAGTGATAGTGATAGTGATAGTGATAGTGATAGTGATAGTGATAGTGATAGTGATAGTGATAGTGATAGTGATAGTGATAGTGATAGTGATAGTGATAGTGATAGTGATAGTGATAGTGATAGTGATAGTGATAGTGATAGTGATAGTGATAGTGATAGTGATAGTGATAGTGATAGTGATAGTGATAGTGATAGTGATAGTGATAGTGATAGTGATAGTGATAGTGATAGTGATAGTGATAGTGATAGTGATAGTGATAGTGATAGTGATAGTGATAGTGATAGTGATAGTGATAGTGATAGTGATAGTGATAGTGATAGTGATAGTGATAGTGATAGTGATAGTGATAGTGATAGTGATAGTGATAGTGATAGTGATAGTGATAGTGATAGTGATAGTGATAGTGATAGTGATAGTGATAGTGATAGTGATAGTGATAGTGATAGTGATAGTGATAGTGATAGTGATAGTGATAGTGATAGTGATAGTGATAGTGATAGTGATAGTGATAGTGATAGTGATAGTGATAGTGATAGTGATAGTGATAGTGATAGTGATAGTGATAGTGATAGTGATAGTGATAGTGATAGTGATAGTGATAGTGATAGTGATAGTGATAGTGATAGTGATAGTGATAGTGATAGTGATAGTGATAGTGATAGTGATAGTGATAGTGATAGTGATAGTGATAGTGATAGTGATAGTGATAGTGATAGTGATAGTGATAGTGATAGTGATAGTGATAGTGATAGTGATAGTGATAGTGATAGTGATAGTGATAGTGATAGTGATAGTGATAGTGATAGTGATAGTGATAGTGATAGTGATAGTGATAGTGATAGTGATAGTGATAGTGATAGTGATAGTGATAGTGATAGTGATAGTGATAGTGATAGTGATAGTGATAGTGATAGTGATAGTGATAGTGATAGTGATAGTGATAGTGATAGTGATAGTGATAGTGATAGTGATAGTGATAGTGATAGTGATAGTGATAGTGATAGTGATAGTGATAGTGATAGTGATAGTGATAGTGATAGTGATAGTGATAGTGATAGTGATAGTGATAGTGATAGTGATAGTGATAGTGATAGTGATAGTGATAGTGATAGTGATAGTGATAGTGATAGTGATAGTGATAGTGATAGTGATAGTGATAGTGATAGTGATAGTGATAGTGATAGTGATAGTGATAGTGATAGTGATAGTGATAGTGATAGTGATAGTGATAGTGATAGTGATAGTGATAGTGATAGTGATAGTGATAGTGATAGTGATAGTGATAGTGATAGTGATAGTGATAGTGATAGTGATAGTGATAGTGATAGTGATAGTGATAGTGATAGTGATAGTGATAGTGATAGTGATAGTGATAGTGATAGTGATAGTGATAGTGATAGTGATAGTGATAGTGATAGTGATAGTGATAGTGATAGTGATAGTGATAGTGATATTGATAGTGATAGTGATAGTGATAGTGATAGTGATAGTGATAGTGATAGTGATAGTGATAGTGATAGTGATAGTGATAGTGATAGTGATAGTGATAGTGATAGTGATAGTGATAGTGATAGTGATAGTGATAGTGATAGTGATAGTGATAGTGATAGTGATTACCTATCTTCCAGACCCAAAAGCAGCTGTGCAGTTTTTTGCGAAAGTGTCGAAAAAATATTTTCGGAAATAACTTTTTCTACGTGTACAGTCTACCCCCCTATTTTGCAAGGGATTATTTTCACATAGGGTGATTCTAGACATGATTACCTATCTTCCTGTCCCAAAAGCAACTATGCAGTTTTTTGCGAAAGTGTCGAAAAAAATTATTTTCGGAAATAACTTTTTCTGCGTGTACAGTCGACCCCCTATTTTGCAAGGGATTATTTTCACATAGGGTGATTCTAGACATTGTTACCTATCTTCCATACCCAATAGCAGCTGTGCAGTTTTTTGCGAAAGTGTCGGAAAAAAATATTTTCGGAAATAACTTTTTCTACATGTACAGTCTACCCCCCTATTTTGCAAGTGATTATTTTCACATAGGGTGATTCTAGACATGATTACCTATCTTCCTGACCCAAAAGCAACTATGCAGTTTTTTGCGAAAGTGTCGAAAAAAATTATTTTCGGAAATAACGTTTTCTGCGTGTACAGTCGACCCCCTATTTTGCAAGGGATTATTTTCACATAGGGTGATTCTAGACATTGTTACCTATCTTCCAGACCCAATAGCAGCTGTGCAGTTTTTTGCGAAAGTGTCGAAAAAAATTATTTTCGGAAATAACTTTTTCTGCGTGTACAGTCTACCCCCTATTTTGCAAGGAATTATTTTCACATAGGTTGATTCTAGACATTATTCCTTACCTTCCTGACCCAAAAGCAGCTGTGCAGTTTTTTGCGAAAGTGTCGAAAAAAATTATTTTCGGAAATAACTTTTTCTACGTGTAGAGTATACCCCCCTATTTTGCAAGGAATTATTTTCACATAGGGTGATTCTAGACATGATTCCCTAACTTCCTGACCCAAAAGCAAATGTGCAGTTTTTTGCGAAAGTATTTCAAAAATATATAATTTATGAATAACTCGTTTTCAGGGTCATCTACCATCCATCAATATAATTCTTATAGCTTTTTTCGTTATTTCATACACCATACCAATTTTATTTATTTATACATCTCATTCAGATCTCATTTTTACTGAAATGATTGAAATTACCTATATACTCGCTGTATTCAATACTCGGACCAAAGTCAGCTAAATGGAAAAAATCTAGTTCTCAGCTAACTTTGCTGAGACTATTATTTTAATCATTAGATACCTAAATTGGGGGGAAACCTACGCCACTGTGCGATCGGGTACGTTCGGAAAGAAAAGAAACCGAACCAAGGTTAGACTTTGGTTAGACTATTCTTTGGTTAGACAGGAAAAGTTGAAAACCGATAAGACTGAATTGATTGATAAATACCGAGGTAAATGATAAAAAAGAAAAAGCTATAAAATTGAAGGTATCATGTCAGAAAGAATAATTCCTATCGTTCAGACAGACGTTGATATGTTGGAAAATATTAGTGATGAAAATGGTCAGAGAAATATAACAGAAACAATGGAACAATTAGCTATCCAACATAAAAAATCACCGGTCCAGAGAAGTTCACAGGAAAACATGGGAGAATATGATGTTTTTGAAGAACGTAGCAAATGTATATTACCGAATGCAAATGTTCCTGAAAAGATTATCATTGTGATTGATCGAGCCCAAGATGAAAATTGTACACCGTTCATGATAGAAAAATCCAAATTCTCACCATTGAGTATGTTTCGTAGGAGTTTACGACTCTTTTTAAAACTCAAACATATGATCAATGAAGATCATGAATTTGCTTTGGTGGTACTTAATGAAAATGATGCTTCATGGCAATTGAATTTCACCAGTGATTTGGGGAAATTGTACCAAAAAATTGATAGGTTGACTCAATGTGATGTAGAAGACACTTTTGATATAAATACTTTATTTCAAGAAATTGTGCAGCATGTGCAAATACCAGAAACCTATCATGATGAGGTCTCTCCTCCTTTTGTAATTCGCACACTGCTCCTTTATGGGCGATCATATACTATTCCTAAGTATAGAACTGATGCTAATATTGAGAATATCTTGAAGAAGCCATATTTCTATTTTGATGTATTATTTACACATGAACCTATTGATAAAAGTAATAACTGTAATAGTATATTTGAAGCTTTACAGAGTATAGATAAACATGGTTTATCATACTTTTTTCCTATATGTAGGGATACAAGAAAATTGCATAATTCAATGGCAAAACTACTGGCCCATCCTTGGCAGAGACCAATACAAAAAGTGCATAAATTCTGAGTAGATATTATCTTCCATTCTTTCAGACTGGATATCAGCCATTATAATAATTAAGTATAGTGAGTATGGGGTAATGAGCTTTTGTGAAGCAATTGGGAAATAAACATGGACTCACTTATTTCCAATAAACTGGATACAATTGTTTCCACACAATTCAAGGCGAGATTCAAGTGAGGATTCAAGGCTATTGTGAAATTAGTTTTTTATGTATTTTTTGGCACCATTGCTGTGAAAAAGTGTTTATGACAAATTATCTTTATATGGTACAGATATTCTTAATTGTAATATATTAGGTATATCTTTATGTAATGATTCATGATTACCATATTCCCCTTTTTTCACAACATAAAGGCTATCTAATTATTCTGTACTGTTTTACCTACCAAATCAATTTTGAATTGTCTCAACATTTGGTTTGCGAAGTTGTCACTCTGGTTTCAACTGAACCTATATGATACACCTATCCTAATTTGATATATTAGATTATTGATCTTCCTTTGAGCTTATCGAATTCAGAAACTTCTTGATAGATCATTGAAAAATAGAAAGAAGAAAAATGTCTTTCTATAATTGAAAATATACGGGCAGTTTCATTTGAAAAAAAAAAATTGTTTCACTTTTTCTATTCTGTGATTCGCATTTGTTTGTTCTCGTAAGTGCCAAAAAATGGTACCGGTGAAACCCTACAACTTTTATATCCAATGTTTTTGTCCACCACGTATAGTTAATGCAATGATGTTAATGCTGTAGGTAGAGGTCAAAATATAATAGGACACTATGTACGTGACTGAAAAAGTATTTTGTTATCTTATACAACTTTGTTCGATTATGATGTCGCATTGTTCTTTCCATATTATACATAAGGCAGTCAAGATCTAGATTCCATATTATAAAGTTGATATAATTGTGAATTAAATTGATTTAAACCGAACTATATTGCATCCTAGTTATTTGGCGCAGAGGGGAGATTCACAAAATCCCGTAAACATACCTTTGTTGCTGATCGGGTTTCTGCCGAACGGTAAGTCCGATAGCAAAAACTATGATATTTTCGTAAATAAGAAAGTTGAATCAAGGTACTAACCCCTTTTTGGACTTGAAATTCGTTTTTTTAAGAACGCTATTGACGATCAAAAAATGTAAACAATGAAATTTTTTTGTCACAGATTGTGATAATATTTCAAAATGTCCTACCTACTATATTGAATTATACCCTGACTAAATATCAACTTTCAAAATGTAACTATTCAAAAGAAACCCAAGAAAATGTAAAAAAAATGCATGAATTCACTAATTCTTGTCAGCGTCAACGATGAAGTGAGTAGAAAACATCAAAATCTAGTATGATAATAGTTCAGCCTTTGGCTCGAAGATGGCGGCTTAGTAAGTAGTAATTGGATAGTGGCTAGAAGATGGCACTGATGACAGTCACAATGACGAATATGTCTTAGACCAAGCGAATATATTATTATAATCTTTCCATTCAAGGTCGTGTGCTTTTGTGTACTGTTTCTCGCGAACAGGGATACGCCGTCCAACCTATATCGATGTTGCCAGATATACTCCTCTCAGTAATTATATGTTCATGAAACGTTTCCCTGAATGAAAATATTTGAAACATTCTGAATGAACGTTTCGGAAATTCACCTGTCTAATATTTCATATCACAAAATGCGAGAAAATAAAAACATTTCAAGTGAAAACATTGAGACCTACCTACTGATAGAACGTTTCAAAAATATACAGGGTGGCTCACGACTAGCGCGACGAAGATTTATAGCAAAACGGCAAAACTTTGTGTCACTTCAATATAGTTTGTATTTTGATAAAGGTCACATTTTAAAATTATTTTGAAATATACAGTATGTCCCAAAAAGTTTTTTTTTCGTATGGATTTCATAGATCTATCAAATTTGGGAACTGGCAGAAAGATGAAGGGTTTTAAAAACCGAGATTTTTCAACTAGTCAAAACATCTTTACTTTTGATTGACTTTCTGTTGATATTCATTTAAATCACATACAGGGTGGTTTAGAATTCAGAATTCTCATCCACCCTATATTTAAATGGATTAAATATCAGTTGATAGTAAATGAAAAGTTGAGATAAGGACATGTAAGCCCTTTCAACCAATATCTCTGTAGTCGTTCCATATAGACCTTAAGTGTGACAGATCGATGAAATAAGCTTTCCAGGAAGAACCTAATGAATTCACCAATTCTTGTCAATAAAATACAGGGTGTTCCATGGGAAAAACTATAACTTATTTGATATGCCACAACTTTCTGGGACATCCAGTATATTTCAAAACAATTTGAATTATAGTGTTCATCAACATACAATCTACTGGAATGACAAAAACTTCTAAAGTTTTGCCGTTTCGCTATAAATCTCCTTCGCGCTAGTCCTGAGCCACCCTGTATAAACATCTTGGGCCCAATATATAATATGATCCATCGATGCATCCATGCCACATACCTACTCGCAATGGATACTGTTGATAATAATCTGAATCGTCTTATTTTTGAAATAAAAAACCGTGGATAGAGTAAGCATTGCAATCAATTATAGTGTGTTGTAGGAAAATAACCAACTCAAAATGAAATCAAGGTGACAGGTAGATATTTCAAGTCCCTATACTATAAGGCCTATAGGATGAAAAAGTAGGTACTTTTACTTGCTTCTACTCTAGGATATTTCAGCACCTCGAATTTCATGATTTTTTGATGAACGGTTTCGGGAATACTATTGAAGAAAAACCGTCTTCCGGTTCAGGGTGCCCTCTTTTGAGGAGCCTAGCTGCCTAGCTCCTTTCTTGGAATAATTTTTTAACAAATATTTATAGGAACTTATTTTCAGGATTAAACCTGAAGAGAAATCACCCCACGGATTTCTTACTAGAAAACACTCTTTATAAGTAATAGTGACATAGCATGGTACATTGCAGTCCTTATACATTATAGGTTACATTTTATTCAAAAAGTAAATTCATAAGTTCAACCAATCAAATATACCTACACTATATTCGTAATTTCATAGATGCGAACAGCAGGTTTGGCAACATTGCACAAATGCTGATGGTAAGTGAGGTTTCGCACATGTTTCGGTGTTTTCGACATTTATCAGAGCCGGACCACAACAATTTGGCCATGAGTTTAAATTTTCTTGATTTTCAAATGGAACACCCTCAATATTATTGCATTTTCAGAATGTTGAGAGACTCGATTTTTTTCTGAGTTGAGTATTGTTTTCAATCTAGCGTCCTGAAAAGAATCATTGTAGATGAGATCAGAGATATTGTAAATGGAAAAAATCCGCGCCAGCTCATTTAGTTTTCAAAACATTCGAAAAAAACTGAATTTTTGAATTATCTATTTTATTTTATTCTTGCTTTATAACTGGAGATAGAAAACAACTGAAAGCTACATTCTGCGATCTTCAAAATGGCATTCTTAGATTTCGAGTTCGACGATTCGTCTTCTTGCGGCCTTCATCAACTTTTATTTTTCATTACGAAGGTTCATATTTTCCCATTTTTTTTCAACATGGACTGACTTCTGAAATACATGGACACTCAAAGAATTGATTTATTTCATTTATTTATTATTGACGAATTTCAATCGCGAAAGGGTTGTTGATCAAATAACTATAAATGATGTTGTATTTCAGGTGTCAGTTCATGGTGAAAATTATGGAAAAGATTCATCTTCGTATAAAAAAAGTTGATGATGGCCGCGAGAAGACGAAAGGTCGAACTCACGATCTAATAATGTTATTTTGTAGATAGCAAAATGTGGCGATGAAGAAGTTCTTTCAGTTGTTTTTGTATCTACAGTAATAAAGCAAGAATGAAATGGAATAGAAAATTCAATAATTCAGTTTTTTTTCGAATAGTTCGAAATCGCTATCGCGAATTTTTTTTCACCATAGTAATGACCATAAAATCCCGCAACTCTGACCCAATTTGAAGTTCTTTGTATCTCTTACGGTTCTCGAGATCATAATAATGAGCGTCGAATTTGAATAACCCTGTTTATGAATTTGTTTGTTTTTGAAGCTTCGTTTCATTTATAGGACGAAAACCCTATGGATGACTTTCTTTCAGGTTCGATTTTGATGATAAAGGTTTCTTCCAACGTGATTAGATTTATAGTTACAATTTCAGTGGAGCCCCAGTAGTGGGCAACTTTGTTCGTGAAAACAAGGGAAAAAATGCTAACCTTTCAATAAACATTTCTACATAAAACTTTTTCTTTCTGCTGAAAAATCATACCTTTATAATTGAATGAAGAATAAAAATGCTCTCTCTATAAATCAATATCTTGATAAACACAACAATCAAAACAATGTTACATGTTGCACATTTTAAAATAAATATCAAATAATATTGGTCAAAAAACGAACTTTTCTGTTGACAAAATTCAATATACTGAGCTCCAAAACATCATCTTTACAAGTCCTATCGCCTATCAAATATTCTGGATGCACGCATTACTGGGCAAAATCCACACCTACGCCGACCCTGTACTTCTAAAATGCCAATCTCACGATTTGTTCGAGCGACACCTGTTGAACTCTGCTAAAACTAGCGAGTACTATGAGCTAGGAAGACATCTCCTGCTTCGCCTATGACTTTTCGATCTATGAATTTTTATTACGATATGTTCACAGTATGGACATCTATCGGAAATTCCAGCAGCACTGCTGAATCCCTGCTCTTAACCCTTTGACGTCTACCGGTTCCATGGCGAAACCACTATTCGCGAAAATCACGAACCAATAGATGGCGCTGCAGAAATGTCAAAAACTTGACATGAAGGTGATAAACAAACATTTCGTTATGTTTTCAATAATGATTTGTCAACTTTTGATTCACATTTTAGGAAAGAATTAACGAATCCAAAATATTTGAAAGGGTGCTATCGTTTGGTTATTATTTATAGAACACAAAACAGGTATTTTGTATGAGGTTTATGGATTTATTATGTTTTTATAGGCTTTTCAAACCACCTCTGCAAAATCAATGGGGCCACTAAGGTATTTGTATTTCAATGATTTATCTTTATATTGTTATATTTCCAGAATGCCCAATATTGGGATGAGTATCTTAATTATATCAAAAATAAGAAGAAACCATTAAAAGAACGAGAAGCATTGTTCAAAGCTGGTCACATCATCCTTTGTGGGCACACATAAATAAACTACTGTTCTCAAACTTCAGCTCTAAGGCAGCCCTCATATGAAATTAAAATGATTGTATGGAGAAGTTAGCAGTGGAAGTGTGAATATATCTGTATTAAGCTGTAATTTGATTCTAACCCAAAAAATAGATGATTACAGACAGAAATAAAAACAAAAAATGTATCAATTAACTTTATTTTCTGAGAAAAGTGTAGTGGTGCATCTGCTCATATTGAGATATCTTAAATAGGCAACACAAGTTATTATTTTCGAATTCACAATGTACTTATAGTCCATAATAATAAGTATTTTGTGTAGATACATAGATAGATAATCACTGGTATGTACCAAGGAAGTTATAGAGATCTTATGGTCTACCAGTCATTCAAATTCATTTCTCTCAATTAATACTTATCCAATTCATGGCTTATTCATTTTAAATAAAAATTTGATTTTATCAAGCCTACATTGTGCACTGTTAAAGTTTCCATGTGATGACTTTGAGATGTTCATTGAAGTAATTGCATTCTTTTTGAGCCTATCTCTTGGTTTAACTCTCCTTCTGCTTGATGGTCCTGAAGTGAAATCAAGGTTTTTATCACGAACAATAAAATAGACAACACAATAACTTGACACAACACCAGTAATTATTTGTTTGATTCTACCTTCAATTTGGCATTTACTTCAGAAATCTACTTCTAGGAAGTGCTTATTACAAACGTAAATGTGGTAATAAGTTTTTCTATTTTCACCATGATATTCTATTTTTTACACAATCGTGAAGTTGAAATTTTGGATTTTGTGCCAAGGGAACGATGTCTGTACGGTAGGAAGAACGCTGTGAACTGGCTGCATGTTTCAATAATATCAGTAATCAGCTGATAAGCACGAAAAAAGTCCGAAAACTATTCACAATAATTCAAATTCATTGAAAATAATGCGAAAGCCTAGCAAATGCAATGCTAAATTGCTTCGATTAATGTTGTAGAGGATTTGAAGAAATTTATATTTTCTGACAGTATCTCAAATCGTTTTTATTTTTCAATGACAATTCTATCAATAAATTAATTAACAAAATACAGTGTATTAAACAAAATATACTTCATGAATATATTGATCCGTAACATTCTCCCACCTTTTGCAATTCAAATCGTAATTGCAAAATCAAAATTAATATCCCAAACGTTTTGGATTCTTTACCAGCCGACCATATCTTGTAGTAACTTCTTTATCTTGAATCTCATCTTTCGACTGTCTAGTCGATCTAGTCTGTACTTCTACTCGATCACTTGACTCTTGTCTTGTTATTTCTTTTTCATCATCTTCTTCTTCTGGATCTTCTGAGGTTTCTAGGGTTTTCGATGTTATTAATTCGTCTGAATGATCGTGTATCTCTAATGGATATATTCTCTGAAATGGTCTGACAATTTGTCCACCAGATGCTAGTTGAATTTTAGCAACTCTGGCTATTTTGTCTTTTCCTGGATATATTTCCAATATTTTTCCCATTGGCCAGTGTATCCTCTTTGAATTATCTGAGCCAATTAAAATGATATCACCAATCTTCAGTTCATCTCGTCTTCTTTGACCAACATGTACTAAATTCGCTAGGTATTCGGATCTAAATCGTTGTCTTAGTGAATCTCTTATATTTTGAAGTAATCTATATCTCTTTGTTACACTCTTTCTATTTATCACGTCTAAGTCTGGAGTTTCAGTAGATTTGATTCCTTGTATGAATAGAGCAGGAGTAATGGGACTCAACTCGTTAGGGTTGTCATACACATAAGTTAAAGGACGCGCATTGATTATAGCTTCACAATCACAAGTGAGTGTCAGCAACTCTTCATAATTGACACGTGATTTTCCCAAATTCTTCCTCAGTAGTTCTTTTATGATCCTCACCATCCTCTCCCACCATCCTCCCCACCAAGCTGCAGTAGCAGGATTGAAAATCCACTTTATTTTCTTTACTGTGGAATATTCGATGATGGCATTCCAATCTAACTCTTTCAACAAATTATTTGCACCCACAAAATTACCACCATTGTCTGTATATATAACTGAAACTCTACCTCTTCTAGCTATGAATCTCCTCAAAGCGTTCAGAAAAGCTTCTGTTGAAAGGGACTGAACAATTTCAAAATGGCAAGCTCTATAAACTGCACATGTGAAAATAACTATCCACGCCTTCTCAAGATTTCTCAGAAATAGTGGTCCTGCTAAGTCTATTCCAGTAATTTCAAATGCTGCTGCATTTTTTATTCTATCTTTCGGTAAAGGTGCAAATGGTGTTTCGAGTGCTTTAGTTTTAAACCTCTTGCAAATGACACATTTGAAAATTATATCTTTCACCATTCTACGAGCTTTCAAAATCCAAAATCTTTCTCTCAATATCCCCAAGAGTGTCTGTACACCTGCATGATGGGAAGATTCATGTTGTTGTATTATTAATCTCTTAACAAGCTCATGTTTATATGGCAACAATATTGGATATTTGAAATTATAAGGTTCCTCTCCGAAAACAAGTTTTGTTTCAACTCTTAACAAACCTTTTTCGTCAGTTATAATCTGTAAATTTTCCAATTTACTTTGATCTTTACCTCCGAAACATTCACTTTGTAACATCTTCAAAAGTTTGATTTCAGCATTCTCGTACTCTTCATACATCAAAACTTTTTCCTTTCTTACAATGACTTTACGTGTTGTTTCATAAAAACGCCATATCCATCCTAATGTTCTGACTATTTTCGAGTATTTCGAAAAGTAAACAATGAAATCTGAACAGGAGAATCCCGCTTCACAAATCATAGTGGAAATTGAACCTTTTCTGCATTCACTATATGCTTCCTTTTCATTATAAATATCAGTCATATTCGGCCAAAATTCTTGAGACTTTTTCAACCAATCTGGACCTGTCCACCAATGACAAGCTACTAATGATTTAGAACTACAACCTCTGGAAGGAAGATCAGCAGCATTCTTATCACCCGATACATGATTCCATTGATTTGTATCAGTGTGAGAATTTATTTCAACAACTCTATTCATGATGAAGGTATTCCAATTTGATTTGTTCTTGATCCACGTTAAAACAACTGTTGAATCTGTCCAAAAATATGCTTTCAAATATCTGAAGTGTTCTACCTTTTTAACCGACTGATACAATCTACAACCTATAACTGCTGCTAATAACTCCAGTCTTGGTATAGTAATTGTTTTTATAGGGGCAATTCTAGACTTAGCTTGCAACAAATGTGTACTAACATATTCAATTTCTTCAATTCTTAGAAAAATACAAGCTGCATAAGCCAGTTTACTTGCATCGCAGAAAATATGAATTGAAGAATTCGTACAATTTTCGAAAATACTGAATTTACAAAAACTCCTAGGTATATGACATAGACTCAATAGATGTATTTGACTTAACCAATTCTTGAACTTCTTACCAATTTCTTCTGGCAAGTCGCCATCCCAATTACATTTAGTTGCCCAAGTTTCTTGTAATAATAATTTTGGCAATAAAGTAACAGGGCAAGTAAAACCGATAGGGTCAAAAACCCTTTGAGCTGCTGATAATAAACCCCTTTTGGTTTTTGGGATTTTATCTGAATCGGCAAAATTACCCAGATCACAACATATAGTATCATTTTTGAAATTCCATTGAAGTCCTAATACAGACACTACATTTCCATCATTTGATGGCATTTCACTCTCCTTTTCCTCAAATAATTTTTGAAAATTGTATATCCATCCTCTCAAATCAAAATGTGCCGCAAACAAAAGTGTTCTGGATTCTATAATAAATTTTTCCAACTCAGCTTTGCTATTGACACTTGTTACACAGTTGTCTACATACAATGAATTACTCAGTTTATTCGCTGTGTTTTGTAAGTTTTCCGATGCAATATTTAAATGATGTGCCAATGTCGCTGCTAGCAAAAAAGGGCTCGAAGATACACCAAATACAACTCGCGAGTGTCTATATATCATAACTTCATTTTGGGATCTATTTTTCCACCATAGAAAACGCAAAACATCTCTGTCTTGAGGTGCTATACTTATTTGTAGAAATGCCTTTTTTATATCGGAAATCACACCTATCAGTCCTATCCTAAATTGCATTAGTATTTTCGGAATCATTTCTATCAAATTCGGTCCTTTATTTAAACAATCATTGAGAGAATTGCCGAATTTATCTTTCGCTGAAGCATCGAATACTGGGCGAATTTTCGTTGTAGTACTGGATTCTTTTATTACATGATGATGCGATATATAATGTTCCATATTAGAGGAATATTCTGTCGAAACCTCTTCAATTATACCTAATTCTTCCCATTCTTTGAAAATTTTATCATAATCAGTATATTTTCCTATAACTCTCAATTTGTTAGTAGTGGATACTAATCTTTTATAAGCCAGCTCTTTATTATTAGAAAGTTTCGCTCCATATTCTACCCACGGAAGTTGTACCTCATATCTTTTTTCCGAATTTTGTTTAATAGTTTTGCGAAAGCGGTTCATCGTTTCTGCTTCCAAAACATCTCTATTTTTAATGGTTACCGGATCAACAATTCCCAATACATCTAAATTCCATAAGTCAGTTATGTCTTTCACATCGCATGCACAAAGTGTTTCGAATGATCTATTTGTGTTGCTTAACCCTGTCAACGTCCATCCTAAATGTGTTTCGATTGCAACTAATTCTTGTCCTAAATGCTCAATTTTTCCTGTTAACAATTTACCATAAATATCTGCACCAAGAAGTAAACTAATCTCATTAGATTCTGTATGCAAATCAGAAATAATTATTTTTCTTCTTTCCAGTTCTCTAGCTAAATCAATGTTTTGGAATTTCAGTGAATAATTACATATTTTTGTTTGTTCAAGTGCTTTAACACAACATCTGAATGTATTACTCAAATTCTCAATTTCTACTTCAAAGAGAGAATGAATTGTAGGTTTGGATTGTACGCCACCGAAAACACATTGTATGATAGTTTCATTTTTAACTTTCTTGAAATTCATATTTTCCGTACAACTTTTCAGAATGTATGAACGTTGTGAAGCAGAATCCAATAAAGCTCTAACAATCATAGAATTTTTTTCAGATATTAGTTTCACAGCGACGGTTTGCAATAAAGTACCTATAACATTATTACTAACTAAACTATTCTGTTGTCCGTCTTCATTTTTAGGGCTATTTTGTTGTTCAATCTTATTTTCTCGACTATCTTTAGACAAATCTGGACATAGTATTGGTAAATGTCTTTTCCCACAAATTATACATTTAATGAACGATTTACATCTTTTTATAGTATGATTTTGTCTTAGACATGCAAAACATGCCTTTTTCTTCATAACAATATTCTTTCGTTCATCTAGAGGGAAAGTGCTAGCCTTTGAACAATCTCTACTTGCATGTGACTTTTCACAAAATAAACATGAATTGATTTTATTACCTCCATTTCCTGTTGATAAAATCGTAGCGGCTGTATAATGTCCTGACTCACTGTTATCCTGCGACATCTTCTTGTTGTTCTGCTTTTCTGCTTGGTTGTGATTGTAACTTTTCGAGTCCTTATTGTTGATGAAGCTCGTCCTAGCTAAACCAATCCGTTCTTCACTTTCCACTTCATTCCGCAAAAAATCTAACAGAAGTGTCAAATAATTAATTGAATTGTCAAAACAATTACTTTTGTCGTTAAATGTAGCATCTTCAACTTTCAAAGTTCTTCGATGCCGTTCCCATACTTTCAAGGTATCTTCAGGTAGAGCAGACTCTACTAAAGGATATAACATTGAAGCATATTTGTTACTAGTAACTCCCAACGACTCCAATGCTCTCAACTGAGTCTCTAGTTTATCATATAATACTGTTAAACTCATACCTGATGTTCTGCTGAGTGTTGCTTGTTTCAATACCAAACTTAGAAGTTCTCTTACATAAACTTCGATCAAAACCTCATCCCTAGCGAATCTAGCCTTCAATTGGTCTACTGCCTTCTCATAATTGACTCCAGATGACGGGAAACTCTCGACTAATGACCTAGCTGGTGTTCCTGGTTCCATTGCTTGCAATAAATATTGGAATTTATCTCCGCCATCAATATCGTCGTCTTCATGGATTTTGCGAAACTGTCCCCAAAACCCTATCCAGTTCTTAACATCTCCATTGAATTTCAGAAGCTCCAACTTCGGTAACTTGAATCTTCTCTTAGTATTCGATCCGCTATCATTACTTCTATTATCTCCACAATCTTCACTTCTTGAGTCACTCGTCAGCTCACATCTGGTTCGATACTTGATGATATTATTTCGGTATAGCTCTATTGTATTGAATTCCTCTTCTATCTCGGTGTCATCTTCTGAAGAAAGGGTGGACTGTCGTAGTTGACCATCAAGCTCAAATATTCTCACAGCTTTATCTTCTAATTGACCTAATAAAGCTATGACCTTCTGCCTTTTCACTGTAGAATCGTTCAACTCAATGTCCAAATCTTTGCATGTTTGATCGAACATTTTTCTGATCAGTGATCGTTCTTTCTTCGCCAATAATATATCCTCCATTTTCAGGTCCTGTCACGGTCGCCAATTAATGTTGTAGAGGATTTGAAGAAATTTATATTTTCTGACAGTATCTCAAATCGTTTTTATTTTTCAATGACAATTCTATCAATAAATTAATTAACAAAATACAGTGTATTAAACAAAATATACTTCATGAATATATTGATCCGTAACATTTATCACCCTCGGAAGGCTTCGAGAATTCGACACCAGAGGCCACCCACTTCGTGATTTTCGCGAATAATACTAATTTTTGTTCGGCGCGCGACTGGTTTCACAGGCCTACCAGAGTCAGTCACGTTATGCTCATACTTTATTTTACCCGATTGTACAACGCCGGCGCAGATAGATCCAGACATGATCCAGACGAATTTCAGTTTTGTTCACATTATGGTGGTGTTTTTTGAAGTTGTGCTACAATGAAGGGTATTTATAGAATGTGCTTGGTAATACTAAGGTTCAGTAATGATCCACTTGTTATTTGTGAGCAGAATGCAATACCATTGATCGCGATTTCTCATGTAAAATGAGCTGGTTTCACCATGAGACCAGTATAGGCACCATAGTCGTATTGTTGCAGGTAGGAAGAAAATGTACAACCTTTGAGTAGAAAATCAAAAAAGTAGTGGTATCGAATATTTTGGTACCTGTTAGACGTACTACATACTTTTCGAAGAGAGGTCACATTCATGTCTTTGAATTTGAAAGATTTCGAAATTGCTGTAAACGTGGGACTGATTGGAGCTGATGAAAACCCGCTCAAGAGAGGACGACAATCTTCGAATTCTCAGAATCCTTTCAAGGTCATAGTAGCACAAGAGATCCAGATGAATGTTGTGCCCATCACATGCCTATCCACGGAAATTCTAGAAGATGAGCCAAATACTGTAGTCCTGCGTTACCTCATAGGAATAGGCCGACTAGGTGAATTATCGATTTTCAAAGAAATAAAATGATTTTAATTCTATCACAGGTGCGACGTAGGGTCGATGTCTTACTGACAGGAGGGATTTCTTCCAACAATATCATGAAGGATAGCTCACCGATAGTCCCAATTATTTCATATCCTTGCTATTGCCTGCTGGTTTCACTGTGAAACCACACTTTGGTGAATAAATTATATCAGTGGAATATTTTTTAATTATATTACCTTCCTCCTTATTACTTGTCAATTGATGATAATTAGCGTTAAAATTGGAAAATTTGAGAACAACTTAAATTCCGGTGACAAAGGGTTAAGCAATCCGGAAAAATTTCGTATCGAAAGTACAATTTTCGTATCAACGATTAACCGGATATCGACCAATTTTGTGGAAAAACTGTTGGTGAATATTCGAAACGGAGTGGTTCCTCGAACTTCAAGCAGCCCAATCTATCGCAGATCCGTAAACGTTCATTTATTTTCAAAATTCAACCAGAACATTTCTTTGAACCTCAATACTAGCCAAGGCCGTTTATGCCTCAACAAAATATATGTCATTCTCAGAATTATGTGCCATTCGATAGAAACACACATATTGATCAGTTTCAAAATTATACGATCAAACGAACTTTATGAAGCGCCTCGTCCGAGTAGATCACTGTAATAAGACTTGTAGTAGTATCTCTGCGTGAGATGTCGCCACACAATTTTAAAGAAGGAAACTTCTCATAGTTTCTGCCCTACCGACCGAAGATAATTTTAAAGTCAACTTGCAATATTTGCGCAAGGTCGGGAAATATTCATATAAACTTGGGAGGGGAGTGATCTACTCGGACGAGGCGCTTCATATAATTACGATCGAACATCGCAGGTAAGTTCGTTTGATCGTATAATTATATTTCAGCGCCTCGTCCTTCGTAGATCACTGTAATATGACTTGTAGATGTTGATGAATACAAGTAATTCCATGGGAATGACTTTATTCTTCAAACATATTAAGTGTTCAGAACAGCAGTTGCAAAATCACAGTATCTCAAAGGCCTTTGATAGAATTTCGCAAATGTTTCTGATTTTTCAGTCCAACATGCTGCTTTTTTGATAACATCCAGTGAAACTCCTTGTCTGAGAGCTTTAGAGGTAGACGCATATGCCTTGTGGAATGCGCACTGAGAATGTTAGTATCTAGGCCTGCTTCAAACAATGATTTTGTTATCCATCTGCTTATTGTTGCTCTGGTTGCTCTTATATATGGCTCTCTGGAAGTGATAAACAGATAGCTAATATCCTCTCTAGTCCTAAATAATATCTACTTACTTAGAGTAATTAGCGGGGATGGGAGGTTCCTACAATTTTCTCATGAAAAGTTCCTATAAATTCTCTGAAACTAGAATCAAGAAAGGCAGAGCAGTTCCAAGATCCAACAGTTAAGCTCTCAACTCCACACAATGTTCCTCAGTTCGTATAATGTCAGTGCCACCCTCGTAAAGTGTGTTACAAGTGAACGTGAGTTAGCAGACCAGTGAAAGATGGATTTCCATCAGACAGTTCGGTTTTGGTCTATTGAATAAAAGTCATCTTGTTGTGCCGGTATTCAGTTCAATTCACGTAAGTTCTATAGTTCAGGAAAACATCTCGAAAGTTACTATGATTGTGATCAACCACCAAACATGTGAGAAATCTTATTTATATTGCCGACTTTGCCTGTCTAATTGATTCAAATGCTAAATAGATATTTGTATTCTGAGATAAGTGTGTTTTTATGTCTATATACATCTACTATTCTTTCTCCTGCTTAAATATTCACGAACCCAGTTAAAGAAGTAATATTGTTACCACCCTGTATAGGCCAACTTGAATAAAGCAGGGTGTCATAACACTCACTCATAATGAGAACATTGCAAAAAATAGCGAATGATGAGGAAGAAGGTATTGTCGTACCAAAATGGCCAACCCAACCATGGTATCCGTTATATAATAAATTAATGATATCACCACCAGTTATATTTGAACCAAATATTGAATTACTTTCTTCACTTTTCATCAGGGAGTGCCATCCTCTCCATTCCAAACTTACCCTGGTAGCAAGCAAGTTGTCTGGAAAGTAGTTATAGACTATATTGACTCATTAGGGCCAATTAGAGGCCTATCTCTTTTAACAATGAGCAAAAAACTTGCTTCCCTGCTGGCGCTAGTCACAGGTCAAAGAATTCAAACACTTCATGTCATAATAAAAGTCGATAATATAATATTTGAAAGTGAAGGAGTTCCAGATATACATATCAGATGAAATTAAAACCACCAGATTCAACAAATAACAACCATGTCTGAAACTACCATATACTTTAAAGAAAAACCGTATCTGTGTGCTGCATCAACTATTTTAGAATAAATAGAAAAAACAACAGAATACAGATCAGAAAGAAATGAATATTCATTCCTCACAGCTGAGATGCTTACAATACCTGGTGTAACTAGTCAATAGAAAAAGCTTCGTCAAAAGTTGTGGATGGATTTGGCTCAACGCCAACTTGATATCCATCATTTTTAATTCGATGGCCATCCTTTTCAAAAGATCCGCCAGGTTGCGAAGTGTTGATAAAATGGCGTCTCGCGAGAAATTATTGTTTACAAATTCAAATAAATGTGAATTGTGAGCGAAGTTTTGAGGTGTTTGTTGCTCTGATGATATTTATAACAGTAATTTACCAGTTATACAATAGGTCAAATAACTATATCGAAGAAATACGATGTATTAATTCCATACGGGGGCTGTATTCGGCCAAGACATCAGAAATAAATTAGAATCTATGATGATTGTGGTCCACAAACAAGTCATCATCCAGGTATATTTCAGTTCCCAATTGTATAAACGAATGGTGAGTACCTCAATTCATGAAATATATAATCTGGACCTAAGAAACATGACTTTGTAGCCATATAACAGAAGTACATATCACTCTATTGAATGGAAGAGGCCTCTGTTTAACAGTCAATAATCGATTGAAGACACTCCGATATTTTGTTGAATTCATGACTAGGTTCTGCCAAAGTATAACCTATACTTTGTGGTTCTGCTATGAGTACCTACCCAAGCACAGCATTACAGCAAGCTACACAATGGGATTGAAAAACTTATTGGACAGGCATTGAGAACACTATCTATCTCATTATCATTCAATTCATCATGTGAGTATATTTACTATATTTTAAAAACACCATACAATAGGTACCTACCTAGATTCCTAGTCAAGTGCACATTTTTGTAACATATTTTGGATGAATGTGGCTATTATTATAAGTTATTTTGTAGGCAATTTGCTTTTTTGGCACCAAAAATTCATGAGATGAGATTCAATGAAAAAGAAAAAGTTTCTATATCCTAAATGATTTTCATCTCTCATATTATATTGATATACCTTTTCGAGTGATCAATCTATATTTGTCTAGCAAATTTCATGCAGAATATTATCTATTTACAGCCACAATATTTGGCTTTATTTTAATTTGAGATGTTATTCAAAAATATGTTTTACTGATTAATGTGTGAATTATGAAAAGTTTCATATTCAATTCTGTGAATCCTAGATTAGTGATATAATGTCCTAGATACTATCATAAAATAAGTAATACTAAGATAACACTTTGCTTTTCAGGTTACTGCATAGACATTTGATAATGTGAGGAAAGTCTGAGAACATTCTCAATTCACAACTTCAATCAACTGGATGCACATCACCATTCTTCCAAATCTACTACAGGATATCTCCACATTGGATTCCATATATTGCCCAATCACTAGTGAAAATATCAATTTTTTAATTGAGAGTTTCAATTAATGCAATCCAGAATAATTTTGACCTTCTTTTTATTCATTTTTGTCAGTTATTTTGCATTCATTGGTAGATAACTATGTCTTTACCATTTTTATAAAATGTTTGTGTTCAAAAAGTTACATTTATGCTTTTATGTACTTGAATGTATTTTCTTTTTTATTCACATACACATGATATTATTAGGGAACTAACTAGTTTTCTTGTTTAGTATATAATATTGTTCATCAAATGAGTTATTGAATATAATCTGCGCTGACATTTTGTAAATGTAGATGAAGAATCCATGAAACAATCAGTAGATGGAGATTTTGTTCAGTATTCCAATAAAATATATAATAAACAGAACTAGCAGAGTTAATCAATAAGAAGTATGGATATCAGTATCAACCTCAGAATGTATACAAATTGCAAAGTCAAGGTTTTCAAAAATTTTAACAATTGATGAATCAATAAAAAGCCTTGGAAAGTTTTTAATCATTTCAGTTTATTCTTTATGAACATTATCAAATGAAATAATAGATTCATTTGCCATAAATTGAATATAAAAGAATAATGTTTCATGAATAGCTTGCAATAAGGTGAAACTTACCTTGTAGTGCATCAGATATGATGGGAGTGATAATATATTCTCTCATAAGTCAGAAGTTTTATTCAATTTGCATTAGTCTACATTAATACTCTGAATAAGTGTGTCTGTAACAAGCTTTCTTTCTTATATTAGGCTCAATAGGCTCCCATCGAGGCTCCCATGGAAGAATATCAAATCTTGTACATGGTTTGGTTTTTAATTTTGATATTTGGTGTCAAATAATGGAAAGGGAAAAAGATTGTCAACATAACACACCAATTTATAATTTTGAAAAATTTATTCACATAATGGAATTTCCATAGTATGCGCTTTGATCCTCGCTGGACTAGAGGAAAATTTCTGCAACCTGTGCCCACTAAGGATCTCATCAGGATATAGTTTCCATTGAATATATAGTACATTGTCCTACACCAAAGACATTCAAAAATGTCTTTGCCCTACACAAAGATCAATTGAATAATATAGTAATCTATTTGATGAAATGCATGTGAATATATTATATTTTGAGTAGATCTTGTATAAATAAACGAAAGAAGCATCAGATTGTCCACAAAATCACAATGTTCACTATTCAGAATAAACTGAAACAACTAGAAAACACAATCGTAAAATCTCAAAAACCAGAAACAACCAAAGTCAAATTGAATGAAATGATTGTGAATTAAACACTTATAACACTGCTGGTCCAACTAAAAATACTAATTTCGAATCGAAAAACGAATTTTCAAATAATTTAATCTTGACAAAACTGCACAAGCGAAAAATTTGTGAATGAACCGATTTGATCGCCATCTACATGTGAAATTTGGTAGTGTGGCCATCAAAAAACTCATCCAGTGATTTTGACGAAAAACAATTGAAGAATGCACACACCAGGTATTGTAAGCATCTCACTCACAGCCAAAGAACCTTTTCAGCGAGCAAGCAAGACTACGATTGCTAGATGGATAAAGCAAACACTAGGAAAAGCCGGAGTGAACACCAATATTTTTTCTGCATATTCTACGCGTCACGCTTCCACATCAGCATCTGCTAGGAATGGAGTATCGTGGGATGCGATTAAGAACTCTGCAGGGTGGTCGAAAACATCCTCTACTTTTGCCAGGTTCTATAACCGACCTATCAGTAATGACCCGCATATGTGTTTGCGAAAGCTATAAAAGATAATAAATAACATATAAGTATAATAAATAAGTAGGCATAGTTTGAACTGAATTTCAATGAAAGTTTTATTAATGTTGGATCCTAGTCATAACCCCAATAAAAATATCTACTAGTGGCAACATTTTACATTTTACACCTTTGAACATCTACATAGTAAAAATGTGATCTTGAGGGCGAGGCGCTGTTGTATAATTATACGATCAAACGAACTTACCTGTGAAGTTCGAGCGCCTCGCCCGAAAAGATCACACCCTCCCAAAAAAAAGCCCACGCCCACGACCCAATAAATGTTGCCACCTTGTTGCCACCGTAAAAAGTAAAAAACGTAATGGAGGAACGAGTCATAGGAACCATGGAATATATAAGCACAGCATGCACAGAGCTGAAAGTGTCAACTGTCAGTGCTTAAAAATGTGTGACCAGATAGCACCTACAGGCGGTACTACATAGTAAAAATGTGATCTTTTCGGGCGAGCCGCTTAGTATAATTACGATCGAACTTCACAGGTAAGTTCGTTTGATCGTTCGTTTGATCGATAATTAAAAACTTTCTCTGCAAGTATTCAAATTTCAAATATTCACCTTCTGATACTAATGACAGAGATGAGTTACGATGCTAATGACGTGTCGTGCATCAAACATCGAAATGGAAATCTCTTACAGATTCCTGTGAATCTATTCCATTTTCATTAAAAATCTGTTACAATAAATCGAGCACCTGGCAACACAACAAACATGACACTGTCAATGTGTCAATAATATGTAAATATTCACATGCAAAAAAGTCACAACGTTTTTATACATTTGATATTACCTTGATTATCAAGGATATTACACATTTTACAATATATAAATTGATATTCATATCTAGGAATATTTCTAAAATGTCTGTGGAATCGATCAAAGAATACAGCAGTTTATTATTAGTTAGAGATAAGTCCCGCTCAAAAGCTACAGGGATAAAATTTACTATTCATGGTTTCAAAAAAAAATTTGCAGTAAATGAAACTCATGTATATTCTCCAGTATTTTTTGTAAGGAACCTGAAATGGAGAATATATGTTAGGAAAATCAAAGATAAAATAGGATATTTCATAGAGTGTGTTGAGGAAAACTTCAAGGGGTGCCCAAAATTAACTTGTAAGGCAGATGCTGTATTATTTCTACTTGCATCTGATAGAATTATTATGGAGAGAAAAATCCAGCATAGATTTAACATTGAAGAATATGATTTTGGTTTTGCAACTTTTATCACTTGGAGTAAACTTTTGGAAGAAGATTGAGCAGATGACTTGATAGCAGAAGTATTTATCATTGCAGAAAAACCAGAAAATAGTTCTGGCAAAGAAACATCTTCAGAAAATCTACATGAACAGACAAACCAAGGTAAATAATTATGTATACCTACAATAATAATAATAATAATAATTTGTCTTTATTCATATTGTCAATGATTATCAGGCAAAGGTTCACCTGGGATCAGAATAAATTGAATCAACAATATGAAAGGGTGGAATTCAGTCGCCCCTATCTGAAGATAGTGGTAACTGCTCTTCCATCCAACTAGTTTACCATCCTTAACTCATACCTTGACCCATACCAACATCATAACATATGTTCTTATCATAATAATAATAATAATAATAGTCGCCTTTTACTAATTATAGGGTACAAAATAAGGTAATTTTGCACTTTGAAGAAAATTTTTGTTGGTACTTACGTATTTTGACCTGAAAAACACGAATTTCATAATATTATCGTGAACATATCTCCAGTTTTCGAGATAATCGATGCCAAAGTTCGAAATTTCACCTTCTTTGTATGGCAACTTTTGGGCAAGCATTGTATCTTCTTAGATCCTAGGACATTATATGCATTTACCATGATTAATTATTATTTTTATGTAAGAAAAACATCATAAAAATGTAGTTTTTCCGTATTTTTCCTATTATTTCTTAAAGGCTACATAAACAACGGCCATTTTGAAAACCTCTGTGCAAATCTTGAGGGAATAAAGGTGGATTCATAGCTGCCGTATAGCAACACGAGTCAGTGATAAGTGTTCTCTCTCTTCAATACATGTCAAAAAGAAAGATGGTTATCAGTTAAAGAAGGTGAAATTTCGAACTTTGGCATCGATTATCTCGAAAACTAGAGATATGTTCACGATAATACTATGAAATTCGTGTTTTTACTAAGTACCAACAAAAATTTTCATCAAAATATAGATCGCATGATAAGTGCAAAATCACCCAAAATATATTTTTTATTATGGTCGTAATGGAGCGAGATTTAGCTTAAGCTACTCTTACACCGAACTCCAAAACGATCATTACATTCATCAAAACATAAAGAAAATCAGCACAAATTCTACAGTCATCAATGATAATCATGATAAGAAGAACAAAAAAGATAGTGACTGAATAGAGAACCTCTATAAAGTTAGCAAAACCACTTGCGAGGAAATCGATAAAACCTATCCCAATAATTGGTGAATAATTGTCGAGAATTTGTCGTGAAGAAAAAAAAATTGTCGCGCCCTTAGTTTTTTTATATGGGGTGGCTGTGCTAACTTAATATTGAGTTAGCACAGCCACCAAAATAAAAAGACAAGTGAGCATCGTATATATATTTTTTCTGGTTATCAAAAATTGTCGAGTGATTGTCGAATTTCGTTCAACGTGAAAAATTGCCCAAAATATTTTTTTATAGCATATATCTCCATTTTTCCAAAGATTTCCTTGAATCCTTGGAAATTTCGAGTAGCTGGCAACACCGCGCTAATATTTCGACCTATTGCGAGTGTTTTAGGGTATATATTTAATGAATATCCAAATTTTTTTCAAAGAAATGAAATTGATAGGTATATGGTATATAAATTAGCTTAAAATTGAGTTTCCAGCATTGCAGACTCGAGTCCAGCCATCAACATGATTGAATATTTTTTCAGATCGGTGGTAACTCACGAAGTATTGATTGAATATGCGAAACATATGTGTCGTAAAACCCTCGATTTCTCAAAAGCAAAAATCTACCATTAGGTAGGTACTAATAGAGGAATCTCTTATTCACAACCGGCGTACACACCTGTAACTTTGTGAACTTTTCTTCTACTCATCCAGAATTTCATTAAACAATTGTCGGATGAACAGAACATATTTGTCGTGAACGAAAATCAATTGTCGCGACTTTTGTTTCTTTATACGGGGTGGCCATGTGAACTCAATATTATATTTCACGCCTTGTTCTCAAGATCATATGTAGTACTCCCGATCCCCGCATAATCGCACGATATTCAAAGCTCTCAAAAATTGATAGGATCCGTGTTCGGTGCTATGCAACATCCACGGTCCCGTCCGTCGTCGCACCATCCACACCCACAATTCTCATTCTTTCGTTCGTGCGCAACAAGGTTGCACGGTTTTTTCGAGCTCTCGAAATAAAAAATATAAAATTGTTTTAAAAAGAAAATACGTAACGACACAAGAGAGGAAGATCATCAATATGATTTCCTCAAGTTCCAGTAGTGCTGATGTGGACCACAAAATGAAATATTTACGACGGGAAGTAAAGATATCGTAGAAGAAGGTTAGATGGTCCAGAGATATGGAGGATAAAGAAAATGGCCGGTATTGGTATTGTAAAAAACAACGAAGGTTTTGTCTGAATTCGCTTCCAGCGATTCAATATTCGATTTGAGTGGACCATCTATGGAACGCCGTTTTACCATTTATTACTTGGTTGTTTCTTAATATATTTTTCATATTTAAAATGTTTAATATATGTTTTTGAGGTAATGACAAAGTACATGTCATTGATTTTCTTGTTTTATTTTGTTTGTTGCCTACGTATGTCGCATGAATTGAATTGTTTCATGAATTATTTCGAGCAATTCTCACAATTCCTGTAATTCAAAGACAGTTCTGAACATAGCATCATTCATAATAATTCATGTCACTTTTGTATCCATCAACCCAGAAAATGTATATTTAATTTTATAATGGAAATATTATTGTATAGAATTTTTTATTGAATTCGAACGAATAATATTCAGTCATTCAGTGGTTTTCCGTTGATTCGTGAATTTTATTGTTTGATGAACGTTTGTTAACAAGAGTTTAAATTCGCTCATCTACTCTAAACGATAGTTCATAAATATTCAGATATCTTATTAATTCATGTAACATTTCAGTTCTTCAATCAGGAAAATACATATCATTGAAATTTTACAATTGAATGAAAGAATGAATTAAATTGTTTGATGTTCATGGTAATAAATGTATTTCAATGATTATTAATCATTTAAATTCAGCGCTACGGATGCGACTGTTGCGCCGTATTAAAATGATTAACAATCAAAAAAATTCAAACAATTAAATTCATCAATCTTGTCAATTGAGAAATTTTTGTGAGAGTTTTTCTGTATGAAGAATGTGACTGATACAGTCGCAAGTTATGTGGTTGAATGATTTGAATTGTTTAATGAAAAATATTTGTCAATCCTTTGAATTATTCACATACCTACCTAATTTTCTAATTCATCAATGTTATATCCTTCCAACATAATAATTCATGTTAAATTTCAATGCATCATTCTGAAATTACCTTTCATGAATAAAATCAATAAATTAATAGGATAAATTAAATTGTTTGATCATAATAGTAAATCCCGAATTAAAATGATTGTTGATAATTTTAATTGGGCGCCACAAGCGTGCGGTTGTGAAGTGTACTAAGCTATATGGATTGTGGCAACAGCGTACCAGAGACTGAGCCTACCTTAGATCTTACAGCCAAGTACAGCCAAGCGTGTCTTGTCTGCAAGAATTCAAATCCACATGAATACAATATTAAAATCCACCAATAACAACCATTTACGTTTTGGCGGTAGGTTCGAAATGGTTGGTATCGATAAAGGCGGTATTGACGAAGGTTTATTGACATCAATGAAGGCAGGGATCATTACTATTAGTAAATTTTTGAAGAAGGAAAATTTTATTGAATAAGAAAGGAAAATTTGAACGCGCTATCGCGCTATATTCATCTAATGATACTTACCTGACCTGAACGTGCTAACCTATCAGTAGATCATTATTTTCAGTAGATTTTTGATGAAGGGAAAGTGGAACGAAAAAAATCGAATTTGAACGCGCTATCGCGCTATATTTATTCAATGAGACTTACCTGACCTGAACGTACTAACCTATAACTAGATCACTATTTTTCGGGACCTTTGAGGAAGGAAAATTTGATTAAAAAATGTGATCTTCAACTACTGGGTGCCCGGTCAAATATATTTAAAACTTTTGACTAAAAAAAAAATACTTTTATGGGAATAGAACCCTGGGCGCCAGTTTTCCAAGCTAGAATGTTACTCTGTGACCATCTTGCTTTTTTAAATTAATTTGCTAGCTTTGTTTTCCATCGGACTGTTGTATCAAATCCTTCGTTATACGCAGGCGCAAATATAATAGTTCTGATTGGTGGATTTTAATAGCTATGCTTGTATTCATGTGAATATGAATTCTTGCGTCTTGTCTTGGAGTCTTGGTCATAGATCTTACTGCTTACGCTAGATCCGGCATCCTGTAGTAATTTTTAGGTCAAGAGGGGTCTGCAAGAAATTAGGGGTCACGTGGGACCACACATTTGTATGGTCAACAACTGAAACGACCAATCAATGGCTTAGTACTTTCAACCCCCCCGGACCTACAATACAAGTAACCTGGATACCGGATCTAGCGTAAGCAGTAAGATCTATGGTCTTGGTTGTTCGTGGTTCGAACTTTGGCATCGATTATCTCGACAACTAGATATATGTTCACGATAATATTATGAAATTCGTGTTTTTCAGGTCAAAATACGTAAGTACCAACAAAAATTTTCATCAAAATATAGAATATGATAAGTGCAAAATTACCAATCGATATAATAGGTATTTGAAATATGCACATTTCTAAGTGATTTGTGCCAGAAACATAAGTACCATAAACCACCCCATTGAATTATTGGCTGTTCATTCCAGCTTTAACCAGTTTCTTGAAAGAATAATAATTTTTGGAATGGTTCAGAATCTGTTATACTTATCAAGCACCTTATTGTTTTGCATTACTTTTGAATTTTTTAATAGATCCCATATCAAGCCTGCTTAACCACTACATAGTTACTTTCGCTCATTTGTGACTGTATTCTTGTCAAATTCATCATGCATTCTGTTATTTCACATGAGAGTCTTTCTGAATTGAAGGCATATCCCTGATTTATTAGTCTTTCTGCATGAATGAGAGTGTATCGTATTCTTTGTTTCACAGCAGATACATCCATAATAATGAACCTGAATAGGTATTCCCGATGGTATTCCTGATTCAATATGCTTCACGTATTGATTTACCAAATCCAATGATTTCATTGAATTGACTGTTTTAGTTGTCTCGCTGATGATGAAAATATACCATATACATCTCTGTCTATCAATCTTAAATTCAAAATTCTAAAAGATTACTAAGAATTCTAAGATAAGATCTGTCAAGTAGTCAAAACAAAAACAAAGCAGTGTTGCCACACAATCCATATAGCTTTCAGTACACTTCACAACCGCACGCTTGTGGCGCCCAATTACAATTATCAACAATCATTTTAATTCTGGATTTTCTATTATGATCAAACAATTTAATTCATCCTGATAATTGTTTGATTTTCATGAAAGGTAATTCCAGAATGAGGAATTTGGAATGTTACATGAATTATATATGTTGGAATGAGGATATGAAAAGATTGATGAATAATAAAATTAAGGTATAGTATTTGCATGAGGTATTCAAAGGATTGGCAAATATTTTTATTATACCATTCTAATCATTCAACCAAACATAACTTGTGACTCTTCAGTAATATTCATCATACAAAAGGCTTTCATCAAAATTCCCCAATTGACAAGATTGATGAATTAAATTGTTTGAATTTTTTTGATTGTTAATCATTTTAATACGGCGCAACAATCGCATCCGTAGCGCTGAATTTAAATGATTAATAATCATTGAAATACATTTATTACCATGTTCATCAAACAATTTAATTCATTCATTCATTCAGTTGTAAAATTTCAATGATATGTATTTTTCTGATTGAAGAACAGAAATGTTAATGAATCAATAAGAAAACTGAATATTTCTGAACTATCGTTTGAAGTAGATGAACGACGCATTGAAACTCCTAAAACAAATATTCATCAAACAATTTGAATTATAATTCAAATGAGCAAAACAGATTAATGGAATCATTTTCTCGCATTTATGCAAGCATTTACTCCCAGAACTATTTTAATTATTGAATGAAATAAACATTACTTTGATTGATGGATACAAATGGTGCATGATTTTTTATGAATGATGTTAGGTTCAGAACTGTCTTCTGAAATACAGGTATTTGATTGATTGATTCGAAATTCACATTTGAACAATGCAATTCATACAATTACAAACAAATAAAATGCCAATATTCTATAATTAATCATTTATATTTCTATCAATAATTCAATCAATCACTTTTATTTTGAGATCCAAATTGTTTTGAAATAAAAATTAAACACCGGAAAGATGAATTTTCTGTTTGAACTAAAATATTAATTTATTTGATGTATTATTAAACATATTTCACGAAACTTTATGATTCATATAACAATATTTTTTCATTAACCGGAATAACAAATATTTTTCAAATGGAGTAATTAAATTGATTATTGATTTTCAATAATCATTGATAATTGTATATGCCTTCAGCCATTACTTTAGTTAAGCCGATTTATATTTATTGACCAAACTTCAAATTGTATCATTTCTTTTCACCATTAAATATATTATATGAATTTGAATGGTTACCATTATCATGACTAATAAAAAAAAACGCTTTCATTTGAATTTCATTCAGAAAAATGTATACCAATCCTAAATAAGTATTCATGAAAGAATTTTTGTAATAGATGGTAAAACGGCGTTCCATAACCATCGGACCATGAAAGTAAGTATTATTCAATACTTTATGCTGTATCTGTTTCAATTCATGAATACCAAGCTGAGAAAAAATACCTATACAATACAATATTTTTATGCTAGCCTAGTTGACCTGTGTGGGTCTTTCCAGTATTTGACAGCTATTATATAGCCAGCCCTGGTTGACCTGTGTAGGTCTCTCAGAAGGTCATGTATATGACAGCTTTTATAGTATAGCCAGCTCTAGTTGACCTGTGTGGGTCTTTTGGAAGATCAAGTATTTGATAGTTATTATATAGCCAGCCCTGGTTGACCTGTGTAGGTCTCTCAGAAGGTCATGTATATGACAGCTTTTATAGTATAGCCAGCTCTAGTTGACCTGTGTGGGTCTTTTGGAAGATCAAGTATTTGATAGCTATTATATAGCCAGCCCTGGTTGACCTGTGTAGGTCTCTCAGAAGGTCATGTATATGACAGCTATTATACAGTGTGTACCAGCCAAATGGAATAAATTCGTTAATAAATAAACGGTGGCGTTTTAGGAAAAAAGCTCGGACACGTCGATTTGTATCTTTAGTTGCGCTTTAAAAAAAAAAAAACTTTCTATACAGGGTGTGTCATGCCACAGTGGCCAATATCAACTTTCTTATTTTAAATGCAACACCCTGTATTTTATTTCATTTTCAGATTCTTCCTGAAGAGCTGATTTCGTCGATCTATCATACTTGGGGTATAGCGCGTAAGATTACAGAGATATAGGGTGTGAAAAATCGAGATTTTTCAAATTTAGGAATTTTTTGTGCCGAAACTATCCATTCTTGCTCAAAACGGTTTACATGTCCCTGTCTCAACTTTCCATTTACTATCGATTGATATTTAATTGAAACAAATACGGGTGGTTCAAAATTTTGAGATTTGCATCACCTTCTATTTGTTTCTATTAAATGTCAGTAGATAGTAAATGAAAAGTTAAGATAGGGACATGTAAGCCGTTTCGAGCAGAAATGATTAGTTTCGACACAAAAAATTCCTAAAGTTGAAAAATCTCGATTTTTCACACCCCATATCTCTGTAATATTTCGCGCTATACCCCAAGTATGATAGATCGACGAAATCAGCTCTTCATGAAGAATCTAGAAATGAAATAAAATACAGGGTGTTGCATTTAAAATAAGAAAGTTGATATTGGCCACTGTGGCATGACACACCCTGTATAAAAAGTTTTTGTTTAAAAAAAGCGCAACTAAAGATACAAATCGACGTGCCCGAGCGTTTTTTCTAAAACGCCACCGTTTATTCATTAACGAATTTATTCCATTTGGCTGGTACACACTGTATAGTCAGCCCTAGTTGACCTGTGTGGGTCTCCTGGAAGGTCAGGTACCTGACAGCTATTATATATCCAGCCCTAGTTGACCTGTGTAGGTCTCACAGAAGGTCATGTATATGACAGCTATTATATAGCTAGCCCTAGTTGACCTGTGTGGGTTTTCTGGAAGATCAAGTATTTGATAGCTATTATATAGCCAGCCCTGGTTGACCTGTGTAGGTCTCTCAGAAGGTCATGTATATGACAGCTATTATATAGCCAGCCCTAGATGGCCTGTGTGGGTCTTCTGGAAGGTCAAGAATTGACAGCTATTATATAGCCAGCCCTAGTTGGTCTGTATGGATCTCCTAGAGGATCATGTTGGTGACAATTGTTTTGCCCTTGGTTTGTATAGATCTTCTAGATGATCAGGTTTGTGACAAATCTATAATAGTATATATTAATTCTAGTTGACCTGTGTGGGTCTCGAGGTACGCCTGCTAGAAGGTTCAACCCTTGTTGATCTGTGTGGATCATCTAGACTCTTGAGGTTCATGTTGTGACAATCAATATATAATTGAATCCTGTTGATCTGTGTGGATCTCCTAGCTAGAGGATCATGCTTATGACAAACAATTTTTTGACCTTAGTTGGTCTATAATATCCTATAGTAGCATATATTAGTTGCCAGTGACCTATGTCTTAAATAATAATAATAATTAACGAGCTTTATTGGATACCCAAAAGGCTACCAACCGAGGTCCTTCAGCCTGTGTTACACAGTGATTATATAATGGATGAAGGTCTTGTTATTGTTCTGTTTTTTTTTAGGTAGACATGGAACAGAGAAGAGCAATGGTGAAAAAGATTCACTATCCATATAATTTATAGAGGTATCATGCTTAGACTCACTGATTCCTAGCTATTTGCTTTCCTGAAATAAGTCCAAAAGTGGAAGTTTCTTCTAATGAGGAAGTCCTAAAAGGGATGGTTATTTAAAAAAGATGCAATCACAGATGGGGCAAGCCTGTTAGCCTTGGCCAAGCACTTTCTGTGGTATTGAAATAAATAACAACCTCCAAGTTTCTAGCATTCAATTAAGTCTTGGATTACTTTTAATATCCTCTACAGAACATGCCATTTTGTATCCTACCTCGAGTACAATGTCAAACGTGCCATCTAGCTTCAAACCCCTTAAGCTACCCGACCATTATTGGTTGCCTACCTATAAGGCCTGATGGCACACCTTCCATCCTGTTGAATGATGTATAGAGGAGGAGGGGAGAAGGCAATAATCTACAATAGTAGAGCTGATAAGTGAGGAGGCCTAGTTAATAACAGATTTACACCATGAGGAGGCTAAATCTAGACAGACTGATTAGTCTTAACTTATTAGACAAGTCCTTGAAGGGCTATTTGAAGGGCATGATTCAGCAGAAAGGCTTAAATCTTTATTAGAAGCTATTGAGAAATCAGCTGAGAGATTGAAGAAAACCTTTCAAGCAAGGGCTGGAAAATCTATACTTTTTTCCAAAATATGTGTAATACCTACATAGGCAAGTGACAGCTCTGGGTGGGCAGAGACATCAGTTGAAGACCTGGAATCAACAAGTTGCAAGGCTCCCAGTTAGCCATCCTCCAGTCTCTAAGAACAAATATCAATGTCACCAATATGGGACATCACAGGGAAAGGAGAAAAAGAGGGAGAGGAAGCCATAGTCATAGAATATTCCCAATCAATAGGGCAGGTCATTTACCATTTTCTTGAAAGCATGGAGAGAGACCAAACAGTTAGGTATCTTGTCTTTGGTTCAAGGTTACCAAGAGGAAGGTCAATCAACGTAGAAGTAAAAATAAGGACATCAACTGAAGGTTGAAATATAAAGGGTTTTTTGAAAACTTAGTTGCAAAGCAACCCTCTAAGTCTCATTGAGACTTGTATGAGTGAGGAAGACGGGGACCTTAGTTAGAAATGACAGTCTTGTGAGGGACAATTCATTTCAAATAATGTTCTAGTTAAAAACAGAATGGTAAAAATTGTATGATTTTAAACTTGATAGAACTGGAAAAAAGTTTTAGTGTTGAGCATATCAAGATGGAGGATATGAAAACTAACCAATCAGAAAACTAAAAATTGGTTTCTAGCAACCATATAGACCTAAGGAAGCCTATTCTTGTTCAGGGTCTGTAAGACAGAAAATTTCTGTGATTTGAAATTAAGGGAACACTGTATGAATATACATGATCCCATTTGGCTTATATAGGGCACCATTGTATTTACTTACTCAGGTGAAGCCTGTTACTTATTTTATGAGAAATTTATTATCTGTATAATTTATATTTATGATTTTTATTATTGGGGGCGTCCGCACGGGCTGCCTTAAAATTTTCAACTGCAATATGTTGGAAAATCTGAGTGTCATAATAAATTTTGAAGATTTAGTACCTACCCAATATGCAATGATGATTATTGGGGTTTTTCTTTTTTGATTCAGAAAGTACAAAAAAGGCAATTTTAACCTTTCTAATGTGGGGACCCCCATGAAAAAATGCTCATTACATTTCCTTGTACAATTGTTGGTGAGCTGATAGCAGCATACCCAACTGTCAGATAGTTTGATGTAAGTATGAAAAGATTTGGAAGGCTTAGCCTTTAGAAAGTCTGGGGACAATAATTACAATAGTTAATTGGTATTCCCAGATACTTGAGAGATGATTTTTCATTTGGTGGAAATATAATATACTAAATATAAAAATGTCTGAGGGCCATTGTTTCTGGAATGATTTGTATAAATCATATCATATCAACAGCAGAATTGTTGGCCACAAATTTTAGATGAAACGATTTGCAAATCATTTAAGAGACTGCATCATCCTCTATAGAGAAAATTTTTCCTTGTGGGCAGGTTATTGTCCAGTTGTATCTTCAGAAGAAAATTCCAGAGCCTACCATTGCATGACAGCTTCGATTACACTCAACACTTTGAAGCAATATAGCAATTGCTTGAAACTATGGTGGGATTTTTTGCATCAGGAAGCTGAATATTTTCAATAGTTCAATAACGAATATTTATGTTGGACACTCAATTGTACAAGATCAACTCTTGCTATAATTCAGTCTTCTGAACTTGGTTCTGATTATAGGGTCAAACGTTTTTTCAAGGGAATTCAACACCTCAGACCAAGAGTGTTCCCAGGTAATACTTGGAATCCATCCATATGTATTTGGAATACTTGAATATTTTGTTTTCCTAACGAATATATATTCATATTTGGAACTGTTAACTAAAACATTGTTAACCCTAGTAGCATTCATTACAGCACATAGGGTGCAGACTTTATTTATTTATTTAGATATTAATAATGTTTGAAATTCATAATCTTCAAAGAATTGAAACGTTAGGTAGAGACAGAGGCTCCAACCGGTGTTAAAGGTATATTTCTTATTTCACCATCAAAACCTGTTATGTGCAGACATTTTTCAAACCTACACCACCATGCATCATCTCAATCGTTGAGCAGGTGGATTAATATTATTCTGGATAGAAGTGGGATTGACACTAGTATATTTGCAGCACATAGCACCAAGCATGCGATAACATCTGCAGAAAAGATAAATAGAAATGGGCTTTCTATTGATGTAATTGTAATTCGCAATAGGTACTGATGGTTGGACACAACTCTGAAACCTCAAGGTTTCATAATAGACCAGTAGTTGAAAGGATAGATTATAAGGATCAATGGGCATTTTAAAAATATGATGGTTTGTTTTCAGCTATACTTCATTAGTAGTTGTAGGTGATGGGAAGTTTTTGATTCCTGTTGTATGTATTTCTGTTGTTTTGCCAGTAAAGTGGCGGTTTATTTGGTGCTTTATAAAATATTAAAATTATATAAAGACATATATTAAATATATTCTGAGTGTATAATTGGAAATGGTTTATCGAATGAATATGTTGACAATGTGTCATCAATAATTCTGACTTCTATAATGAACAAAACAATAACAATTGAAATTATTGGGGCTCTACTGAGGAATTTCTAAACACTGGTATTCTCTGAAAAATGCTTCTAGTGAATTCAGGGATCTCAAATATCTTTAAACATCTACATATTATCTTGAGAACAAGGCGTGAAATATAATTAGAAGATTAAACGAACTTACCTTTAAGTGAAGTTCAATCTTAATTATATGTAACGCCTTGTTCGAGATGATCATACCCACCCTAAACCTGTCGAATGGGGATCCCAACCCATGATCATCAATATTTGAGATCTTTATTTTAGGGCCACTTTATAAAAAACTTCAAGACCTAAGATTTATCACCTAACATTTAATACTTATCACTTATGACAGATGAATCATGGAAATATCATTGGTTGTGTTATAAAACCATTTAAAACTTATGATTTTACACCTAAGACTTAGGGTGACTTTATAAAAACTTTTAACATTTAAGATTTATCACCTAACATTTAAGACTTAAGAGCTGATCAGTTCATTCTGTTATAAAAAAACTTAAGATTTAGGAATATTTGACATGGAACAAATAATTTTGACGTTGACAAGTTCTAACCTATATCTATTATTATTGTTTTTGTTAGAATTTTCTTAAATTTTAATCAAATATTATTTGTGTCATGGACGATATGCTCTATTAATTCAACAAGTTGAAGAATTCAGGCATATTTATGATAAAAAAATAGTTATTCTGAAATAAACTCGCCAGGAAAACTGCCTGGAAAAAAATTGGCCAAATATACCTATCTTAGGAAACTGCAGGTAGAAATGGAAAATTGAATTACGGAATACATTTCCATCATGATTTGATACTGGACAGCCTACATCAATGAAGATGAATTTATGAGATGCATCACAGATAGCCATCAATACTATGCTTGAAAGTCTTCTTGTAGGAGAAGTATCCTGTTCCAGCATGTTTTGTATTTTGTATCTGAATATGCTTTCCATCAAGGGCACCAATGTAGTTTGGCATATTCCATTTTTCATAAAATTCCATGGAGATTCCATGCCAATCGATTTTTTCAGTAAATTTTCCACAGTACATTGCTGTTTTCCTCTATATGATGACATGTGTACATAGTAGTCAGTCCAACATAAGCAATTTGCTGCATAGAGCATCCCTCTGATCTGACAAATAGCTATCAATTGGAGTTATTATTGATGACATCGATTTCAAAATAGAAAACTATGTCACTTTTATAAAAAAATTGATAAACGCAACCAAATAATTACAGACTATCCACACCAACAAATAATATTCGAAAATATAACCCAAAATTCAAATATCGCGGGAAACAGTACGTCACTTTTCGTTGCTCGAACATGCGCATCTCCTATTTTCATTTATGATCATTTATTATCCATTTCTTAAGTTGGAAGTTGGTCATCTTCTTAAGTCTTAGGTGTAAAATCATAAGTCTTAAATGGTTTTATAACACAACCAATGATATTTCCATGATTCATCTGTCATAAGTGATAAGTATTAAATGTTAGGTGATAAATCTTAGGTCTTAGAGTTTTTTATAAAGTGGCCCTTAAGAAGATGACCAACTTCCAACTTAAGAAATGGATGATAAATGATCATAAATGAAAATAGGAGATGCGCATGTTCGAGCAACGAAAAGTGACATACTGTTTCCCGCGATATTTGAATTTTGGGTTATATTTTCGAATATTATTTGTTGGTGTGGATAGTCTGTAATTATTTGGTTGCATTTATCAATTTTTTTATAATAGTGATAAGACCATGGGCATCATTTACTTCATGTAGTTTGCTCATGATTTTTGGATTGAAATACAAAGTTAAACCCATACATAGGAAAAAGAATACCCTTTCCAACTCCATTTTTATTTGAACATGATGATGGATAATATGGATATCGGACAGTTTTCTATTTTGAAATCGATGTCATCAATAATAACTCCATATTATAGCTATTTATCAGATCAGAGGGATGCTCTTATGCAGCAAATTGATTATGTTGATGGACTGACTACTATGTACACATGTCATCATAGAGGAAACCAGCAATGTACTGTGGAAAATTTACTGAAAAAATTGATTGGCATGGAATCTCCATGGAATTTTATGAAAAATGGAATATGCCAAACTGTATTGGTGCCATTGATGGAAAGCATATTCAGATACAAAATACAAAACATGCTGGAACAGGATACTTCTCCTACAAGAATACTTTCAAGCATAGTATTGATCGAGGTATTGATGCTATCTGTGATGCATCTCATAAATTCATCTTCATTGATGTAGGCTGTCCAGGATCAAATCATGATTCATGATGGAAATGTATTCCGTAATTCAATTTTCCATTTCT
The DNA here is from genome assembly GCA_029955515.1 of Chrysomela aeneicollis. Classification (NCBI taxonomy): domain Eukaryota; kingdom Metazoa; phylum Arthropoda; class Insecta; order Coleoptera; family Chrysomelidae; genus Chrysomela; species Chrysomela aeneicollis. The sequence goes on along the minus strand of JARUHQ010000016.1, from coordinate 8,951,156 downwards.
ACCTTCAGTTTTCTAAGATATATTTGGCCAATTGTTTTCCAGGCAGTTTTCCTGGCGAGTTTATTTTCGAATAACTACTTTGTTTAATCATAAATATGCCTGAATTCTTCAACTTGTTGAATTAATAGAGCATATAGAGAAAATTCTAACAAAAACAATAATAATAGATGTAGGTTAGAACTTGCCAACGTCAAAATTATTTGTTCCATGTCAAATATTCCTGAATCTTAAGTTTTTTTATAACAGAATGAACTGATCAGCTCTTAAGTCTTAAATGTTAGGTGATAAATCTTAAATGTTAAAAGTTTTTATAAAGTCACCCTTAGGCTTTAAAGAATGAGAATTGTGGGTGTGGATGGTGCGACGACGGACGGGACCGTGGATGTTGCATAGCACGGAACACGGATCCTGTCAATTTTTGAGAGCTTTGAATATCGTGCGATTATGCGGGGATCGGGAGTACTACATATGATCATCTCGAACAAGGCGTTACATATAATTAAGATTGAACTTCACTTAAGGTAAGTTCGTTTAATCTTCTAATTATATCGACAACTTTTTTCAACTCTGCTCTGATAGTTTATGAACAATCGTCGAACGACTGAATCCCATTTATCGTGAAACCTCGGATTCATCAACACCAAAAAGCTGCATTCAAATGATGAATAATGAAAAAAGTCGAAATTATCAGCAGTACACAAGAATACATCCCTGTAACTTGGTTAATTCTTCTCTTATCCACTGACTGTAGTTTTTTTATATGGGGTGCTAACTTAATATTAAGTTAGCACAGCCACCATAATAAAAAATCAAGTGAACATCGTATGTCTTGTTTCTGGTTATCAAAAATTGTCGAGTAATTGTCGAAACCCATTCATCGTGAAAAAGTGTCAATATTCACATTTTTCTGAAGAGTTCTTTGAATCCGTGGAAATTTGGAGTAGCTGACAACACCGCACTAATATTTCAACCATTCACGAGTATTTTAGTGATATATTTCCACATTTCTTTTCAGCAGAAATGAAATTGATATAGGTATATTGTATGAATTAGTTAAAAATTTAGTATCAGTAGAGCAGACTCGAGTGCAGCCATGTAGCCTGATTGAATATTTTTTCACCTCGGTGGTAATTCACAAAGTATTCATTGAAACATATTTGTCATGAAACCCTCGATTTCTCAAAAGCAAAAATTTTGCATACGACGGTTTGAAGGGGACAGCAGAAAAATCTTCCCAAAATTACAAAGTATACCCGGAAATACTAGTTCATTGTAAAATATGGAATGAAATAAAAAATCGTTCAAGTAGTGAAAGTTTTTGGTCTTGAAGAATTCGAGGTTTCACGATGAATGTGATTCAGTCGTTCGACGATTGTTTATAAACTATCAGAGCAGAGTTGAAAAAAGTTGTCGATTTAATATTGAGTTCACATGGCCACCCCGTATAAAAAAACAAAAGTCGCGACAATTGTTTTTCATTCACGACAAATATGTTTTGGTCATTATTCACGAGGGTTTTGAAGCTGAGATCATCCTCTATTACCAGACCTTAGTTTTTAGCAGAATGTTCGATATTTATTTGTGTTCCATTTATATAAACCTGAAAATTAGATTTAATGCATTCATATTGGTTACGAGGGGAGAAAATGAGTATTTTTGACTTGTCCGGATTGAGTCGTAAATTGCGTGAAGCACTTTTGGAGACTAATGTATTAAGGTCATCATTGAGATGCATTAACGCTTGTTGTAAGCTGTTCAGGTTGAATTTGATGGCGATCTGAGTATCATCCGCATATGCACAAACAGAACAGTTGCCTATGGATTTGAGAATATCAGCAGTGTAAATAATAAAGAATAATGGGCCAAGAATACTACCTTGTGGTACCTCAGTGGTGATATTGATGTAGCTATAATGCATACCGTTGGATAAAATCTTTTGTTTCTGGTTCGTGAAATATGGTTTGATCAAAATTAGAGCATCATTAGAAAATCCATAAGATTTCAATTTGGAAAATAGAAGTTTGTTCGAGAAATCTAAGAGTGCAAGAGCTGTACTTTCTTTTTTATCTAATCCAGTGATCAACCACTCTTACAAGAGAATCAGCTGTACTCAGATTCTTCTGAAAGCCTGTTTGACACAGCGGAATGAGTATTGGTTTCTCTTAAATCAGAAATCTGGATACAAATAAGCTTTTCGAGAATTTTTGACAAGCATGGTAAGATACTGATTATTCTCAAATCAGAGAAAGAAGTTGGCTTAGATGTTTTTGGTAAAGGTCTTCCATAAGGAAGGAACTGTCTTTTTTCTATACAGTAATTGATAAGATGAGTAATATATGGATCTATGAATGGACTGCAATGTAAGATCATGTTTATTGAAAGTGAAAATGGGATCAAGTAAATCTTTACCTCTAGTTGGTAATTTGACAAGTTCTATGAAATTGAATGAATCAAAGCAGTCTCTGATTTTATTTTCCGGTAAAAGGAAATCATGATTGAAATCGGCAAGACAAAATACTGTATCAAATTTTGGGGTTAGATCGCTCAGGATGTTATCCAAGTCTTCGACGAAATCATTGATACTGTTATTTTTCGGAGGTCTGTACATCACTCCTGCCGTTATTTTCATGTGGTTTATTTTAAATTCGATCCATAAGTGCTCGCACAATTTGTTTGATAAAATAATATCTAAGCTTATCTTACATTTAATATGGTTTTTAATAAAGAAACCTACCCCTCCCCCTCTTGATCCTCGATCTTTTCTCAAAAAATTGTATCAAGGTATATAGAAAACATCTGAGTCAACATCAGGACTCAACCAACTTTCAGAAATACCAATTATATCAATGTCCATCTCTAATACTAACTGGAAATTCATAAAAACCTGTAAATATTGACTGTAGATTCAGGTGCGCAATCTTCATTCGAACGTTAATACAATTTAGTAGACTGCCATCCCCAGAGATAATAGCAAAACTATAATTGTATATACCCAAACAATATTAAAATAATCGTATTCAAAATGTGTGCAATATAGGATGATTGAACAGAATAAAAGAAAACATAAGCATTTGTATGTGTGTACATGATGATGGTTGGACTCATAAACAAAAATTAGTAAATTTCCCTAGACATGATAAATTAATATATTTTCTGGCAGCTAAAAATAAGACAGAATTACAAAGATATATCACTCAAATAAACAGAGTTCATAGTGAGATAAAATGGTAGAATAAGCTTTTAATATTACTCAAAAACTTTCGGTATAATTCAAAGCTTGGCAGAATATTACTCAGATTGATTATGTATTATAATATCTTTGAGCTCATCGAAATAGGGTTTTTTAATGGGATTATCTACTCTCCATTTGATTATACATTCACAGTCCATACGTTTTTATTTCCATTTTTTTTTCGCAAGCACGTAGAACATTGTATCTAAAATTCGTCAAATCCTCTTTCACGATAACCCCAGTTCCTTTACATTTAGCTTTAACACTGAATGCCAGATGTTTATTTTCTACCGACCTAAATTTGACTAATATGAAATTATTTATTTTATAACAAGTTTCAATATCAGCACGTTTGATTTGGTGGAGTCCCAGCTTGACTAGCAAGAAGTTCAGTAAGACAGCTTTCGGATCATCATTATCTTTCATTTTGAGGCCGAAGAATCTCAAGTTGTTTCGTTTATTATATTGTTCCAATGCATCAACTCGTTCATCGATCAAAGAAATATTTTTCTTATTCTCCGTAGCCAGTGAATCGAATTTTGCTATTCTTTCATCCAGTTTTAAGAATTTTTCTTCTAGCTTAACGAAAATGTTGGAGGTAACCGTATCAAAAACTTTAGTAAAAACTGCTTCTAATACTTTGGAGATAATATGTTTTATTGCTTTATCGTCCATTGTGACTGTCAACACTGCAACTGCTAGAGCGTAACATCATGTATTCCTATAGAAGCAGAGCGAGCACCAGATATAACAATTGAGCTCTGACTGTATCACTGATAGATAACTGAGTGTCGATCAGGTGATCCGTGAAATCAAGTATTGCTCGATCTACCCACCTCTCTCGATTAGCAGGTCCAAGGTCACGCACACACAATCAACAATAATAATGGAGGATTTAGGTATCCCTATGTTGTGAATACTTGATATAAACAGCCAAAAGCGAAAATTGATTGTAACAAGATATTGGGCTGATGATTCGACTTCATAAACATGAACTCCAAAGAAGCCAACTTTGTACTCACGTGCATATAAGACAAAGATACACTATAGCACACTGAACCGTAATAGGGTCATGAACCTCTAAAGCTTTAGCAGAATTGATGGTCGTTTTCCGATACCTTACTAAACTTATACCGATATGCCATCAAAATTAAATCGGAATATTCTTTTATGCTTGAGAAAATCGACATCAAAAATAATTATTCTGCTGACGTCACCTGGTAGATCTGGATGGTATCGTAAAAATATCTAAAATGTAAAGAAGAAATCTCATATATAAACTCACATCATAGATAGAGTACGTACTAAGAATAACTGAGGATTCAGGAAAATACATTTATTATTTACAGGAGTGCATGACAATAAATATTTGGTTTATTAGCTTATACCTTTTACTAAAATACTTTGTGCTCACACTTCACAGGTTCTCATGATGTTCATGTACAAAGATTCAAAGAATAAGGATAAGAATTTTAACTTAGATCAAAATTATCTTCACAGCAATTACTTGCAGATGTAGCTGATGATTTCAAGAATCCACATTCGTGTTGCTACATGAAGCACAAGTCTTTGAATGCTTAAACTTTCTGAAAATAGTGGTCATCATCAGTGAAGGGTATAATGAACGCTGAACAATGAAATAAAACTCAATAGTAACTTATCTTCAATCATCCGAATATATTTTCGCAGGAAGAATTAAAATCGCCCAGTAATTTTTTACCGCCATCTGTCAAATATGACAGAGATTGTCAATTCTTCTTCCACTTCGATTAATGGAACAGAACCTGAACCAACCTACCAGGTGACGTCACATTTTTAGAAAAGGATGGAGAATTTTCGATTTTTGAATGCCGATTTTGGAAAAACCCTTGAAAATAAAAATTTCAAAAAAACATCGACGTATTCTCTGGAGACCCGCGTTTCACATATATAATTTTTGAAAAAAAGTGTACAACCCTAATATGAATTTTAGTTTGGGGACGACTTGTCTGTGACTATTCACTGTCCGACAAATTTGTCTGCATAGTTATGGTGAATTTATAAACTCAACTGAACTAAGAATACGAATTTACAACTAATAATTAACAACTTGAAGGAGGTGTTTATAAACATCAATCAATATATTTTTTTTATTGTTCCATGTCTGAAATTCAGAGCAAACAAATGGTTCTGTGTTAAGATATGCCTTATGCGCATGCATTGAATTCATAATTGTTAATTCTTAGTTGAAAAGATGAAAAATGACCATCTTCTTGTTGTTGATTATTGATTTAAATGACAGATACAAGTATATAAAACCTGTAAGGGATTTTCCTGTATTCATCTTCCTTAATTCTTATTGGTTATTAATTAAATTCTTAGTTTAGTTAAGTTCATAAATTCACCAATATGTTCAAAAAGAATTGAATGAAAATATAACCTTAATTCTAGATATTCCCACTTTGACTTTTCATTCAGCAAATATTTGTTTCATACATGATATAATAATTTGTAATAGATGAGTAAATAAAGAATAACATAGTCATTCAAGTTGACTGAACAAATGGACAAAATCAATAACCTGAAACATAAGGAGCATAAAAGAAATTGAAAATAATATATATTTTTTATTTTTTGCATTGGAGGCAAGAGAGTTTTGATATTTGTAATGTTTTCAGATAAATAAATAAAGAGCTGAATATTTATATTATTTATTTTCCCCAAAATTACTATTTTACATTTTGTATGTCAACTGAACTCCCAGGTCCTAACCGATATATTCGCTGTCGTATCATCACCTAGGTGGGAGGTGGATCGCGACGGCGATCACAATAATAATACTATTTTGTGTTTAATACTATTTCAACGAATGTTTACAGAATATAAAATAATCTATCACAATATTGAAAATATCCCATGTTTGATCGGGTGTATTTATATGCCCAACAATATGCTGCAAATAATTAGAATGAGATGTATTTTGTTTTTGAGAAGTCAAATTTTTTTTCTAAAAGCTTTATTATTTTAATAGACATGAAAAAATGCAGATACTTTCCGAGATACTTTCTCTCAGCTGTTTTTCCGTTACCTACGATGTATATTATAATATATATTATATACTATTATCATTCCACCACTAGCGTTTCCGAGCAGGCAGACCAGACGGGCACAGACTGACCATCCTTTTATTGTCAAGCTCAGGCATGAGCTTCCAAATTTTCTAGAAAATTTCCAATACCTATTTCCTCTATAGATATTATTGTATTGTTTTACAGTAAAAATTCCCAAAGTCATCCCCACAACTATTTATTCAAAGGGGGTATATGTTTCGGACATAATTATGTCCATCATCAGCCTAACATATTTAGTTCTATAAAAAACAAAGTGAATGAGCACTAGCATACCTTCAAAATTGTCTACTTACACCTCGGAGTCGAAGATTATGAATTATTTATCAAAATTTGCGAATTCAAGATGGCGGACAAGTTTTGTACTTATGTTCTGATTCGATTCGAAATTGATATGTATGGGTTTTCGGAGTCGAAGATTATGAATTATTTATCAAAATTTGTGAATTCAAGATGACGGACGAGTTTTGTACTTATGTTCTGATTCGATTTAAAATTGATATGTAGGGGTTTTCGGAGTCGAATATTATGAATTATTTATCAAAATTTGTTAATTCAAGGTAGCGGATGAGTTTTGTGCTTACGTTCAGATATGATATAAAAATTTGTATGTTGGGGTTTTCGGGGTCAGAGATTATAAATTATTCGTCGAAATTTGTAAATTCAAGATGGTGGTCAAGATTTGTGATTACAGCCGCCATCTTGAACTTATAAATTATGATGAATAAGTCATAAACCTCAATATACTAATCCTCAATCCAATCGGACCATAATCGCAAAAATCGTCGCTATCTTGGAGCCGCAATATTGAATTTACGAATTTTGAAAATCACTTTCTATTCTAATCTATTCACTATCTATTCTAATCTATTTCTATTCTAATCTTCTATTCTAAAAACCACCTTATACCAATTTTCAATCGAATCGGACCATAACATAAATCTCGTCCACCAACTTGGAGCCGCAATATTGAATTTACGAATTTTGAAAATCACTTTCTATTCTAATCTATTCACTATCTATTCTAATATATTTCTATTCTAATCTTCTATTCTAAAAACCACCTTATACCAATTTTCAATCGAATCGGACCATAACATAAATCTCGTCCACCAACTTGGAGCCGCCATCTTGAATTTACGAATTTTGACAAAAAATTTATATCCTTCTACTCAAGAACCTCTACATACAAATTTTCTATCCAATCGGACCGTAATAACAAAACTCATCGATATCTTCGAGCCGCCACTTTTTTGTAACACATGTTCTAGACATTATTGTCACCAGAATTATTAACACCCACCAAATTTCAAGTAAATCGGAAAACTAGAAGTAGGTCGAAATTCACTTGCGAGAATAACAGAACTCGAGTAAAAATATGATTTGCATATCACAAAACCCCCAGATTTAAATCCGAGAACTTTTCCGTCATATTGATTTTTGACAAAAAAAATCATAACTTCCGATCCAAAAAAACCTATATACAAATTTCGAAATAAAATTGACGTGTTGACGACATTCAGATATAACAAGACGAAATTGAATCGTACACACAACCCGAAATTGAACATGTTATGAAAATATCAATGGAGTTGAAGATCTGGCAACGCCTGGTATGATTCACAATGACTCTGTATGATTTTAGTGCAATTGCCATCTTGCTGTCAGTAGCTGAACTGAAGTACGTCATAAAATGGACCGGAATGCATTAAATCACGTATCAACTTTGTCATGTTCATCCTGAAAAACAGATTGTTTTTCTCCAACTTTTTTGTTTTGATGCATTCTTTATACTCTGAGTGATGCCATTAGCTAATTCATAATCATCAAATATATTTCTAAAACATCATTTTCGACCACTCAAATAACCTCAAAATTGATCAGTTTTAAGATTTTTTTCAGAATATTCATCCATTTTTGGGAGTTGCCATGTGTCAAACGGCATGTATTGATCCTTCATCTATCTCTGTAGCAAAAATCATTTCATTTACTCCTACCATTCGATCACTGAACATGGCAAAGCGAGCCGCTGATAATGGTTCAAAATTGTCCGTTGCGACTCCCACCTTAACCGTTTATTATTGTATTGTTTTCACGAATATTATAGGTTTTCAGTTTGCAAACGAATTCAATTATGATGGTAATGAAAAACGGCCAAAATTAAACCTGGGTGAACTTCCTAATAAAATGAAAAAACTGACCTTTCAACGAAGAGGCTTGTTCGGAACCGGTTCGTAAAAATTAAATAACACCACTATTTAATTCCACAGATTCAATTGCAATTGGCCTCGAAGACGACTTCCCTGTTGCAAAGCTAGCCAGCATTATTCCAGAAGATATCCTAGAGATACTTGTTTGTCAGATTTGTCAGAAACTTTTATCCGTGAAACCAGTGAAAATATATCCAGATGGACAAATACTCTGTGGCAGATGTTCCAAAAATGATGAAAGTGGTATAGTATCACTATTTGGAATAGTAGCAGATAATTGCCTGTTCAGATGTAACAATAGATTTGATGGATGTCGAGAATTATTAACCATCAACAATGCTGAAAAACATGAATCATATTGTCATAGTAGAAAATATGATTGTCCAATTTGTGTCCATACGAAAATTCCGACTTTCCAGTACAGAAAGCACTTCACAGATAACCACATAAAATGTGTCTTGCAAATGCCTCATTTCATTATAGATCTCGAAAATTCTTTTGATGAATATAAAATATTTCTATATGAGGTACACAATACCTTATTTTTGGTGTCATTAAACAAAAGGAATGAGCACTTGATTTTGAAAGCCGTTTTTATAGGCTCAACAGAAGACAAAAGAGAAATAAAACAAAAATTCACTTTAAATTCTATCGATTCTATTTGTCTTATCAAAACTGATGAACTAGAATGTTCAGCTTACGATTCCATTAATAAATGTGAATTTTCTATACTGGTAACTTTGGATATGATTGCGAAAAGATATATATCTGTTATGTTTCAACTCGCTGCTGTGAAGTGTGGCGAAATAATATCGCTAAAACAAACTCCTTTCACCAGCAGTGATTATTACCCTAATAATAAATGGAGTTTGAAATCGGAGAATTCACCTAGAGCTATTTTTTTATCAACCAGTGTAATAGAATCTTCTCCATATTTATCATTAGATAAAGAATCAGGATATTTGATGAAAAATACTCCAAAGGGGTCTATCAGAATCAATCTCTCATGTTCCAACTGCTCCCTACTGCAATATTCGTTGTCTGTCAATAACATTTCTGAAATTGTGTTCGTCAAATACTTATATTCCGAAAATATTTTTCATGTGATCTGTTATTATTGCCATTCGTATAGTATTGTTAAAAAAATTGAGCTCGATGAATTTTACGATATTCTATCAGCATCAACTGTTACGAAAATTTTATATTTTTGTAAATGGAAATGTGGAGGTTATTTTGAATACAATGATGTCGAAGATCATGAAATGATTTGTCAGTTTCAGCCGTTGCGACATTGTCCTGTCAGGTATTGTGTTTATCATGGCAATTTACCTGGTTTGCAGCAACACTTTGATGAACATCATCCTTCCGAATATCTTATACTGAAACAAAATTCTATCATCCAAATACATTTGTCTGTTGATCGATCACCTATGAAAGTTATTGTTGGGTTATCGAATACTTTTATTATTTTAGAATTCAGGTGGGTTCATCCTAAATGGCAAATAATAATTTCTCCTAATGAAAAACTCATCGATATGAAACCGAGAGGTCTGCTTTTCAACTCGAGGAATATTTTTATAGATCAAGTGGATCATGGAAAAGTATTAACCATCAATCATATTGAATTGTTGAAAGTTAAATGCTATTTGACTTGAAGTAAGAACATTTTGATTCTCAAGTTATTGTGAATTTTTCACTTTTCCGAAATATTGTTCGAGAAGAAACAGAGTGGTGCACTGAGAGAGGAGAGTTAATATAATTTTGATGAATCTCCTTTATCTGTTACCAGGAAGGTATAAATTCAGTATTTCAATATTAATATTCGGTTTTACATATAAGCTTTTTCATACTTTGAACACGACATTTATCACAAATAATAATAGTATAATAAAAGTAGAATAAATATTGAATCAATCATTATGTAGTTACCGTAAACCTCTAAGACAAGTGTTTTTTCTTCTGTATGTATGGTGTACTTATTACATATAATTTTTCACCCTCAATTGTCATGAAACTGAATTATATTGCAATGGTCATAGCCTCCAATGTAAACAATAAGGGTATTCTAAACATTTTCAATAGTTTCTCAACACCCCATAGGAAAAATTTCCATGTGATGGAAAAATGTCAGTTCACACTTCTGAGACATTTCATCACTTTTTATAAATATTTGAATATAAATCGCTTCTTATAGTACATGATAAAAACAATCAACTGCTATACATATATGTTCTCTGAACACTTATTTGATTCTCGTTCGACATTCCGAATGTCACTCTAACATTTGCAATGTTTTTAGAAAATAACATCAACTATTCACATCATTATGTGGAGGTTATTTCAGGTCAATATAACATTGATTTGAAAATATCGATCATTGTTCAAGCACACGTCATGGTATTTTGATAATATATAGTACATCTAAAACATAAGTTCTAATAAGAGGTTTTTTTTATTTGTATTTTGTTTTTAGTTATTATTGAGAATAAATGTTGATTTACTTTTGCAATTTTTTTTTTGTACTTGCCCAAAATGTTTTGCGTCACAGGTTCGAAAGGTCCTAAAACCAGCACTGAGTATTACTACATTACTGTGGAAGTCACCCTGCATAAGGATCACCCCTATAATAAGTATTTTTATGAAACTGTCACTAGGTTCAATATACATTTTTGCAATATCTGCAATATTAAATCCACTACATCCCATAATATTTGCGTGTTCAACCAGGATACGGATTGATAAACTCAGCATACTGAATTATACGATGTACCTTGCATTCAGAGGAACCGTTTGTGTAGTCCAGTATTAGAAGACGAGATTCGAGAAGTAGGTCCTGAAAATTGAAGGGGATGGGGGAAAAGCTGGAAATGGTTTACTGGAAATCAGTTATGGAAGAAAAAAATGACGATCGGCTTCTTCTTCTTCGCACTGGTGGGCTGGTAACTGGTAACCCTTGCACTAAGGCCTCTCTAGTCGGGCCCTTTGTGCACCCACAACGCTTTTGATTCAACTAGGCATGCCAATTTTCTTAGCGAAACTTAGGAGCTTCCTTAGTTGAATCACCTTCATATCCTGTGAGCGCACTATGATGTTCCCAAAGACAGTTTTTCTCTGGTGCACCAGCGCGGGAGAATGTGCGATGATGATAGATAGATAGACAGATAGTTAATTTTATTTAACTACGTACACATACAATGTATGTTTGTAGCAGGTCTAAAAAAATATAAAATTTCATTACAAGTTCCTAAATCTGAAACCAGTACACACATAAAGATATATAGGTATTACAATGAAATTATGTGTTGACTTTTCCTCCTGAACTAATACTTTTCTACAATATCATAACATGTATTTTAGGTATTACAACTCTACATATCACTGACAGGTGTGTCCATATACTCTTGAATTGAATAGAAACCGTGTTCTGAAAGATATCTTTTCAAGTTTTTTTTAAGCAGGGCATATTCAGAATCTTCCAGTTAGAGGGTAATTTGTTATAAAGAGAAATATCTAGGGAATTTTCTTCAGATTTATTCAATCTATATCTCTGTTGTCTAAGATGGTCAGCACCACGAGTGTTATATTCATGAAAGTTTGAATTTTTACTAAGTTCATTATTTTTGGTATGAATTTGCAACGGGACATTATTAGTATTAATGATTTAATGAATTGCACGATAAAAATGAAACAAAAGGTATCTTGAAAGAGTTGCCAAGCAAAAATAAAACAAATGATGAAGGGTTTTTTGGAATTGTAAAGGGTTCTGGCCAGAATTTCTACCAAAATAAGAAATCAATCAAATGTGACATTTGTCAAATGAAATTCAATAATCATTTATATTGTATCTACAGAGTGTTTATGAAGACTGTCAATAAATTGTAAAAAATAATTGGTATATAAAAAAAATGAAAGAAACAAATTGGAAATACCCTGAGATCGTTACAAATTTCTAATATTTGATGAAATATATAAAGAGCAGTGCGGCCAACTCTCAGATATAGGCTAACAGAAACAGTGATGAAAGTCGCCAAAAAACCGCCAGATTTCTCAACCACAGAATTTTAATCTCAACATGGATATGATATGTAATAGCGAATCCCATTGGTAAAACTAGTGCGCACTGAGTGCAAATCGCGCGTCTCATTGGTATAATCAGTTGTAGTTCTTGTGTCCCATTGAATAACTGGTGCGGCTAGTTTTGCACTCAGTGCAAGAATTTTCGCACCTGCTTTAGGAGGTCGTGCGCGATTCAGTGCACTGGAAAAATGGCGGGTCCAATGATTTCGAAAAAGTCAATAATATAATTTGATGAGTACAACATTATCTGTGAATGAAAAACATATATAATTAAATGGAGCATAAGCAGATTGACAACCGCCAATAATTTTTAGAGTGGGTAATTGTCAGCTGATAATATATCATGAGTATAAAGTGGTAAAGTACTTACAGGTTGATGTACAAGCTTCTACTGGAATTGTTCGAATGATCCATTTTTATTATATTGAAAACAGAATTGATGAATTGAATAATATTAAAATCGAAATTCGAAAACCTAACCTAACTAATCTGAAATTTTAAACGGTCGGAGATCGTCCCATTGAGATTGCACCAGTTCAAAACGAAGGCAGTGTCAGTGCAAAACTAGTTCAAAATTAGAGCAACACTGGTTTTACCAATGGGATTCGCTATAAGGTTGGTTTAGACATACAAGGACCGGCGGATTTTGACATTTGACAGATTTAGGGAAAAATCTAGGGAAAAATTTATCACTTGACAGTTGACATAATGAGTTCCATGTCAAAATTGAATCAAAATTTGAACGAATCCAAATTCCAGAACAATATCCTTTTTCTTTGTGCCTTTTAATTCTAAGAAATATCTATATCGATATTCTGGTATTTAGGATTTGTTTCATTCGAATTCAATTTTTCCCTAAATCTCTCAAATGTCAAAATCCGCTATGATAACTTTCTAGACTGGGAACTGGGAAGGGTCAATTGAAAAGTTTACTTCTCTCTGTTGACTTTGACGGAACCGATTTTGATTTTATGTTCACCAGAAAAGAGCTGATTGTGTTTGAAAAAGCCCGAATTTCAGCCAAGCGACTTTTCATTGATGGTGCTCGCTGTTTATGTTTTAATACCGCCAGTTCTAGCGGCCAAACCACCGAGTTGGCAGCACTGATAAAGAGTAGGTAGTCATGACTTCAAATTTCTGAAAAGAAGGTTTACAAGTGTCTCTGAAGCCAACATTAGCAATTATTCGGTGAAAAAAGGCATAATGAATATTCATCAGTGCATCAAAACTGAGAACATTTTTTAGCTGTCTGAGAATGAAAATCGAGGATGAAAGTTTAGAGCAAAGCTTCTCGATGTGAAACGACCAATTCAGTGAAGGATCCAAAAAAATTCCTAATAATTTTGTAGGTTCATTGTTTCCTGTTGCCTGTGAAGAAAATGAGATATGACTTGTTTTGCTTGCGTTAAGTTTCAAACTATTTGCCGCAAACCAATATTTGGCATTTTCTTCAGTAGATTCATTTTTTGTTTCCTCGTTTATATTTTGATGAAATATAGTGGTGTCATCTGCAAACATTATACAGGTTGAGTTTACTAGATGATAAAATAAATCGTTCACGTATATAATAAATAAAAGGGGCCCTAGCACAGAACCCTGCGGCACTCCATATTTCATTGCTATTTTTTCACGTCGTGTTACCATTAAAGCTTACCGACTGTCTCCTATTCTCAAGATATGAATCGAAAAGAGCCAAGGGAATACCTCTTACACCGTACAGGTTGAATTTTTCCAACAACAAATCATGATTAACACAGTCAAATGCTTTTTTTAAGTCAAATAAAGTCATTTAAGATTTCCTGCCGTCTTCAAAGCCTTCCACTATGTTTTCAACTGGTTTGGAATGTTTTTCCGGAATCCAAATTGATTTTCATGCAGCAATTTGAATTTCTCAAAGTACATGGATAACCGATTTTTCAAAATTATCTCGAATATTTTTCCTAAAAATGGAATGAGTGAAATGGGTCTGAAATTTTCGAGTAGATTAGAATCTCCCTACTATCAAATCTATGGTGTTTTTCAATATTTTTGTATTTATTCCAAAGATATCTGTGGCGCGCTGGTGTCCTTCAAGGACTTAACTGTCGCAAATACTTCTTCCTCAACAACAGGTTCTAGAAAAAAGGAATCTTGGGTTGTTGATATATTTACAAATAATTCTGCGAAATTTATATTCGTTATAGGTAGGGTTTTTATAATTTCCTCAGCTATATATGGGCAAAGAAACTTCAAGCACCATCTGCAGAGGGAAATATATTTGATCCCGATTAGCTCCATCTACAAACTATCATCTTGAGATCTCGTGTATGTATAGCTTCGATTGTATGCTTTATTCAAGTTGGCCTATACAGAGTGGTAACAATATTATTTCTTTAACTGGGTTCGTGAATATTTAAGCAGGAGAAAGAATGGTGGATGTAGACATAAATACACTTATCTCAGAGTACAAATATCTATTCATCATTCGAATCGATTACACAGGCAAAGTCAGCAATATCAATAAGATTTCTCACATGTTTTGTGATTGATCACAATCATTGTAACTTTCGAGATGTTTTCCTGAACTAGAGAACTTACGTGAATTGAACTGAATACCGGCACAACAAGATTACTTATATTAAATGAACCAAAACCGAACTGTCCATCTTACCCTGGTCTTTGTAACACACTTTACGAGGGCGGCACTGAGATTATGATCAGAGGAACATTGTCTGGAGTCGAGAGCTGAACTGTCGGATCTTGGATCTGCTCTGCATTCTGATTCTAGTTTCGGAGAATTTATGGAGACTTTTCATGAGAAAATTGTAGGAACCTCCCATCCCCGCTAATTTATCTAAGTATATATGCATTGTTCAACAAAATTCAAAAGTCTGGAAGTCAAGTTCCTATGACGAAATTTGGTGGTTCAACCAAAGTCAGCTGAATGGAAAAGAATCTAGTCTTCTGTGCAATCAGTTGTGTTAGAAAAATACTTGTTATGTATATTTTCAGTTTGTAGGATGGTTAATGAGCTCACTCAGAGCATAGACACTCAGTCTTGGTCCTTCAATAATAAAAATCACTCAGATTGATACATCGACTTTTTATTGACTACTCCACTCTACACTCTATTCCTCGTTTTTCCCTCTCCTGTCTACTACTGTCATTTGTCTATCTCGTCGATTGTCATTTCAAACGGATCTTGTCAATTCACATGTCAAACATCAAAGTCAATAATACCAACTAAACATTGAAAAAACAAAATAGCTAACATTCGGTGATCCTGACAAAAAGGGCGACCTCGCACTTTACAAAAAAAAACAAATTTCTAAAAATGAGGATCCCTAACAAAACCAGAATAGTTAGTTTATAAATCTACATAATCTTTATATTTCACAGGCTTCTTTCTGAAACGTTTCGGTCTCTCTTCTTCAGATTTTGGGTCTTTCTGTGATTCTCCTTCCTCTATCACTTCTTCTCCTAAATGCTTGTTATCTTCGTTTTGGATAATTCCTCCTTCTTCATCTAAGGACTCATTTTCAGAGTCACTATCTTGCGGATTATAATAACCCTTCAATTGGGAAACGTGAGAGGTAGTGATCTGTCTTTGGTCATTATCTTCACATTGGAGTTTCTCAATCCGATAGGTCTCCCTGGTAAACATTCTAAGATGACATAAGGACCTTTATATGAGTGTGGATAATTTGCTGACCAAAAAATAATCCTGCCAATCCGAACCTTGGAAGATATATAACCAAGTGAAACTCCAAATCTGAGTTGTGTTTGATGAGGTGTTCGTGCCACCGTAGGAAAATATCGAATCAACCCTCTCGCAAGGGTAGTTTATACTTGTAATTTTTCTCAAAACTTTGCTGACCGGGGGTATCCAGTGAAGATATTTCATTGAAACAGTAGATTATGACTGCTGAAAATATACTCTTCATGCCACCATAGTCAAAATCCGAATCAACCCCCTCGCAAGGGTAGTTTATACCTGTGATTTTCCTTAAAACCTTGCTGACAGGGGGTTTCTAGTGTGAATATTGCAGTGAAACAATAGATTATGATTGCCCAAACCATACTCTTTATGCCACCATAGTGAAAATATGAATCAACCCCCTCGCAAGGGTAGTTTATACGTGCGATTTTCCTTAAAACCTTGCTGACAGGGGGGTTGCTAGTGTGAATATTGCAGTGAAACTAAAGATTATGATTGCTCGAACCATGTTCTTCATGCCACCATAATGAAAATCCGAATCAACCCCCTCGCAAGGGTAGTTCATACCTGTGATTTTTATTGAAATTTTGCTATCCACTGAATATATTCCATTGAAACAGTAGATTATGATTGCTAAATACATACTCTTCATGCCACCATAGTGAAAATCCGAATCAACCCCCCCAGCAAACACAGTTACATCACAGAGATATCGCAGCGATGTAACAATGTGACCTGCGATATCGCATTCTATGTCGCACAGACGTCGCTGCGATATGGCAGGGATATTATTTTGTCACACTCAAGTTTCCTCCATGCGATGTCGCTGCGATATATTTTTATGATGGAATGGCGATGCGTTTTTGCGATGAAACTGCGATGTGTTTTTGGGATGAAACTGCGATGTGATTCGATTTTGACAGCAGGGATGTGTGAACTTATGACATCGCAGGGATGTAAATATATGATATCACAGAGATGTGAATATATGACATCACAGCGATGTACAAATGTAATGCTGAGAGAAGGTGATATATAGGGAAAAATGTCAGTGAAAAACAAATCAACATACCTATATTATAAATATTTATTTCCAACAATGAACAAATACCAACAAAAAAACAAAATTATTATTCCATTCCAATAAATAAGAGGTTATTCTCTTTAGCAAAAAATATAGGTTATTATTATTTCTGGACATTCTTTGTTTTGAATGAATATTGTTTTCTTCGGAGAAGGCTGATGGAATGGAAATATTAGCTTCAGTTGAATTTCTTGCATCAATATTCAATTTGCAGAAACTTCCTCATAAACACATTCTGAGAAAGTTTCCAGCATCAGCTCCCATACGTCTTCCGAAGCGATGAATCCGTAAATGATCATCTCTATCCACCTTGGGTGACATCATAATCTGCTCATTCAAATACAATAAATTAATAGTTTGGACTACCATAATCTATAATGTTCCAAAACCATCAGATGTCGTCTTTTGAGTATGATGAAAAGAACGGCTTTGGCATGCTTTCAAGTGAAAACTTATTCTCACCATTACTTAAACAAAACCTATTCTCACGTTTCGTGTACCCCCACAGAGCTGTTATAACTTTTTGATTGTACAGGGTGAACAACTAAGAACGGCTCTCGGCCATATCTCAGCTACGGATAAAGATACAACTTTGAAAAAAAAATTATCTTGAGAAAAGTGACCCTAAAAAATAACTGGAAAATATTTTTAAGTTTCTAAGATAACCGCTAGGTGGCGTAACGGCTATGAGTGAAGAGAAAATTGAATTTTTCTCCGTATCTAGTATCAACAAGGTATTTCGAAAATATATGCAGATGGATCCTTGATAAATTCCTAGTTTTTTTTGTTTTACACTTTTTGTCCCATCTCAAAAAATAAAGTGGTGGGGGAACGTCAAATTATGTTTTTTCTAAACGTCTGTATCTCTGGTCATCTTCAACAGAATTCAATAATCTTGAGCTCGTTGAAAAGGCCTCTTCCTGGTCTATCGACTGTGATTTGAATTGGTTTTATATTCATATCACCGTTGCCGCTAGAGGGCGTGATCTAGAGTATCAATGGATATCGTGATTTTAAACAGAAAAATTAAATGTAATGGTATGCTTAGTATTACTTGATAAAATATAGAAACTAGATCTCAACAGACCAACGAAAACCGCAACATGATAGCTTTCTGCTAACGGAAGATATCAACGATCAAAGTTGGAAAAATGATTTATTGCTCTAAGCATTCAAAATAAACAATGTAACAGTAAACAATGTAACAAAATCAACAATAAAAAATTACACAAATCACAACAAAGAACTACTAAGAACGTCATTAGTGGCCCCTCAGATGTTCAAAGTGTCCACCGTCATTTTCAATACAAGAAATGAGTCTCTGACGAGTAGATAGAACAGAAGTTTCAATTTCTGCTGCCGAAATACTCATTATTGCTTGCCGAATTCGCTTCATCATGTCATCCCTTGTCGTGGGTCTGTTGGCATACACAAGATATTTCAATCTTCCCCACAAATAAAAGTCTGAATACGTCAGGTCTGGGGATCTGGCTGGCCAATTGAATAAACTTCCACGTCCTATCCACTTGTCAGGATATGTAAGGTCTAAAAAATTCCGAACTTCTCTATGGTAATGTGCCGGGCACCCATCATGTTGAAAAAACATGTCACGACGAATTGCCAGTGGTACATCTTCTAAAAGAAGAGGCAATTCATGCATTAAAAAATCTAAATATCCCTCCCCATTGAGAGTGTTATTAAAAAAAATGGCCCAATTATTTGTCCACCTATAATTCCAACCCACACATTCACTGACCAACGACCCTGATGTTGGATTGGACCTCCCGCATCCAGTGGGGATTCACTTCGGACCAGTAGTGTATATTATGGCGATTGACACTACCATCACTGCAAAATGTAGCCTCATCTGACCACATAAGCATAAGTAATTCAGGATCATCTTCTATCATATTCAAGAGCCAGTTACAATAGTTCAGCCTGGTATCGAAATCTCGAGCCTTCAACTCTTGGTGTATGACTATGTGATATGGGTGCAATCTAAAATAGTATTTGAATAATTATGGGCAATAAGACAATTACTTCAAGAGATTCAACTCTCGTAATGCTTTGCTTTTGGACATATAAAACTTAGGTTTTCGTTACCAATAAACTATTACTTAACCTAACCTGTGTTCTCTTAGAATATTCAGAACGGTGGTTTGACATAATCCCAAGTCTCTTGCTATGGCTCGTGTGCTAATATGAGGGTTGAAATTAACATTAGCTACGACATTTATTATTTGTTCCTCCGTTCGAACTCTACGACGTCTTCGATATACAAGAAGATGCACATTTCCTGTGGTCCGAAGACGCTGTGCTATTCGAAAAAACACTCTTCTTCCGGGATGTCGTCTATTTGGGTACTCCGCCGCGTACACTCTACTAGCAACAGTTGCATTTTTCATGCATTCGAAATAAATTGCCAACATATCAAATGCTTCTTCATTTGTGAGAATCATAATTTTCTGATTCAAAGATCGAAAGAGATAAGTAAAGTAGATGAATAATCAACACAATTGCAACAATATGAATACTTTTTGACATATAGGAGACATATTATTATAATTCCATGGATTGCTATTTTTGTCTTCATGCAATAAATCATTTTTCCAACTTTGATCGTTAATATCTTCCGTTAGCAAAAAGCTATCATGTTGCGGTTTTCGTTGGTCTGTTGAGATCTAGTTTCTCTATTTTATCAAGTAATACTAAGCATACCATTACATTTAATTTTTCTGTTTAAAATCACGATATCCATTGATACTCTAGATCACGCCCTCTAGCGGCAACGGTTATATGAATATAAAACCAATTCAAATCACAGTCGATAGACCAGGAAGAGGCCTTTTCAACGAGCTCAAGATTATTGAATTCTGTTGAAGATGACCAGAGATACAGACGTTTAGAAAAAACATAATTTGACGTTCCCCCACCACTTTATTTTTTGAGATGGGACAAAAAGTGTGAAACAAAAAAAACCAGGAATTGATCAAGGATCCATCTGCATATATTTTCGAAATACCTTGTTGATACTAGATACGGAGAAAAATTCAATTTTCTCTTCACTCATAGCCGTTACGCCACCTAGCGGTTATCTTAGAAACTTAAAAATATTTTCCAGTTATTTTTTAGGGTCACTTTTCTCAAGATAATTTTTTTTTCAAAGTTGTATCTTTATCCGTAGCTGAGATATGGCCGAGAGCCGTTCTTAGTTGTTCACCCTGTACAAGAACTTGAAAAACTAGCACATAGACCACAACTCAAGTGAACTGGTAAAACTGATTCCATCAATGGTTGTTCAACTGATTGGATTGAAACTCCGGACTCTGGAGTGGTTGAGAAAGTTATAACTGGTGATGATGAATCATCATTGTCAACTGTCTAGTGCAGGTGTCCACAGGCCACGGAAAGTATATTTGCGCGCGGGAAATTCAAATAGTGGCTATTAATGTAACGAGATTATCATGCGATTTGTAATATTAGTGGAGGACATTGCTTGGTAACGAGGCGGTAGCTGAGTCAACCGCAATGTCCGAGACGGTGTTGACTCGCTAATAATCGAGTTGCATTCGAAGCTTTATCGTATCATTGCTTATACGTATTATTGCTTTCGTAACTGACGTGAATTATGGTCACTATAATGTACTATGCGTAACTAAGGTTTTGGTACGTTTATGATGTTAATAATTATCAACATAGATTTCATATAATAATGTCTAAATCTTCAATGATACGATAAATTTTAATAAATTGTACCAAAAAACGGAACATTCGGTTTTTGTGTAATACAAATACAATACAATAAACAATTGCACAATTTGTGCTATATATATAGTACACATCATCGCAGGTTTGTTTGCTTTTGTACATCGCAGCGATGCGACGTTTGTGATAAATCGCAGTTTGATCTCATCGCGACTTCTCAGAGATGTCATGCTGCAGATGTGTTTGCTTTTTTACATCGCAGCGATGCAACGTTTGCGATATCGCAGTTTGATTTCATCGAGAGATCTCTGATATATCATGTTGCGGATGTGTTTGCTTTTGTACATCGCAGCGATGCAACGTTCGTGATATCAGTGTGTGATCTCATCGCGTCATCTCAGAGATGTTAGGTCGCAGATGTGCTCACTTTCTACATCGCAGCGATGCAACGTTTGTGATATCGCAGTTTGATCTCTTTGCGACATATCAGAGATGTTATGTCGCAAATATGCTTACTTTTTCACATCGCATCGATGCAACGTTCGTGATATCGCAATGTTACCTAAATGCGACATCTCAGAGATGTCATGTCGCAGATGTGTTGGCTGGGCCCTCGCAAGGGTAGTTTATACTTGTGATTTTCCTTAAAACTTTGCTGACCGGGGGTATCCAGTGAAGATATTTCATTGAAACAGTAGATTATGATTGCTAAAAACATACTCTTCATGCCACCATAGTGAAAATCCGAATCAACCCCTTCTCAAGGGTAGTTTATACCTGTAATTTTTCCTAAAACTTTGCTGACCGGGGGTATCCAGTGAAGATATTCCACTGAAACAGTAGATTATGATAGCTAAATACATACTCTTTATGCCACCATAGTGAAAAATTGGATCAACCCCACTGCAAGGTTAGTTTATACAAGTTAATCTTCAAAAATTCTACTGATTGGGGATTTTCAGTGGAGATATCCAATCAAATGAAAGAAAATCTATGCAAATTTTATATTATTTTCGCCTTCAAGAAAAACATATAAATAAATTCTGAGGATGTACATACAAATAAAAATTAACTCTGATGGGAAACAAATAATAGAAAATAAATATTTAATTCAGTCTCATCATTAACTGTCTTGTACAGTGTGTCCAGGTTTAGTCACTTTTGTACGATATCTCAGTTGTCCTTGGGGATAGAGAGTTGCGGTTTTCACATTACTGTCCTACTTTTTTGTGAAACAAACATTTTCGTGCAAAAGTGACGAAAACTGGACACACTGTACAGGCGGTACTGCAATATTCACTGCACTGCAATATTTACAGTAGAAACCCCCTGTCAGCAAGGTTTTAAGGAAAATCACACGTATAAACTATACCCTTGCGAGGGGGTTGATCCAAATTTTTACCATGGTGGCAAGAAGAGTATGGTTTGAGCAATCACAATCTACTGTTTCACTGCAATATCTGCACTAGAAACCCCAGTCAGCATAGTTTCAAGGAGAATCACAAGTATAAACTACCCTTGTCAGGGGGTTGATTCCGATTCTTCTTATGGTGGCACGAAGTATCCGCATCGAACAATCATAATATGATGTTTCAGTGGAATATTTCAATTGGAATCCCTCGGTCAGCAATGTTTTTAGAAAAATCACAAGTATAAACTACCCCCGAATGGGGGTGTATTCAAATTTTTGTTATGGTGGCAAGAAGTTATTTCTTCATAGATATCTGTTTTGTATTATGAGCCCGATATTCGCAGTAGAAGTCTGAAATCGAATGGAATATTCTATTCTGGTCAGCAAAATACTTTTTCCCCCTTTATATTTATTCTGGAGCTTGGTGCTATGTCCTGTCGCCACAACTGGGGCTTTTACTACTACAATCTCTCCAATATCATAAAAATGTCCTTTATATCTCTTCTTATCAAACTGTCTCTTGTATTTATTTTGTTCCTCCATAATGTTTTCTAATGCTTTTTGCTGCAATTCTGCTGGATATTCTAGTTCATTCTGGGATAAAACTGTATTCAACCTGGCATTTTCAATTTCTGGGTGGAATCCATATAATAATTTGTATGGTGATTGCCTGGTAGTTTTATTAATGGATGTATTCAAATCCCATTGAACTTTTTTCAGACATCTGT
This sequence comes from Chrysomela aeneicollis, assembly GCA_029955515.1. Lineage (NCBI taxonomy): Eukaryota > Metazoa > Arthropoda > Insecta > Coleoptera > Chrysomelidae > Chrysomela > Chrysomela aeneicollis. The sequence goes on along the minus strand of JARUHQ010000016.1, from coordinate 8,927,905 downwards.
CCCAGTTTCTTTCATTCTTCATTTCAGATTGTATCACTGGTATCAGAGTTCGGTTTACACGTCGTTCTATCATCCCATTTGCTTGAGGATGTCTTGGAGAGTTGTATATCAATTTTATTCCCTTTTCTTCACAGTAAGTTTGAAAATTTTTAGAGGTAAATGAAGTTCCTCTGTCACAGACAATAATTTGTGGCAAACCATGTCTTAGGGTAAAATCATCCATACAGCGTATCACTGCACTGGTTTTGGTACTCTTAACTGGGTAAAGGTTGACAAATCTAGTGAAGGAATCGATCATTTCGAAAATATATTCATTGCCCATGGAGCTTCTTACAAATGGTCCAACATGGTCTATGTGAATCCTTTGGAAGGGCTTACTAGTTGGGGGGATTGGATTAAGTAGTCCTGCTTGTCGTCCTGCTGTACTTTGTTAACAAGACATACCATACATGCAGCAATATGTCTCTTTACATAACTTCTTAATCTAGGAAACCGATATTTTTCAAGTATTCGAGCCACAGTCCGCTCTACAGCAAAATGACCTGCCAAATCATGATTCTGGACTACTATGGATTTTCTCATAGAATCTGGTATGACAAATAATTTTCTAGGTTGTGTATTTATAAACCGTTTTATAACCAGTTTTCCACAAATTAATTCATAATCCCTGGCAGCATCCTTCTCTTCTTTGGTTCTAACTCTCTCTGGCTTTTCTTGGATTTTTATCAATCTTTGTAGACGTTCATCACTTCGTTGGATCATAGCAACTAGAGCATTTTCTGTGAGTGTTGCCATTACAGTGAGTCTTTTTTCAAACACAAAGTCTTGGGTATCTACAGCATCTTCCACTGGAGCTCTGCTATAAGGGCATCTATGTGAGCCATTTTCTCACCTTTTCGGTATTCTAGCTCATACTGGTACTCCTGCAGTATATTGAACCAGCGTGCAACTTGTGGTTTAATACTTTTCTTACTATTCAGGTATATGATAGCCTGACAGTCTGTCACAATCTTGAATTTAATACCTATTAGTAGTGATCTCAATCTCTCAACACTCCATATTATTGCTAGTAATTCTAGCTGGGATGAGTGATATTTACTTTCACTTTCAGTTGTTTTTTTAGAAACACAATAAACTAGTCTTTTCTTTCCAGTTTCATCCGACTGTAGGAGCATACCTGCTATGCCTATAGAACTGGCATCAGTATGTAATTCTGTTTCTGCTTTACAATCATACAATTTCAATACTGGATAATGTAACAGACTTTGCTTCAATTTGGCAAATGCTTCTTTACACTTGTCATCAAACTCAAAGTCTTTATCTTTCTTGGTTAACTCAGATAATGGTCTGGCAATAATGGCATAATTAGGTATGAATCTCCTGAAGAATCCTGAGAGACCAAGGAATCTTCTTATTTCATGTACTGACATTGGTTCTGGGAATTGTTCTACAGCATGTAACTTTTTCACTCCAGGCTTGAGTCCTTCTTCACATATTACATATCCAAGAAAGTCAATTTCTCTTTTTCCAAATTCACATTTTCGCAGATTTAAGGTTAGGTTGGCATCTTGAAATGCTTGCAATATTAGTTTCAATCGTTCTAATAACTCTGTCCAACTTTTCGCAGGTATTATGACATCATCTAGATAGCAACAACATACTTTGTTCCTCAGAGGGCCAAGAACAATATTCATTAACCTCACAAATTCATATGGTGCATTGGTTAGTCCAAATATCATTCTTTTAAATTCTCCAGTAGTATCTGGAGTGATGAATGCAGTCTTTTGACAACCTTCTTTTGTTAATGGAACTTGCATATACCCATTGGCTAGGTCCAAGCATGCAAATAATGAGTTTCCAGCTAAATATTGAAATTGTTCATCCAATCCTGGTATTGGAAAGTTCATTGGCACTGTCTGCTTATTTAATTTACGATAGTCCACTACCAATCTGGGATCTCCATTTTTCTTTCTCACTAACAGTACAGGTGATGCATATGGGCTGGTGGTTTCAGTAACTAATCCACACCTTTTCAGCTCACTAACTAGTCCTGCTATGGTCTCTCGATCAGTTGTAGAAACTTTATATGGTTGACATCGAACAGGGATATTATTGTCAACAATATCCATTTGGGTAAGGTTTGTGCACCCTAATTCATCTAGAGTCAGTGCAAAACATTCACGAAATTCATTCAACAAGTTGAAGAGTTCACATTTTTGTGTATAATGTATTTCTTTGGCTACATTGATCATTTCCATGGTTATTGGGATTTTTCTAGCACTCACAAAATGTTCATTATTTTCTTCTGTGCTCTCTTCAAGTTCTATATATGTTCTGTCCTGCTCTATATATTATACCTTTATCAGTTGCATTGTATACTCGCAAGACCATACTTTTCTCAGAGTTTTCAACTTTGAGATTATTAGAAGAAAGAGCCTCAATTTCTATTTCCTCTTTTGTTTTGTAAGATAGGTTTAAAAATTTGATTCCACAATTGCAGAAACATCAATGTCTTTAAATGGTTGCAAGTTTTTATAACCAAATGTCAAATCATCACCTACACTTATGTATGCAACATGATCTAGTTCACAGAATGATCTACCAATCAACAAATCTGTTTCTTGAGCTGTCTCAGGTACGATCCACATTTCAATATCCTCAGCTGATACATGATCAATTGAAATGAGTACCTTTGTTTTTCCCAATGTATATAAAACTGGTTCTTTGTTACCTCCAAAACCATACAAAGGTTGCTTGTCATCTATAATGTCTAGCCCAAATTTATTTACAACTCTGTCAGTTATAGTACAGACAGAACTTCCAGTATCTACAAATCCTTTGAGTGGAATTGAATTATTCACTAGAACATTTTTGATGAACTTTTTGTCTGTTGTGGTCTTTTGCTCAATGATTTGAATTGTGCCTTCTCTTTCTGTAGCAGTTTCCTCAGCATTTGGTTCAGTAGTATCAACTATATTGTTTACATTCACTCTTCTGTGGCTATTGTTGTCTTTATTTGGTACAACAACACTTCTTGGTTCAACTTCAGGTTGTGTAACACTTCTTCCTTTGGGGCAGTTGGTTGAAATGTGACCTTCTTCTTTACATGTGAAACACACAGAGTTTTGCAGTCTACATTGTTGTGCGGTATGGTTATTCAGTCCACATTTATAACACTTTCTTGATGATTTATCACTTCTGTTTGTTGTTTGATGGTTGTCTGGTTGTGTAGACTCCCTGCTAACTGCTCTAACATCAGATCTTGAATTGAATTTCATTCGTTCAACGGCAAGAATGTCTTGTAATAAAGTGTCAGAGTCCTGATGAGTTTTAACTGTAAGACTCATAGCTATTTCTCTAAATGTAAAGGCCACTTAGAATTTCTTCTTTTGTCTCACTAAAGTCTAGTTCTAGCTTTTTGCACAAGTCATATTTCTCATAGAAGTAGGACATTATTGATTCTGACTTGCCCTGTCTTCTAGCTCGCATTCTGTCCCATTTTTGAGATAATCCTTCTGCTTTGGAGAATGTTCTTTTGAACTGTATTTTGAATTCCTCCCAAGTGTTTATCAAATCATCTTTGGCCTCATACCAAAACTCAGCAGTGCCTTTAAGATGTGCTCTTGCCACTTCCAGTGTATAATTGTCTGGCCAATGGTTCAGTCTTGCACTTGTTTCTACACTTTTGAGCCACTTGACAGCTTGTGGGATGTCTTTTCCCCATCAAAATGTCCCATCACCTTTGATAAATCAGGCATCACATGAAAAGGCAACATATTGTCTATGGGATTTGTGGTAATTACAGCTCCACTATTTGTAGGTAATCCTTGTGGTGTCTGTGGTGTCAACCTGTTGAGGACCTCTAGAAACATTTCTTCTCTGCGGCGTCCTTCAGATATCATTAATTCGATCATTCTTTGGATGTACATGTTGTCCTGAGGGCCATGTGACAACCCTTCTGCAAACCCTTCAAGACTATCTTTTTCTTCATCACTCATTTTTGTTGGTGAGTTCCTGCGCGTATATCACGTTCGGGTAAAGATGCTTTTCACTTTTTGTTTTCTTTTGAACTAGCGGGAAACCATGTCATTCCGCCATCTTATCAGCTTGCACTTCAGAGTTCAGCGTCTTTTGCGGATGATTGGAGTTCTGGCGAGTTGTAGTTTCGGCGTTCACAATCTCACTTCTGATATGTTAGAAAAATACTTGTTATGTATATTTTCAGTTTGTAGGATGGTTAATGAGCTCACTCAGAGCATAGACACTCAGTCTTGGTCTTTCAATAATAAAAATCACTCAGATTGATACATCGACTTTTTATTGACTACTCCACTCTACACTCTATTCCTCGTTTTTCCCTCTCCTGTCTACTACTGTCATTTGTCTATCTCGTCGATTGTCATTTCAAACGGATCTTGTCAATTCACATGTCAAAAATCAAAGTCAATAATACCAACTAAACATTGAAAAAACAAAATAGCTAACAGTTGAAATAACTTAAAGCGATCTATACCAATATTTAAGCCTAGCAGGCAGCGCCGCTTCCTATGAACTATCAGAGTCCGCCAAGATATTTTGAGTTATACTTCTAAATTTTTGGGCTTTCTGTATATACAGGGTGTCTCGAAAATAGATTCTAGCTGCAGATTCTAGGAATGGAAATAGTAAAAAAAGTTTCAATAAACATGTGTTCAAAAATGTTTCCTCAAGGGAGTTATAAGAGTTGAGCCCGAGATGAAGGTTCTTTGTGAATATTTTCGAAACCCTCTGAGATGAAATTACCAAATCCAACCTAACCTAACTATGTATGCCCAATTAAAAAATTTTGATAATATTCAGAAATTTTGTCCAGGGGCGTGGAAAACGGGAGGTGCTATATAGGGGTACTTCTTTCCCCAAATTTTTTGTTTAAGCATTTTTCGGCAGTTTGATCAGGAAATATAAAAATCTAAGCATGTTCACATAAAAATTGTATGCTTTTGTTTACTTTCAATAATAGTAGGAACCGTTTTCGAGATAAGTCGAGATCAACAAGTTCAATTTATGTTTTTCTCATTGCATCCCTGAATACGAAATCAAAAAATCGGAGGTAGATGTTAAAAGAGGGGATATTTTTAAGAAATGATGATAAAGAATATTATTATGAAAAAACGGAAACCTTAGAAAAATGGGTTTTGGGTACTGTTTATTGACAAAGTTGATGAACCAAAAATGAAACAAATCACCATTAGTTACCATAAATTTTCATTGCAATGAGAAAAACATGAATTGAACGTGTCATGAATAATTGAGAGTTAAGCAGCATAATTTTAAAATTGATTTATCTCGAAAACAGTTGATTCTATCGACAGTAAACAAGAGTACCGTTTTCATGTGAAGATATTGGGATTGAGAAAATGCCGAAAATGCATAAACAAATATGTTGGGTCAAAGGGAATAGCCAAAAACTCTAAGTGGAGTAGTAATATTTGTGTATTTGAGTAATATTTTTATTTTTATTCATTTTAATGAATTGATGCCTAGACTACGAGTGGATATAATCCAATATTTTGCGTGGTATTTGCCAGGAACGTAGTTGTTTTCTGCTCGTTTTCTACCTTGTTATGTTAGATTATTCTAATGATGTTGTGGAGATGACTGAGATATTTATTTTCCTTTTTTACACCACCACTACACTCAGAGTTTTTGGCTATTCCCTTTGATTCAATCGGCTAGTCGAGCAACCCAGCCACTCTCATATTTCTATATGGGAAATTTATTAAGGAGTGTTTCTTTCTTCGTCGCTTGGTGTCGCCGTCTTCATACTCTTCTTGGGGATCGGCTCACTGCTATCAAATATGCGTGGATGCTTCCATCGATTCAGACCTCGCCTCGTGTGGAGATCTCAGGATCTCTACACGGTTGACTACCCTGTACTGATGAGGGCCAATAAGCCCGAAACCGGTCTACAGGTTGTCAGGCGTGTTTGTCTCGTTGGGAGCATAGACGCATGTTCGAAGAAAGAAATATTTGTATTTATATTGATTTATATGAATTGACTACGAGTGGATATAATTCAATATTTTGCGTGGTATTTGCCAGGAACGTAGTTGTTTTCTGCTCCTTTTCTACCTTGTTATGTTAGATTATTCTGATAATGTTGTGGAGATGACTTTGAGATATTTATTTTCCTTTTTTGTTAAATAAGTTGGGGTTAATACCCTTAACATCTTCCGTTTCCCACGCCCCTGAACAAAATCACAATGTATTCCCAAGATTTTTGAATCGGGCATAAAAAGTTAGGTTCATGGACATAAGTTGGTTATTACATCTCAAAGGGTTTCGAAAATTCACCCTCTCTAAACTAAAGACAACCCCCACTCACCACATTGATTCAGAATAACCTTATTTTTGAAGCAAGAAATGAATAGGCGTTCAAAAAACCAAAGTTATGTAAATTTGATGCACAATTTCAGCCACAATTTATAATAAAAGAATTTTTCGCGCAAGTTGCGATTTCCGTAGCTTAGACGGGGTGAATTTTAGGACAACATGTTTGGGTTATAATATCTTAAATCGACCCCAGCTACACACCCTGAGAATATTTGTATCGAATTTTGTAATACCCTGATGATGTATAAACTTGAAACTGGTCTTGTTTATAGAGGGTGGATTGTTGACATTTTTGTTGTCTTGGATACCAGCCCCATTGATTTTGGGTTGTTTGGATGCATTCGGTATTGTAACTAATCATTAAATGTTAAAATGATATTTTTTTGCCATGTGTAATATGACTATTGTGATCTTATTCGTTTCCACTTTGTTTCTAGTAGTTAACAACAAATATATCGAAGGTGAATTGAAAACAAGTGAGGTAAGTTTTTTGATTCGTCAACCTTTTTAAGTATTTATGTGATTATTTGACTGAATATCGAGATACCTACACAAAACATTCTTCTTCAGAATTGGGCTTTCCTAACAAGATTCTGCTTTTTATCCGAAAAAGGTCAATTTGAGTATGAGATCGAATACAATGAAGATCAAGGTGATCTGAACCTATTATTGTATTATGACACAGATAATCAGTGGCCAGCAGTCTATAAATCCAATAAAGTGAGTCTGCCTTTATATATTTTCGTTAGTTGGTTCTGATAGTGCCATTGCCAATTTCATGAATCTGATAAATGAATTTAAGTATTCAATTACCAAATGGGCACCCTTCAATTCAATGAAGAGGTAGGTAATATAGGTATACTTTAACAATATTGTATATTTCATACCCTTTATACAGTGCGAATGTAAATAGTCCCCACTATTATCGTTGGAACGAATTAAAATTTTTGAACAAAATTTGACACACTTCTATATGGAACTATAATAACTATACTTTTTACGATACACTCACTCATTATCACGTCACAAGCGTGACGTCATTTGGAGGAAAAAGTTGCGAAGCATATATATGCTTTTTGTGAAACGTAGAATTGAAGGTATATTCTCGATTTCTCAAACGTTTGGGGAGATATGGGCAAGTTGTAAATAGTACCCCAGAATGGATCAATATTTTTCAAGCAAATTTTATGGTCCTACTTTTCTTATAAGCGGGAGGTCATTTGGAGGAAAAATAAAATGGGGAAATAAATGTTATAGGTACACTGTAGAATACAGAATCAAAATAACTCACCCTGTTTAATTTTTCCTCCGGATGACTTTACCATTATAAAAATGATGTCATAACAGAGACAAAACAGGTATAGTAATCATGGTACCATACAATATACCGGGTGATAACGAGGTACTGTATCTCAGTAACTAACAGTCGTGGAAGTTTGGGGAAAAAATCCTTCAGGGGAAATCGACAAGAAAAATTGCTGGAAATATTTTTTAAATTGATACGTCCACCGCTAGGGGGCGTAATAGTTTCGATCGTATAAAAAAATGATTTTTTTCGGAAATTTTCCTATATAAGTTCAGAAATGAATACTCTCACGTTAATGCCAACATAATTGTCCATATTTTTGAAACATGAAGTTTCATTGTAGGACGTAATATAAAGGCGGGAGGAAATCCTAATCGTTTTGGAATGTAAATGTCTATAACTTAAGTTTGACTTGACGGAATTTTGCTAACAAGACATGGTTCAAGAAAAAAAGGATTGGTGAATAGGATAAAAAACCATCCATGCCATTCTGGTTCTCAACGCCCTCGCTAGAGTGCGTATTTTGTGATGTTAATCGTTTTTTGCATCGGTATTATTATCTAATCATATTCGGAAAAAAAAAATTGCAACAAAATATGTTTAAATCACATGACGATATCTTCATTCGTTGAAAAGTTATGTTTTGAAGAATATTTCATTAACAAATTTATCAAAGAAACAAAATAGTCAAGCATGCCATTGAAAAATGAAAAAAATTATTTGCTTTGGTATATCATTATTGTTCTGATTGAATTGAAATGAAAAAGAAGTTTCATTTTTTTTCTTTTTCCCATCACATGCTCGATAACGAAATTAAAAAAAAACTGAAAACTCAATAATCCATTTTGTTTCTTCAAAATAAATTTAAACGAATGAAGATATCGCCATGCCGTTTCGACACAATATATTGCAAATTTGATCTTCTTTCCGAATCTGTAGAGATAATCATACCGTTTCATTTGAAATTTCGGAGAAAAATTAAAAAAAAAAACTGTTAACTTCATGAAACACGCCCCCTAGCGAAGGCGGTAAGAACCAGAATAGCATAGATGGTTTTTTATCCTATTCACCAATCCTTTCTTTCTTAAACCATGTCTTATTAGCAGAATTCCGTCAAGTCAAACTTAACTTCCCTCCCGCCTTTATTTTACGTCCTACAATGAAACTTTATTTTTCAAAAAGATGGACCATTATGTTGGCAATAACGTGAGAGTATTCATTTCTGAACTTATATAGGAAAATTTCCGAAAAAAAACAATTTTTTATACGATCGAAACTATTACGCCCCCTAGCGGTGGACGTATCAATTTAAAAAATATTTCCAGCAATTTTTCTTGGTCGATTTCCCCTGAAGGATTTTTTCCCAAACTTCTACGACTGGGGTGCTATTTTCAAACTTGATCGAATATTTTCGTCTGTGAGTTCTGCGACTTATCATACACATCACTTCGCATATGGACATTTCTTTCGCATGGAATTGACCATGCCATGTATTTCAACCGAAATAAATCGCATTCGAAAAGTATTCATCGATTACAAAATAGATACACTATGATTTCACACAAGAAATTGACATTCTCGTATGCGAAACTCATTCGCATGAGTTTGAAAATAGCACCCCTGTTAGTTACTGAGATACAGTACCTATCGTTATCCTTACTGAATCACCCGGTACAATAAGTGGCAAAATTGGTTGAAAAATATTTATATGTTCTATCGAGATACCTCATTCAACGGTAAGCAGAAATAACATAATTGAAATATCTTTCAAAAACTTGTGACAAAGCATACCAATCTATTTTATTTTCCCCCAAATGATGTGTCAACGCTTGTGAGGATGACGTCATAAAGGAGGCGAGTATCGTGAATAGGTAATGATTATGATCCCAAGTGTGACAAATTTGGTTGAAAAATATTGATACATTCGAAAGACAAAAGAAATGAGCACTGTGTTTACGTCCCTACTGGTATAAAATGTGTGTCTCACTTTCAATGGTAGCGACGCCATATATATCTTCCATAGTTATTGAGGTACGAAGATGAAACTCTGAAGATCGATGGAAATGCTGAAGATACACCCAGCGGCTTAAATCTAAATGATGTTGACAAAGTGATAGACATTGCCCGAGACGATATGGAACTTTACGGTAAAAAATTCATGATCTGGATCTCCAACTCACCATCGATGCATCTTTTCTCTGAAGAAATTTCAGTCTATAAAAATAAGACAAACTCGGATTTTTCAGGATTGGAATTTTTCAGGTAGCAAGTCGGGGGGTTACGAACCCCAATGAATTTTGAATCTATTTCGTCTCCTAATATGATTTGCCGAAAAAATGGGTAGTTATATTGCGTCTGGCCATGTGATTACTTATCACCATTTAAGCCAGTAGAATCATTTTCATCAGTCCTGAGGGTTTCGGAATTTACTAGGTTGTTTCTATGAAAAGTGAGACACGCCGCTCTTTCTTCCTGCAGTCAAAGCAAATCGCTTTCGACTGTTTAGTCTTCATCATCAACATCGTCAAAGATGTGTTATTCAAACGTTAACCTGTTAATTTCGGCACGCCTGAATTATTCAATCAATTGAGTTGGTATAATTTAATCAACTCTGAATATTTTAGACCTGTGAAGAGCGAGAATCCGTACTCAATATCGGCCAGAACCAAATTGTGAATCTAACAGCTCGATTCGATGCTTATAGAGAATCATCAGGATGCAATTTCCTTCAAGAACCTACAACTGTCAGAACGTATACTATTATTGTTCCGACTTTAAGAACCCTTGGCAAACAAACCAACGAAGGTAAAGAAATCTTATTTTTTTTATGACGTGGTAACATATTCCCATCGGAATAAGCCACATATGATTTCATTTTCGAATGTTCGGAATTTAAAAATGGTTATTTTACAATGTTTCTTCAAAACGAAATAAAAAAGCCATTAAATTAGACGAAGTTTCTAAATTGGAAGACATAGCTCGTCTTGTCCAATTAAAAATCAAACAGTGTTTGATTGACTGGTAGATAACGAGTAGAAAACAACTAGGTACTTTCCTGGTAAATACCACGCAGAACATTGAATGCATATCGCAAATGTTTCTTTTTTCCTAAGAAGTGACATAGTTCACATCGACACAGGCAACACACTATCAAGGCCAACAAAGAATTGGAGAGTCCATAATCAACTAACTTTGAGTCTGTTAATAGCTATTTGTATTACTAGGGAGGAAAGTGCCACTTTTCCTCCCGCAGGATGTAGTTTACTGTACGACGCGAAGCGGAGGGCAGTAAACATCCAAGGGAGGAAAAGGCACTTTACTCCCATGTAATACATATGATTTTTCCTCCTACCCACTAAATAAACCTTTTTCTACAAGCGCAGCTCTTAGAAAAAAAATGATCAATCACTCAATAGCAATCCGAAATGTATAAGCTATCTAAATGTCCAATTATTCAAATCACTAACGAGAAAAAAGTAAAATAACGTTCTTGAAAAAAAAAAAAGTTGCAATTGCCAGGAGCTGAACCCGGGACCTTCGGAATTCTGAACTCAAAAAACGTATATCTAAGATTCCTGAAGTTGAAATTTGTATTGAAGAACTACGTTGAAGTAACATTAATGTTTGATTTTTACCAAAGAACAGGATATACAGGATGTTCTAGAAATTATTGAAACAATATGAATATAATGAATTCACAAGTTTCATCGTTCGCAACTTACTTGAAATGAGGGGGAGGAAAAATACTTTCCTCCCTAGGGAGGAAAAGTATGAGTTTCCTCCCTGATTTGAGGGAGGAAAGTGTGTACTTTCTATAGGGGTAGGAGGAAAATGTCTTTTTCTATTTTGGTTGTATAATGAAGTCATTGTGCAACGCAAATGCGTGTCGAAATAGCCTCTATTTCGATACGCATTTTTTATTAGAATAGAATAGAATAGCATTTATTTACCCATAGAAAAATCAAATACCCTATAGGGGTGTTGAGCACGTCACAAATTCAAAAGAATTTATCTAAAATACATTATATTGTAATACTATTTCTTATGTACACTACACTACAATACTTAAATAATAATATCAAGAAGATAAGCTCTCAGTTTATTTTTCAATTTGTACGCTGGTAGATTTCTCATGTCTATTGGTAAGATATTCCACAACTGTGTCAAATGGAATGGAGCATTTCTCTGTATATAAGTTAGCCTGGTTAAATCTGGGATTAGATTAGATTAGATTAGATAGATAGAGAGAGATTAGCTAGATAAAACTGGATGGATGTTTACTCAGAAACCAGCACAAATAAAGCAATGGAATTATTTATAAAAAAAATAAAAGATAACGTAGGAGCAGGTACGGTTAAAATAAAGTTAGGAAGAAAAAAATTGAAACGGAAGCCATGGATAACAACTGGTTTAGTCACGTCTATAAATCGAAAAAATAAATTGTATCAAAGAATGCAAAATAATCCAAGAAACGATGATTTACGGAACGAATTTAGACAATACCGCAATAATCTTAGAGAATTAACTGATAATGCAAAGGCAAAATATTACAAAACGGAAATAAATAAAAACAAAAATTGCCCAAAAAATATGTGGCGATGTCTCAGGGAACTACAACAAAGTGAGAAAGCTAGCAATGACATTAAGCAAATTGAATCAGAAGACGTAGTTACATCCGACAAACTAACGATCGCAGAAATGTTTAACGAATATTTTAGTCAAGTAGGAACAAAACTAGCACAAAAAATAAACAAGCCGCAAGAAACATAGTTGCTGTAATAAAACCCCTATACAAATCCGGAAAAAAAAACAGAACTATCAAACTATAGGCCTATTTCTTTATTATCCACACTGAGTAAAATCATTGAAAAAGTATTGAAAGAGAGATTCGTATTATTCATAAAGAAATACGGACTTATATCAGATAACCAGTTTAGTTTCATGGAAGGCAGGTCGACGCAGGATGCAATTGCCGACCTAACTAAAAAAATATATACTGCAATGGACTCGAAGCTATCGGCAATTTGCATCTTCGTTGACCTCGCCAAGGCTTTTGATACCGTTAGCCATCCAGATCTATTAGAAAATCTGGAAAATATAGGGTTCAGAGGCATTGCATATGACCTGATGAAGAGTTATTTGAATGATCGTACCCAGTGTGTTAAAATCGAAGAAGCAATTAGTCAAAAAAGGGAAGTATTATATGGAGTACCGCAAGGAACGGTGCTATAGGGCCAATTCTGTTCATTTTATATGTAAACTCGCTCTTCAACTTACCAATTCATGGTGAAATAACAGCGTTTGCAGACGATACAGCCATATTTTTTGAAGATCAAAACTGGAACAATCTGAAACGAAAATGAGCAAGTCATTCATTATAATACAGAAATTCTTCGATAGTAAATTGTTGACTATTAATTTGAAAAAAACAGTGTACCTACCTTTTACTAGCTACGAGCCAAACTTACCGGATTTCAGTAGTATTGATATTCCATACAACGATCAAATATTAACGTTGAACAGTGCTCGGACAGTTAAATACTTAGGAATCGTACTAGATAGACACTTGAAATGGAATGAGCATATTAATATACTCGTAAGAAAACTCCGCTACTTCCTGGCAAAATTTAAGTATCTTAGAAAGTACTTCGATATACAACACCTCAAAATTATGTATTTTGCCCTGATACATACCCATTTGATGTATGGCATCATTGCTTGGGGTGGTGTTATGAACTGTCATCTAAAAAATCTCGCAGTAATACAGAAGTGGATATTGAAAATCATTTTACGGAGAGGTTACAATCATCCAAGCGATGATCTGTACATCGAAAGTGGAATAATGGACATTCGTCAAATTTTTTTTCTCGCCCTTATGATGTATCAGCGAAAAAATCTAATGCTTAGTCAAAAAGTATGCCATCCTCATAACACACGATTCAAAATAGGAGCAGTGACAGTTCCAAGAACGTCCAAAACTATTGGTCAAAGGTGCCACGCATTTCTTGCCCCTATAGGCTATACAATAACTTACCTCCTCTCCTCAAAAATTTAAACTCCATCACTCTTTTCAAGTCTAAACTTAAGACCTGGATTCTGCAAACACCTAGATATACAATTGAGAAACAAATCGATATGAAAAATAACTAGAAATATCAATCGCATTGTGGTTTCTTGATAGTCATTCATTATAAAAACTCATCTCACTAACTTGTTTAAACCTTAGCTTAGATTTCTGGGTGTGTTTGTGTGTGTGATAGAAATTGTGTCAGTGTCTGTGTGTAAAAACAGTCGTAATTATTATTTATTATTATATTATTACCATAGTTATTATTTATATTTTGGAGTACAAACAATAGTAAGATCACATAAGATGATAAACATTTTCAAAGTACCCATGCGCAGGTTTACCTTTTTGGGATTTTGTATTTATTTACCCTTTTGTTGGATTGCTGTTGTATTTAATGCATTATTGTAAGAAAAATTCTGTGGTGAATAAATTTATTATTATTATTATTTTTATTATTATTAGATCGTTTTTATTTCTTGTATTGTATGAATGCACAGGAAGATCATTCTCAAACAATTCAAAATTATTTTTTACAAATAATATTTTATTGTCGATAAATATTTTTTTGCAACTTTCTCTGTAGTTGAGTCTGAAAATATATCTTAAGCACCTTTTACGATTGATATGGATTGAGTTTCCCCACAGAACAATCCCGTAATTTATCTTCGAATGTATATACGCCTGATATGCAATCAGCGCTGTTTTTTCGTCAACGTTTAAACTTAGGATTCTCAGAGCATATAGCTGTATTGTGACATCGATTTCGCAATTTTGTCTATGTGATCTTTCCAGTCCATTCTATTGTCCATTGTCAAACCCAGAAAAGACACACTTGGTTCTGCTTGTAATTTGGTTTTGTTAAATTCTAGTTCAAATTTTGAGCAATTTGTTTTCTGTCTGTCCCACTGCATCAATTGTACAATCGAACTGTCAGATGAAAGTCAGAAGAGTTAGGTCCAGTTTACTTCTGAGCGATTTGGATTTGGTGATATTAACAGTGAAAAACTCAATGTTTTAATTGGTAAATTTCAATTCAGAGAGTAATTTGATTTAAGTTGACCAACAAAAACAATAACAACATTGAATTTTTTACCGCTGGTATTGCAAAAATCAAAATCGCTCAACTGTAAACTGGGCTTTACGCTTGTGCGTCAGATTTTGATCATTTCAATGTCATCATTGTTACCAATCGAAATTGTTTCTGTTATTTATCGATATTCGATCCATTTTTTTCTACAAATCAATTCAAAATAGAAAAAATTGCATATGATACACGTTTTATAAGACACGTTGTCGCACTTGTTCACTTAGAGCACTCCTCGCCAAAATGGCGTCTTATAAAACTTGTATCATAATACTATTACATCAGTTCGGCTACGGTTGTCAATCGTTTCAGCAATGAACTGCGAGACATTTATGAGATTTATCAAAGTTGAACGAATGAATGAATCCGTGTTGATGGAGAAATGATATAAATAGTTGTAATAACTGCGACTTTAGACATAAGAAGATAATTTATGTATTTGTATTATTTATTACCTATTAACATTGTTGATATTGAAATAACTCACCGCTACCACCTTTTGTAATAAATCATAATCTCTTATAAGTATGTCTTGTCCGTTTTTTTTTATTATAACCTACCCTGTGCAAATAGGGTGATTATTTAATTAAAGGAAGCGCTGTCACCAGGTCAGATTTTTTATCAACAACTCGCACTGACCAAACAAGTTGTATGGTGATAATATGTTTCCTTAGCTCAATTATCAAAATGAATTCCTTAACGTTGACTATCCAAACTCCAAATAGGCTACTGGTTAAACTAGACCACCATATATCCTCGGGGACAGTGAGATCGGCTACGGCTTCACAAATGTGTAGTCTTCAGTATAGGGGAGGTGCAATTCAGTAGATATCAAATAAAATCACAAATTAACTTTAAAGTACAAAATGTACCTACTGCGATCAAATAAAAAAATCAAATAAAATAATAAAGTGAAACAAAACTAAAATTAATAAAAAAAACAAGAAATTATGCCAAAACAAAATATAGTAATAGAACAAAATAACCATTTCCACATAAAAATACCGAGAAATACGGACACTTCGTATTTCCAATCAATTTGTCAAAACTTTGTTAAATGCGTGATTATGTGGACTCTCTATTTCATACGAAAAAAAACCTAATTCTACCGTTATAGCAAAGTACCCTTGATTACGCCCTAATTTTAGTACCTATTGAAATAACCGCTGTTTCCACCTCAATGATAAAACTCTAATGAAATTAAACTCCTTTTTGCCTAACATTTGAAAATAACTCGTTTATCTCGTGACCTAGAGTGAAATTGCAAAATATCTAACATTTGGCCGAATATATCCAGAAAAGACCAGATCCGCTGGTGCCTTTTTCGGACTCTCTAAACTGACTCTCGATTTTGATTTCCTTAATATTTTTGATCTTGATTTTTCGTCCCCGTTCTCAAAGTGCCTTTTCAGTCCTAAGATACGATATTTCGATCTGATTGGTTAGTAATGTCTTCCATTCTACTGTTAATGCCAATAACCATTGATTTCTTTGAATATTATTCCCCAACATGTATTCAAAGGCGGGCCTTCGATATTCGCTATACAAATCTTAATGTTCACAATACTAGCTTTCTTTCTGAAATTTTCTGTCCACGACACTGCGGTCCTTTTATATGTACATAACATTAATTCTAGTAAAATCACCCATATTCCGGAAGTATCGTGGATTTTCGATGAATTCGATGGCAATGAAACATCCGCTAATTACAGAAGTACATCGGCGACATAAATCACAGCCAGTCGCGGGCCGCCGAGATAATGATTTCTGGTGTTTTCGGAACAAAGCACAGTCCGTAACAATATTATGTTTCAAGACGTAATTGGTGAAAAAATGATAAAACATTCCTCATTATACTCCAATATCTTGCGAATGGATCGATATAATCATTTGAGAACATGTGGATTTATTATGTTTGTGTATCTGATAAAATATTCGAAGCAAAGAATAATTTATTTGTTGTTTTTTCTTGCTGAAATTCACCATGAACTGACCTCTGAAAAAAATATTACTAATAGTTACTTGATCAACAACCCTTTCGCAATTGAAACTCATCATAATAAAATAAATATGTAAAAAATATATCTCCTTATTAAAAAAAAGTTGATGATGGCCGCGAGAAGAATACGTCGAACTCAAAATCTAAGAATGATATTTTGAAGGTAGCAAAAAGAAAAAATGAAGAAGTGATTTCATCAGTTTTGTTGTATCTCCAGTAATAAATCAATAATAAAATGAAGTAGATAATTCGAAAATTTAGTTCTTTTCGAATATTCCTAAAACTGAAAGAGCTATCGCTTTCTTTTTTTTTCATCATTATAATGACCATAAAATTTCGCAACTTTGCCCCAATTCAAAGTTATTCATATCTCTTAACCCTGTTGTCCTACTACCCCGTATGAAAACGTCAATAATCACACTGTTTTGTTATTCAGAAAGTAGCTCATGTGACCGTGGTATTGTTTATTTGAATGAAAAAAAGCACTAGTGCTGATATGAAAAATATCACAACGGTCGCATGATTTGATAGAAATAATTAGGTATATTGTGAAGGTACTCTCTGTCAATATATAAGCGTTCTCA
This sequence comes from Chrysomela aeneicollis, assembly GCA_029955515.1. Classification (NCBI taxonomy): domain Eukaryota; kingdom Metazoa; phylum Arthropoda; class Insecta; order Coleoptera; family Chrysomelidae; genus Chrysomela; species Chrysomela aeneicollis. The sequence continues at coordinate 8,910,490 of JARUHQ010000016.1, read as the reverse complement.
AATCAAATTCATATTATTTATTAAAATTTCTGTCTCGTTTCGAATCATACCGAGAATTCTTTATCTATCAATTTTAATGTGTCTGATACATAACCTCTGAATTCACTTTAAAACTGGAACCTATACTCTTTGCTGGAACTATTTCGATGTTGATGACAGCGGGGAGATCATTCAAAAGAGTACGGCTACAGTTTTATGTGCGGCTTGCTACTTGCATCAGTTTGATATCACAATATCACCAAAGAGAAGATTCTTTGGTATCACAGATGTTTGCAAGGAGTCAAGGACGCACTAACTCGTACGCGCTTGCGCACTACGTACTTCTATGGTTCTGTATTTCTGGTTGCGTGATTACTGGCGCTAGCAGGTGTATGGTGTCAATTTTGTTTTTGTACGCTGGTATCAATATCAAAAAAAAATTGTCCAAACTAAACTAACTCAATCAATCAGTGATTCACATAATGAGGAAATGTCAGAGAAGTATTCAAATATCATCTTGAATATGGAAATAAACAGTACTTGATATCGAATCAAAACCACCTGAAATTATAGAGACCGCTCAAGTTGCACTTTTGACAAGACTTCCTGCGAAATGAAAGTATTCGGAGTCGTAGGAAAAATAGTGTACAAAACTCGTTGGAAAGTGCATTTCCTTCACTCGTTACGTTTCCGCACTCACCGCTACGCGGCTCGTGCTAAACGACTACTCGTGTGAAATATGTCACTTTCCACACTTGTGTAATATACTATTATATGTTCTGACTAGGCTTCAGCCATTCTTCCATCAACTGCCCTGAAGAATGTTAAAAAATATGGAATATTTTGGACTTATATTTATATCATTCCAGTGACACAACCGCCAACGCCAAGGAATGTTTCAGTTGCTACCGAAACAAGTTCCACTCAACGTGAAACTATAACTCAGGAATCATCACATTCTGATAATTACTTGAGCACTTCAGAAACAACGAGCTTTTCCACAACGGATGATGCATATTATGACGATCTTTTATACTCATCAACCGAAGAAGTGAATCGATTTTCAATTCAAGAAAACACTGAAACAACGACGCACAAACTAGTAAGTCTGATGTTGAAAACAAAGTGATTCCTTTACTTTATCAAAAGTGCTTATCTGAGAAACGAAATGAAGACAGATCATTCTGAAAATAAAATTGATTCATTATCATTTTTCAGGGCAATTTTGTGTGATGACGGTAATAATAAGTCAGAGTCAGGCTCTAATAGGTACCTGTTTGTTCATACAATTCGTGATATTTTTTGTGTGAAAATAGGCAAAAACGGACGACACACAGCTTCAGTAAATAGCTCATTACGCGCGGTAAACAAAATGCACAGTTTTCAATATCAAAATTTATACGTAAAAGTAAGCGGAACATATTAATGATTCTCTACGTTACGATCGCGCAATCGCCTGACAACAACGTAGTGAGAGCAACTGTCGAAATCAAAATGTAAATGTAAGATGGAGTTGAGTGTAAATTTGTGCTGCATAAATCCACCTTTAGATTTCGATGTGCTCTTTCCGAGCTTCAACTTTGCCAAGTCATATCTTTGCTGCTCGAGCCGCCATATTGGGAAAATAGAGGCTAATTGTAGTTTTTCCACTCCGACTCACATTTTACGATAAAATCATTTATATACAAAATTCGTAAAGTACCTATGTACTTCAATATGCGTTTTGGCGGAATAACTTGAGGACTGTGGTAGAGTAAGCAGTACCCTGTAGGCCTAATCCATATGATTGTGATAACAAGTTTCGAAGGTTTCTGGAGGTTGTGGCTCGAAGTGTCGTAACTGAAATTAGACAATTTTTGTTTTTGTTCCATCCACATTGCTCTGCATTTTGTTCATCCCATATCACTGCTGAACCTGATGATTATTATATTATATTATTATACAAAAGTTTAACTTTATTTAACAAGCATCTCGTTTTTAGCTCCGCAAAAAGTGTTATTTTTTTTGTGAAATCAAACAGTCGAATATATTTGGCTTATACAATCTCGGTACTCAAAGTATTTCCCGTAATATTTGAGAGTTCCCGACCTGAAATTCAAGATAACAAAGTGAACATTTGTAAGAAAACAGCATTATTCTAGTGCATCCAATTCTGGACAAATAAATTTATATGGCCATACTAAAAACCAGCAAGTGATAAGAGTTATCAGTGATTTTTCTCCCTACAACTATAAAAACGACCGAAACAAAAACGGACTGAAACATTATCTATAAAGGAATATACAGGGTGTATCTACAATGACCACATACTGCAGAAAATGTACCAAAGCAGTCAAAAACGGTATAGGATATAACATTATGTGCCAGAAATGTTTGGGATGGTTTCATCGTGATTGTGCTGCTCTTGCTATTGAGGAAATTAAGTATCTTTTGGAAGAACTCAAAGATCCAAATGGAAAACGATATCATTGCATTATTTGTACAACGCCTGTTACTAAAAAGACAAATGCTGCTACTCCAACTACTAATACCTCCAGAAGATTATCAAGCTCGGATGAATCAAGTAACGATAATAAATTATTGCAACAAATCAAAGCTTACATGGATGAAAGTCTGGAAAATCATATGAAAAAAATTAAAGAAGAGAATGCAAATCTTCTCAAAAAATATGATGAGAAGGTGAACTCATTGGAGAATGAAATTAAAGAGCTCAAATCTCTGAGAGATGATCTGCTCGCAATTATTAATACAAAACTTGAGGATGTAATAACTCGTCAAACTCAACCATCAGAAAATCTTGAAGAGGTAGGTAACAGCTGAAGCAGTAGAACGAATGAGTCGTGCCAAAAATGTTATCATCCGGGGAATACCTGAAAGCTCAGGAACACCACAGGAATGTATAAAGAAATGGACAAATCGAAAATTAATGAAATACTGGACGTTGTCTGGGATGGAGACCAAGTTGTTCCTTATACTATGTTTCGCCTAGGAAGACAAGTAGACCGTTCTAAACCACGCGCACTTAAATTATTATTTGAAAATGAGACGATTGCGCGAAAAATTCTCAGAAATAGAAGCAAATTAATCGGATCTTTATACAACAACTTGAAAATTGTTGATGATAAAACTCCAAAACAAATAGCCTATTTAGATAGTTTGCGAAATGAGCTCAATAATAGAATACAGAATGGCGAACAGAATCTAACTATTAGGTATATCAAAAATGTCCCAACAATCATCAAAATTATAAAAAACTAGTAAAAGAGATCATAGACTGGTCTATAGTATATACAAACATAGCATCGTTAACTGCAAAATATGACGACTTCATTAGTTTCATCCAAACCATTCATCCCTCAATAATTATGATTTCAGAAACTTGGTTGAATAAAGATATACCTGACTCGATGGTTGATTTGAATGGTTATTCAATATATAGGTCGGACAGGCCCGGCAGAACTGGGGGAGGCGTTTGCGTATATATTCATGATAACATTACCAAGAATTTCGTAGTTGCAAACAATTCCTTCCAATGTAACAATATCGAAACCATCAGTCTTTCACTGACCTCTGAGTCTTTCAACTTTGTTTTAGCTTGTATATACAGACCTCCAAAAACGAACACACAAATCACTTTACACCTGATAGAAGAAATAGACAATCTATCCAAAACCTTCAAAAACCTGATTATTTTTGGAGATTTCAACTTTCCGGAAATAACATGGCCATTAGTACAATATACTTATTCTAATGAATGTGCAACTGCGTTCACTGAACTATTGTTGAATACAAACCTGACTCAGTTGATTCAAGCTCCCACAAGATATAAAAATGATCAAATCCCATCAACTTTAGACCTGCTGCTCACTGATGACCCAGAGTTATTTACAAATGTCAATTATCTGCCACCAATAGGAAAATCTGATCATGTAGTTCTGAGTACATCAATCCAAATTATTACAGAAGCAACTCATAACCATCAAAGCAAAGTCAAAAAGTATATTGACTTCCACACAGTAAATGAAGCACTTACAAATATGAACTGGAACGCTATATTGAGTGGAGACAACATAGATATCATATAGGAGACTTTCCTTAATACAACAAATATACTATTAGAACAGAATACATCTTTCAAACCAATTACGGAAAATAGGCTCAAGCCCTGGATAAATGACACTATAATCACAAATATTAAACGAAAACATTCATTATGGAAAAGATTCAAAAGAACGAGAAACATCGATGATTACCACACTCATAGACGTTTCTCAAATGCCCTATCTGAATCGATTAAGAATGCTAAGATCTCATACGAAGTAGATCTATCAAAATTTGAAAACTCCAAGAAACTCCACAAATACATAAGATCACACCTTAGCTCTAGGGTTGGAATACCTATGGTGAAGAGATCAGATGGTGACATATGCAAGGATAACAGAGAGGTAGCGGACATAATGGCAAGTACTTTCACAACAGCCTTCAATATTGAACCTGAATTATCCAGAACAACTACTATTAACTCTATCCGCAACCAAGACAACTTTTCCAATATTATCTTCCATCCAACAAAAATCCGTGAAAAAATTGGGAAACTCAAGTCATCCTCCTCTCCAGGTCTTGATGGTATCACTGTCCTATTTTTGAAAAGATGTAGCGAAAATCTAATTCACCCACTCAGTATAATTATGAATCGTTCTTTCGAAAATTCCTGTGTACCAAATAGCTGGAAGATAGCATCTGTAACACCCATATTCAAAAAGGGTGACAAGCTCAACCCAAGCAACTATAGACCAATTAGTCTCACCTCCATTGTTTGCAAAATTATGGAATCAATAATAAGTGATGACTTGAAAACATTCCTGTTACATCATAATATAATTCCTGATCAACAACATGGGTTTGTTCCGAATCGATCAGTTACAACAAACTTATTGAAGTGCGTGAATGATTGGTCAATACAATTGGACAATAATACTCCCATGGACATTATATATCTTGATTTCTCTAAAGCTTTCGATTGTGTGCCTAGGAAAAGACTATTGTTTAAACTGGAATATTTTGGTATACGTGGACTACTGCTGAAATGGATTCAGAATTTTCTAGAAAACAGACATTTTCGTGTTCGAATTGATGATTGTTTTTCCGATCAATGTCCCGTACTGAGTGGAGTACCTCAAGGATCCGTACTTGGTCCTTTATTGTTTTTGTGTTATACCTCAGATTTATCACATGTGTTCACATCTACCTGTTCTTTCTACGCCGATGACACAAAACTCTACAATGACCCAAGATCGCACCAAGTATTGCAAAATGACCTAATCGCTTTTTACAACTGGAGTTGTGAATGGTTGTTGCCACTCAATATTGGTAAATGTGTTGTACTTCATCTTGGAAAAAAGAACCCAAGACATAATTATACTATAAACGACGAGCAATTAGTGAAAGTGGAATATCACAATGATCTTGGAGTTACCATAATCAGTGATTTTACATGGACACATCATATTTCGAATGTATGCAAACGAGCAAATACAAAAATATACCTTCTGAAGAAAATCTTTTCGAAAACGCCACCTGATACGTTTACCAACCTATACAAAGTCTATGTTAGACCAATTCTTGAATATGGAGGACAAGTTTGGAGCCCAGATTTGGTTAGAGACCGTAACATGCTGGAATCTGTGCAACAACGAGCAACCCGAATGTCATTCGGTGTCAGGAGACCATCGTACGAAGATCGTCTGAATCAGCTATGTCTAACTACATTCAACGACCGAAGACATCGAGGAGATTTGATCCTAACATATCGGATTATTCATGGACTCCTGCCGTCTCTTAGTAATATGTTCCAGATGAATGCTGACACTAGATTGAGAGGGCATAATTTAAAACTTACGAAGGAACATTTCAAGACCACCAAACGTCAGAACTTTTTGGTCAATCGTGTCTTCTCGGCATGGAACAATTTAGATGCAGAAACAGTTAATGCTCCCTCGGTTTCAATCTTTAAAAACCGAATAGATTGTCCTCGAGATCGTCTAACATAACATCTATATACATATATCTGTTTTTTATATATATTATCAATATCGGTTTTTCAGTTTTACTTGTTTGTTGTATATTGTTCGCTATATTTTTTAAATTTTTTTATGGAATACTTTTATGCATATATTTATCTGATGAATCTCATTGAATGTAATTTTAAATCTTTTTATATTTTTTTATACTTATATACAATGTATTAATGGGCCTTTATAGGTTTGTATACCTCAGCCCATTCTCACTTGTTTAATAAATAAATAAATAAATTATAGGTTCGGAATGAATTTTGTGCTGCTGCTTCTGTTGGTGGTACCGACGCAATATTGAATGAACATGTATTTGCTGATTTTAAAAACCTTATCTAAAAAAAGATGTCAAAAAGCCTGCGGATGCAGAAAAGCTGGATTGATTCACGAATTGTAGTGGTGTTTGTGATAATTCGCAAGTTGTATTAATGATAGTGATGAAAGAGGACGACACAGGACTTGTTTTGTGCAGGCTTTTGATGGAATCGAAAACGAAGAGGACTGTGATGAGTCTGAAAATCCCATTGAAGATGATGCGGATGAAATATCGGTCTGTGACGTCTCTATCGATACCGTCGAACTCGCAACGCCTAATCCATCAGGAACAACAAAGGGAAGAAGATTGCGATAAATTTCAAAATTATGCATTACATGTGGATTAGGCCTACAGGGCGCCGCTCACTCTACCTCAGTCCTCAAGGTGGTTTGGAAATTAGTTGCTCCGCCTAAACGCATATTGAAGTACTTTGCGGCGCTATAACGCGACAACTATTGGTTCGAGAAAAAAAAATTGTTGAAACATAATTTGTAGTAATTTCTTTCTAGTTTTATTTCGCATATCAAGGAGACATTGTGAAAAAATGCTATTAGGCACATCGAAATCTATAAAATCACCAATTTTCAAAACTTCCTTAAATCGTACCAGGTAAAACTACCAAATGACTGGACCAAATATGATTCATCAAAACTGTGAAACATATCCTCGTATTAATTTTGTAAAATTGGTAGAAATGAAATTGTTCATAAATCTAAAGATGCAATAAAATGCAAAGAAATGAAGTACCCTATCATGAGTCCAGACGCACTGTTTATGCTCGTAGGTAAAGTAAAAGATAGATGCAATTACTCGCACTCATGTGTGTGTGTGCTGTAGTAGGGTTAGCATTGGACATAATCCATTTATCACAGACTTTTACAATAAACGGTCTCCATCTAAACAATGGAAAATCATATTTATCGTTAGAAATCTAAGTTGATATTTTTCGAATTACTCACTGATATGATTAATTTTTCCACTTGATACGTAACTATGCTATAACAGGAGCTATCAAGAAGTATCTCGCTGAAAAAGAGGTCCTTAGTCAACATGAACCAGGAAAGGAGATATGTCCGCAGAGGCCAACTAGTCAAATGTCACAATGCTAGGCAATTCAGGACATCAAGGGAAAGGTGGTGGTTCATAGCTGTCAGCAATTGTAAAGGATTGAAGGTGAGATATTCAGGGTATCTACATTTGTACATAACTTCCTGAAACTAAAATATACAGAACTATACTATCGCAAATCGGTAGTGAATTGAATTTCCATAACGATAAATATAAAATTTATAATTATAAACATACTTATTTTTATATTTTTTTATTCCGTCTGGTGCGCATACATTACAGGATATCCCTTTACGTGAGAACCAGAACATAAAAAAATATATATACTTGTACCGATTGTTCCTGCGCTGTGTTAATGGTCAATAACAATAACCTAACAGTTCTACAAATTGAGTGGTAATAACATTTTTAAGTTCTACGCTCGGAAGTTGTCGATCACACGGTATTATACTCTCTTCATTATTTTGATGTATTCCTTTCAGAAATGAAGTAATAGAACAGAATTCCACTACTGTACTACACAAAAAGTGATATTTATTGATAGCAAAATAGATATATTATTATGTATTCGTTAAAACTCATTCGCCACATTCTTCACAGTTTGTATTTTTTCGTTCGTTCGAGCAAACATTTCAAATACTCATTTATTTTATAAAATTGGATCCATTCACCAGTATGAGTCAATGAAAGTTAAAAAACAGAATTATCGCTGAAACAAAATTCACCCATAAGAGGAGAGGTATTTCAATAAAGTACATGCGTTGTTTGACAAGGTGTTCAAAGTGAAGATGAAGCGTCAACATATAAATCTGAGATACCAGATTGATTCGCAATTCCCAATTATAAACTTTATTTTACAATAATGATAATTTTATGACCAAGCATTCTTCCGTTCCTATTGATTATTTCAATAAAACCATGGTATAAACTAATTTTGACACCTTTGTATATATATTTGATCAGTTTGCAATAGTAGTTAGTTTAATGCTCCAGTGGGGGAACTGCACGCACGCTTGTTGGTTTTTAGTTGGTTCAAGTTGGTTTTTAATTGGTTTTGGTAGGTTTTTAATTGGTTTTGGTTGGTTTTTAATTGGTTTTCAGTTGGTTTGTACTTGGTTTTCAAAACCAACTATGGGGCGCGAGCAGTTCGTGTACCCCGTACGCATATAAGCACAACGTACATGGATATGGCAAACGACCTGTATCTACGCTTTCTGATTGGTTGATGCCAGATCACAGTACGTTCTGCCATTGCGGCGTCACAGTCATGTACGTTTTGCAAGTGAATTAAAAGTGCATGTGTATGCACAAATTATCAAAATTAGGTTCTAAAAACATGTATTTTATTTGTTCCTATAGTGTGTCCAATGCCATATGATTTTGCGTTTGCTACGTTAGATTCCACATTTAGCTGTAAATTACGCTTTCTGCAAAATCCGAATCGCCAACAGCTTTTCTCACCATTTTAAAACCTGCTATGATGTCGTGTTTTGTGTTGGATAGGTATGTAGAATGTCTATCCAATAATAGGGCGATTATATTTCTGAACTGTTATTTTAGCCAACTGCGACCAATTTCCAATTTCATTGACCCATATTTCAAATGGTACCTACTATTAGAGATTTTTTTCATGAAAAATAATTCTGAATCAGGATCACTTGAAACATACCTGTACCGATTTTCATCATTGTGAACCACAGAGATCGCTGTTGGCTACGGTATCAGACCAAAAATATAATCATTCTATTGTTGGATAGACATTTAAAATTTCAAAATTTATCAAAGAATAAAGATTTCACAGAGGTGGTATAAGTCCTTAGGGTGGACACACTTATTTACATTATATACTTATTCTAGTTGAATAATTTCTATCCCTTCTGCCTACCCCCACCACCTTCAAACTCCTAACTGAACCCAACAAAAAAATCCCAAATCGTCTGTTACATCGAAATAACATGTATTGAAGCACTCCAACTCCTGCACAGCTTTGAAATAGTACATTATATACCGCGGGACTTCAGGTAAATTATGGCCCTCCCTGCGGTCGGGCCATAAACTTTACCTTCAGGATTAAATGTACTTCAGTCGCAAGGTATATACGATACTTTTCGTACTTCCGGTATGATTTTATTAATTATTTCAATAATTTCAATCAGTTTTTTCTCTCTTCAACTCATTTAATAAACTGTCTTTAAAATAAGTTACCATAGTAACATTGCGTTGTGACAGTTATAATTTAGAAACATTGTCATTACTAGTGTCATTGTAAAGAAACATTGTTATTGATAATTATTGGTATCATGAGTGAAGAAGGTGTATCTGATATTGATAAAAGAGCAGCCGAAGTAGGTGAAGAATTGTTACCACCGAAATCTAGAAAACTATACGCGCAGCAGTACGATGCTTTTAAAAAGTGGTGCCGCTTAAAAAATGTGAGACAACCTACTGAAAATGCGCTGTTAGTCTACTTCGATGATAAATCAAAAGCGGTTTGTGCCTCAACTCTCTGGGCACATTACTCAATGCTGAAATCGGTTATTAACATTAGAGAAGATATTGATATAAGTAAATTTCCAAAATTATTAGCTTTTTTGAAGAGAAGAAATGAGGGATTTAAGCCAAAGAAGTCAAGAATTCTCACGTCTGAGCAGGTAGATCAGTTCTTACGGGAGGCTCCGGATGATAAATATTTAATACTTAAGGTAAATTTGGAAATTTGTTTATGTTCAGAAATTTTAAGAAATCAATTTTTTTGTAGGTTGCACTTATTTTGGGCGTTGCGGGAGCTTGTCGTGGAAAAGAGTTGGTTGATTTAGAAATCGACGATGTGAGAGATTTGGGCGATTCCTTCCTAATTGCGATTAGAAACACCAAAAATAAAATTGACCGAAATTTTGTGATCAAAAATTCAGAAAACAGTGCCATCAGTTTTGTGGCGATATTTCGGAAATATGTGGCATTGCGAAAGACAGGGACACCTCATTCAAAATTTTTTGTTCAATACATCAACAAAGAATGTACTACGCGAGTAGTAGGAAAAAACATGTTTGGTACATTTCCACGGCAAATAGCAGCTTTCTTGAAATTAGAAAATGCGACGTCTTATACAGGACATTGTTTTAGACGCACATCTGCGTCTTTGTTAGCTGATTCGGGAGCAACAATAGACGTGCTGAAGAGACATGGAGGATGGAAATCCTCCAACATGGCCGAGGGATATATTGAATCGTCTATTAAAAATAAACAAAAAATTTCAGATAAAATATTTGGTCAAGTCGCCGATTCGTCCACTATAGTTATGCCACAGTCCTCATTCTCGCTTCCTGTTTCCGCAGGATCTTCGAAACAAACACCAGTTCAATATGAAAAGGACCTATCTGTTACTCGTCAGTTACCTGCTGCATTAACCCAGGAAAGACTGGTCAATATGACGAACTGTCACAATATTAATTTGAATATTAACGTTGATTACCATTCTAATTAATTATATTTTTCAATAAAATATCCCTTAAATTCGTTTGTTTGTGATTTAATCGTTCCGGGAGTTTCGTCAATATTTAATCCCGGAGGGATTAAATGTGACACTTTAGTACCTGTCACAAGGGAGTGAAGTTGTCACTTTAGGCCCGGAAGTACGAAAAATGTTATATTATACTATATAATATAAGTAATAAAACATTATTCCAACTTGGCTATACTTACGAACACACAAAAAGTTTCATATCAGGAATATTCTTGAATCGACAATCACATTTTTCTAGGTTGTGTAAACTTGCGTAAATTGTTATACCATTGCTATTGTAAGAAACTTATTTCGTCCTGTATTTAAAAGATTGGCGTAGTTCCATATTGTACCGTAGTGAAATCAAGATCAACTAATGAACTCAACAAGACGCACGTGAATGCATACAACAACATGAATGACTGCATGTAAACAAAAACGAAAGCGGGAGCTCTGAGATGGCAAAAGATCCCTTTTGGGTATAATACGCAATTCGTACTGCTATTTGGCGAGCAGAAACTCGGTAGCAAAATGTACATTTATTTGGCGTCTGTATAGCAATGTGTACTGTTATTTGGCATCAACCAATCAGAAAGCGTAGATACACAATGTGTGCCATATCCATGTACGTTGTGCTTATATGCACCCCGTACAAATCAATGGAACTCCGTGCGCACAAGTGGCACGCAGATGTGTACGCACCTAAATTCGCGATAGAAAATAACTCGTAGCGCTACCTGATGGTAACAACTCGAACTTTTCGAAATTGTATAGTTTTTGTTTTGTTTTCGTATTTGTGACACTACATAAGATCTCACATAGATTTCACCAGAACTCTCGTATCGCTTAGCGCTTAGCACCTATCGCGAATAGGTCATGTAGATGTTAAATTTTGTAGCATGATTTTTCACACACTACTTCATTCATCTCAAAACAATTATAACAATTTGTTTTTAGGGTATACACCTGAAATATCGAATTTTAATGACGAATGGTGCTGCTGGAGATTACTGGCATGAACATTTTTCAGCCGATGAGTTCTGTGAGTATATTAAATTATCACTTGATTATGTTTCTATACGGTTCATTCGATCATATGAAACAAGTATCGTAAATCTAAGTAGCAAACACCGCAACTTTGATCATGTAGATAGCACACTATGTATAGGCGGGTGGCCTAGGTTTGGAGCATTCATTCACCGTTAGATGGTCCATCGAAAAATAAGTCGAAATACATAATATATTTTTCCCAAAACGGTGCCTCAGAGAGGCATAGCCTATTCAGATCAGTTTTTTTCAATAACCGACACCTTGTAAACATCAACATTCATCAGAAATTCACTCAAATGAAGAAAAAAACTAAATCTACTTCTAACAGAGAACGCTCAGTATCAGTAGATTACTGTTGCATCTTATAAAATGAAAACAAAAAGAAATAGAAACCTCCTTTTGCCTGCAAGATTTAGAAGAGAAGTTTAGAAAAGCAGAATTCGAAGTACAAAATAGTGAAAGTGTCAGTTGTACATCAAGAAAATTGCATCTTCACAAAATTGATGGAATTGTTCACAAAACAAATGACAATTTCGTTACTGAGTGGATGACTATTCTCAAGGATGAAAATTTCGAAACGAGCCGTAGGCGTGATTTGGAATCATCCGAAAGAATGCTAGTAATCAAATGCGAGTAGAAGATTATACTTCATCCACGACTATCGCAGAAAAATGTCTAGACTAGTGTACATCCTGTCTTTTTATATTCTGACCCCTGACTACAGCCTAGAGCCTTAACAATACGAGTTGAAAAAAACATTGGATATAAAAGTTGTAGGGTTTCAGAGGTATATTTTCACGGCATGAATCAGAATTAGTTTGTGCGGTCGATACTATATACAGGGCATTCTTGCGAACATTTTAATAGTTATTGAATATCTAGACTTTTTTGAATTTTTTGAATATTGGTGACTTATTCAAAAACATTATCACTATCACCAACTCAAAATTTTACATAAAAATCGTAGATGAAAATCATTTTAAGAATACATACGATTGGATCATGATTAATTCCTAAAATTCTGAAATGTAATATCACACGAATAAGGCAGTTGAAGTCTACTTCCACATTAACCAGAAGTTCCCTACGCCAATTAAAAATGTTCAAACGCGTCCTGCATAAGATGTATTTTTCTAAATTTTGTTATGTTTTTCAGATATTTTGCCGGTACTCATGGCATTTGCGATAGCCTACTCACTTTTGATGTTAGGCATTGTAGTATGCTCAATTGAACTGAAATCAAGGCAACTTCTACATACAACCTATAAAATATTTGTTTTTTCTTCGGTCGTGCAACTGTTCGGGATACTTTTTCTGAACAGTTGCTATTTAAAATTAGCTGTGACAGGGCTAATGGAAACGAAATTCAAAAGATTTGGTACGTTTCATCTAAGTTTTGCATTTATAAAATAGGTACCTACTTATAGTGTAATTTTTTAGGTATGATATTGATGAGCATATCAGAAACTAGTTTCGTTTTATTGCTTCTTCTCTTAGCCAAAGGTTTTACTATAACAAGAGGACGTCTGCCATTACCAGCTAGTATAAAATTGACTATTTTCATGTGTGTATATGCTGTTATATACCTATCACTCTTCCTTTATGAAGCTAAGGTAGTGATAAATTTCTTTTTATGCATTTTTATAATAAATGAAATTTATTTTTAAGGTATTTGATCCTGGGGAAGTATTATATCTCTATGAATCACCAGCAGGGTATGGTTTAATAATCTTGAGAGTTGTAGCTTGGTGTATGTTCATATATTCGACAATTTTCACCTTGAAGTATTATCCGGAGAAGGTATGAAATGAATATCACTATTTGCAGAAGAATACGATTTTGATTCTTTCAGGGAAACTTTTACTATCCGTTCAATATTTTCGGAACACTATGGTATGTAGCAGGACCAGCATTCATTCTTTCGGCTAATATATACATTGATAAATGGGTGCGAGAATCAGTTGTATGTGCTGTACTATTATTCATATCATTTGGTGGGCACCTCATGTTTTTGGTAGGTAACGTTCTTCATCAATAAATGTTCGTTTCTTTCTTCATTTCTCAACATTGTTATATTCTTAACCATAAGAGATACGAAGACGATTATATGAGCAAAAATGTAACTATTTTGGAAAGTGTATAGTATTTGCAAGGTAATTAAACTAGGCATGAAAATTACACAGTTGATATTCTTGATCTATTAGACGATAACAACTTATTTTCATCACCGAGGTGTGGTATATACATACAGCGTGTAACAAAAGTATGGAAATGGCCAAATATATCAGATACCGCATTTGAGTTCTGCATTCTTGAGTAATAAATGGCAATAATGAATACTTTCGACACAAAAAGTTCCCAATGTCAAAAAATATCGATTTTTCACACCCTATATCTCTGTAATCATTCTCACTAGACCTAAAGTATGATTGATAGACAAAATCAGCCCTTCAGAAAGAATCTGAAAATGTAACAAAATATAGGGGGTCATATTTGAAATAATAAAGTTGTTGCTACTTTTCTATCGATGCGACAACGCCGCAGTGCTGAACATATTTTATATCGATAGAACATCCAAAAAACAAAATTTTCGGGATAATCCCATGTCCCGTTTTCCTTAAACGGCCATCCACCGTGGATCAGCCTGTATAACCCAGTCTCTAATGATGAATAATCATTTTAATTAATACACAAAGTTAATCAAATGTATGGAACCATCCATAAATCTCAGTAACCATTCGTTAGATCTTTCTGAATTTCTCTACACAGTGAATTGAAAATGTGGCGGTACGAAAAATTACATCGCCAATGTTTTGCCACGTTTATAGTTTTTCAGAAATTATTATCAACTTCCTTATTTCAAATAGAACACCCTTTATATTTTAATAACATTAGATACAGAATTTTTCAACGAGTTCATTGACATAGTATTTGACAGTTTTATTTACAATATTTTCAAAAATATCTGATCTTACAAATTATTCCTGATTTATTAAAGCTGATTACACAAGGAAGCTGATGAGAAATATCATGTGTTCATTGCTAGCAAGGTGGATATAGGATGGTGAAACAGCTTCCTATTAACAAGCACTAGAATAAACTGTAGACCTTTGCCTACTTGATTTCATACCGTAGTAATATTTCCTGAAGTTATCAGAGATGGTGACATACCTTGTGTCGGTAAAACAGACACTCTGCATCTGTCATCTTTTTATCAGTTTCATCTATTCTAGATAAAAAATGACTAAGAAGAGTCAAAATATCGATAACTATTCCAGATTCACTGAAAATATTGTGTTTTGATGTCATTTCAACTCATGTCTGTCAGATGCGAACCACAGAAATACGTAAGCAACAGAAATCTTCTTCGATAATCGATCTCACCGCCATCTTCATTCAAGTCGTGGAAATATTAGTACCTTCTCAAACGGTCTACAAGTTTTTCGCAGAAACAATTGAAAAGCTGTTTCACCATCCTATATCCACCTTGATTGTTAGACAATTCTGACTCAATTTTTTGACTGAATCATATTGTGAAACAAATAATCTTCGTCAATAATAATGATGTTACTCTCGGAAAGAAACCGCATTGAGATATTGATGATGATTGGATGGAAGAAAAACTCAAAGAAGTTTCAGATCTCTTCAATACGAGTCACCGAGATCAAGATCCAATATTACGTAGTACAGTATCCAAAACTTTGAAAATGTGAAGAATAGTAGGAAAACATGACGTCCAAAAACAGTAACTACGCAAAAAAGCATTAAATGTTGTAGTTTCATCCATGGATAAACCTCATAATTGTACAACCCATTTTGAATAAAACTATCGAATTGTATATCAATGAACTCGTTGAAAAATTCTCACTTGTAATCTCCCTTGCAGCAGAATTATTACCGATAATTTTTTTCAAGGTCACGAATGTTTTTGCTGTTGATAGAAAATTATCCCGAGTCGAAGATGAGGAAAATTTTCTATCAACAAAAACATGAGTTAAACCGAGAAAAAAAATATAGGGAATTAATTCTGCTGCGTGGGAGATTACGTAAAAAAATTTCATAAATTGGAGTTTTCAATTCAATTCAATTTAGAATGTACTTTATTGTTGAAGAATAAAAACTCTTATTGACAAAGCATGTCTAAACAATTTAAAAAGTTAAGGTAAAGTGGACAACACAAGTAAAAAAAACTCGAATGTAACAGGACATGGAATTCTACAGAACAGTTAGAAAATTGATATGAGTGAATAAATAATAATAACAATTAAATAAAGGTTCAGGCCAAAATCTGTCTTCAAAATATTCTCCCAAGCTATAATATGCTTTTGGAAGTAAAAGTTCTTTCACACATTTTCGAAATACTTTTGAGTCTGTCATACTTTTTATTTCAGATGGTAGATGATAGATCTTCAGACTCTCAAAGATTATGGAATTTTTCGTTAATGATGAAATTGGTTTTGGCAGAGGTATATTGGCATTTTGCCGGGTGTTATATATCTTTTCGGAAGGAAAATTGTTTTTTCCTTTAAAAATGAGAGTTGCTGTTAATATGATGAGAAGATGAACCCTATACGACCTATTCTGCGTAGATACTGTAGATAGTAACTGATGTTCAGTACTAATATTTCAGGAACATTCAAAACAGTAATCCGTTTTCTGTCTACCCAGATTTTATTCTGAGTGACGTTTGTCAATAAATATAAGGCGCTTCATTTTCGACAGAAAAATTATCACTTATTAATTCCGTCCATAGGAACCAACAAAATTATCACGGTAATAGCACGTTGCTATAAGCAACGTATACAAAAATGATCCTTCTAATTGATTGAACATAAGATTATGACATTTTGTATCAAATAATATGAAAATATATAGGGTGTTCAATTTAAAATAAGGAAGTTGATAATAATTACGGAAAAACTAAAAACGTGCCAACATCGGCGATGTAATTTTTCGAACCGCCACATTTTTAATCCACTCTATAAAAAAGTCAGAAAGATCTAAGGACTCGTAACTCAGATATATAGATGGTTCCATACATTTGATTAACTCTGCATGAACTTGTTTGAACTCAAAATGATCTTAATCACGTAGGTATCACTTTGTTTTGCCATAAAAACGATAACGCAATTCAGTTTTCTTACCGGTTATCTTCTATGCCTCTAATGACACTGTAATTATAATTACCTCATAATTTCTAGCACGAAATGGAATCATTTTACGACGTTCGACGAAACACTGTAGCGCCTGAATAGATAGATACTTATTCATGATTGCAGAAAATTTATTGACATTTCACATACATATTGAATTTTTTTTTACCGGTTATCTCAATATTGTAGATTCTCACAATGCCTTCAGTGGCGAACAAAAATTTTCCTTACCATGTAAGAACCACACAGATAGGAATAATGGAACAAACAGGAACTGATGGAACAAGTACCATGGCACAATTTGGGCATCATATCTATGAGCCCACTACGTCAATGAGGGAACAAACTGTAATAATACCTTTAACGAGGAGAACTGAAGAAATTTTCGAAGGTAATAGAGTTTCACATTTGTCCATGGTTACTGTTATGTTCGGTCTTATATTATCTCACTCAAAATTATAAAACATACTGGGCCATAATCATCGCTGCCTGATTAAATGGTGATATTTGCAGTGTTTTCAACACATCTGTTTCATGAAATGTGTCTAAAACCTCCATATTTCGAAAACGGCACCAGAGAGTTAGATGATGTCTGATACACTGATGATAATTGCTATGATCGCTAAATTCATAGTTCATTAGGTCGCTGATTTGTATGGAAACTTTAAATTTATTCATGGAGTAAGAAAGCAGGAATTTGTATTAAAAAATGTTCCAGAATTCCTAAAATTATTTGTTAGGAAGGAATATTCAACAATTTAAAGGCTCATCAAAAATATGTGTTCAGAACATTTGGATAAAGGTGTAGGGAATATATCCTTATGTGAAGTTCTTATCAAAGCATTTCTTTGAATTTTCACTATTTCTATGAGTTATCAGATGTTTCATGACGTGGGAGACTTGTTTATTTCTTTCGCCGCATGACATCGCTATTGCAAAACAGGAATTGCATCAGTGTATCTTTCAACATCCAAAGTTCGAATTATAAACAAAAAATTTAGTCATTGTCTAAGTATTTTTTTTACAGAAATGTGTAACCAGAATCTATCTTTAAAAAATAGTACGAATGCAGACGGCTACCAGGAACAAAATACAAGGGACTTGAGAATCGATAACGTGTTGAGCTGGTCTGTAGCAAAAAATGTACCCGCCATTGAAATACCCAATTTTGAAAGTACAGGTATGTGACTAACAAATTTGCAACTATTTAAAATCAGTGTTTTCTACTTATTATTACTGATTTTGAAGCATTTGTATACAACACTTGGAGAAAACTCGCATATCGAAATGCAATGCATTTGATATATGTTCTTACTAGAGAGAGAGAGGAGAGGAAGAAGGAATTCTCGCCAACATATTAACAGATAATACTTTTTTCGAGCGAGTTTTTGGAAAAGTGAAGTAAAAACGAGTTTATTATAATAAACTACGCAACACTAATTACGTCGCACCCCGAAATTTTGCCCCTGTTTAAATTTGAATAACTTTTTTCTTCTTTGAACAATTCGAATTCTGTTTGCACTGTTCGCTAGCTCAGTCCTTCAGCTATAATCTCGTACTTCTTCGATACATAAGGTTATTTCCATAAAATTGCTACAGGATGTTTTTTGGAACTGTGCAAAATTTCGAAATTTTCAAAAGGACCCCAAATGAAGAAAAACAGTTTTTTTTCAACTTCAACATCAGAGGCATTAAGAGTATCTCATTACCTTTGACCATTTCCAAAATTGTCTTCTCATCACTTTTCTTTACAGAGTGATCTCAAAAAATCAATTTTTTGGTTTTGCAGTCATAACTTTTTTCCTTTTCAACCGAAACCAAAATCTCAGACTCATTTTGAAGCTGAAACCTCATATGAGCAGATTTAAAGATCAGAATTTACTCAAGATGAACATTCAGAATCGAGGGTTTCCTCAAAGGTGACCCAAATCTGAAACACAATGTAAAAACCGACTGGGAGGAGAATTAAATGAAAATCAACTTGTTTTCGGAAGGATCTTCCATTCTGGACACATCCAGGACTTTTTTCTTTCAGTAGTCAAAAATTGTGCGTGAGAAAACCGAAATGAAACGCCATGTTCTAGAAAAAAAATCAGCCCAAAAAAAATTCATGGTCCGTAACCAACGTAACAAAAATCATAATGAGTGACTGACAAGACAGGTCGAAAATTACGTTCTCGTGAAAATAAAGACCAGGACAGAAAAAACTATTCGTAGGTCTTTCTTTTCTGAAGATATAACCCTTCATTAAAAAAATTCAAAATAAAAAAAAATTCTGAATACAACAAAATTTTAGGGTAACCTTCTCACCTCCTATACAAAGTCTTCCATCATGTTTTGGATTTTTTTCAAAAGATTTAATTTTTTAGACCCCAAAAAAAATGTTATACGTACGCCTATGAAACAAATTTTTTTATCTCTTTGATCAACTTTTTCCGCTGAACACAGCTATGGGTACCGCTTGTCTCGATTCTGAAAAATATTTTTTTTCCGCCCTGTACATCAAACTATGATACTTGGAGAACTCGAGTTTGGGCGATTCTTAGTAGTTTTGTACGAAACTCACGAAAATTATATGTAAAAAAATCTCAAAAATCTCCTTCCCCTTCTTTCGTACCCAAAGTACCCCAAGGGGGCAAGGGGGGCGAAATAATTTTATTTTTTTTTATATCCGATCCCGATGTGGGGGTCAGGTGAAATATGTTTACCGATATATCTAACCGTTTGACCAGCAAAAATTTTACCCGCAAAAAAAAATTTGGGGGGGAGGGGGTAAAAAATTTTTCATCAGTATTTTTGGTGGTGATATTTTCGTTTCGATCAAACACCGTTTTGGAAATTTTTCTTTTTTAATCGGGATTTCGAGGGGGATTTAGATTTGGGTCACCTTTGCAGAAACCCTTGATATTCAATATTCATCTTTAGTCAATTCTAATATTCATGTCTGTTCATCTAACGTTTCAGCTTCAAAATGATCCTGAAATTTTGAAAATCGGTTGAAGAGGAAAAAAGTTATGACTGCAAAACCAAAAAATTTATTTTTTGAGATCACTCTGTAAAGAAAAGTGATGAGAAGACAATTTTGGAAATGGCCAAAGGTAATGAGATAATCTTCACGCCTCTGCTGTTAAAGTTGAAAAAAAACTGTTTTTCTTCATTTCGGATCCTTTTGAAAATTTCGAAATTTTGCACAGTTCCAAAAAACATCCTGTAGCAATTTTATGGAAATAACCTTATGTATCGAAGAAGTACGAGATTATAGCTGAAAGACTGAGCTAGCGAACAGTGCAAACAGAATTCGAATTGTTCAAAGAAGAAAAAAGTTATTCAAATCTCAACAGGGGCAAAATTTCGGGGTGCGACGTAATTAGTGTTGCGTAGTTTATTATAAAATGATCATATTTGAACGTTGTGAGAATATCCACAGAATGTATGTGCTGTCTGGGATATCGTTAAATAAGTGAACATAACCCCTTTCAGAATATAGAATGAAAAACTAGGCGTTCTTTCCCGAAATTTTGAACATCAACATCACGTGAAATACTCAACTTGAACTCCAGATATGACTAATCTTCAATTTATTGTGAAGGTATTGTCTTGCTTCAATATAAAGACCAAATTCAAATGTTAACTTACCAATGTGGCAGATGTTCCTCCTCGTTTTCTTGATTGATTCATTATTTACAATCAAAAATTATACTTATAAGTCCCTCTTCATTGTGACAAATAATAATATCATTTTCTTGATACAGGAGTTTTCTGAATTGAATTATCATCGACATGCAGATACATAAAATCGATAATAGAGATAAAGAACGGGACCACAGTTGCAAGAATAATACTTGAGTATCTATATTTTAAGCGTCTTCAAATTCTAGAATTACCAACAATGGCAACATGTTCGATATTCCAAGCAGGAAATCATCTTTCAAAGACAGTCAATCAGCAAGAGCACAATTTGACGATTACATAAGGGAAGTTCCAATTGAACTATTCACCGTTAGCAAAATGATCTTGACCACAAATAATTTGAAGAAGAGAAACAACCAAACGACTGAATCCGATTGAAGGCTCAGGATCAAAATATAATATATTTATACGCGACAATTTCAATAATTATAACGAAATATAAGTATCACAGACTGGCACTATTTTTATTGACAAACAATCAAAACACCCAACTGACTTTCTGTTCTAGGTGAATCCCACAACAGGACATTTATCTAAAATCTTTCTCATGGTTTCAGGAAAGAGTGAGAAGAATTTGAACCGTTCGCCCATTTTATCTTTGTCGGTCAATATTTTGTAGCAATCGGATATATTTTCCAAATGCTTTTTGTCACTAATGTTCTCCTTGAGAGCTCTATAACGAAATTCCAGACCAGTTTTCAAAAGGAAATCTCGTTGAGTTGCTGGACCCATTGAGATGATGCCACCTTCTGCGTTAGCAACCTGAAAAGAATTGATTGTTTGGAAATATATGATGATATTGAACGAGAAGTATAATATAGCCAAGCGAATCAAGTATATACGACTGAAGAAGATTCATATTAACATTCAAAATTCAGAATATATCGCATAAAAACATGAATATGTGTTCAATCAGAACTGGAGACAAATGTATAAAGTAGTCAGATTATATTATTCAAACTAAAACTATAATTCAAATACGACGCTGTATATCAACCTGCTTACCTCACGAATCGACTTGAAGTCAACATCAGCTGTCAAATCGGAAGTTCCAGGCAACACTAATGGATCGACCTGTTTGTGTTTTTTGAAAGCTCTGAACGTATCAGTGCCAGTCCCATAATGTCCATAATCACAGATGAGTGCGAGGCCTCCAGTAGTTTTCAGTCTTTCACATATTTGCTTGTAAATTAGAATACTGTCTGGTGATATTTCGACATGATCTCTCATTTCACTGGATTTGAGTAGTTTTTTCTGCATTGGAGTATCGTGTCGTGAAAGGACGTACCTATTAATTGTATAAAGTGAATAATTAAAATTGTGAGTCATTCTCAACAATTTTTCATCAGGCTTTCATTAGATATGAAACAACTGAATTGAGGACACAGCGTGGATTCCGCCTATTCAACATTGTGATAGATGCACACTTCTGAAAACCCGAAGGTACACAATTCTAAAACGACTTTATTTTCTCAATATTGCCTATCATTAGTATCACAATTTACTATCGGCAAAAAATACGAGATAGTTCAAGTGGTACCATAGTGGTACTCAATGTTGAAATCATTAAAATGTATTATATTTGTGATGAAATGTTATGTGTATCCATAACTGGTGAATAACTCGAAAAATTAGTGGGTTGTTTCCATATAATACACATATTTAGTGTTGTGAAAATGTCAGACTGATCGTCATATAATTAATAACGGTTTCCATCCCGTACGCACTGAAAAAGTTTTCATGCATTTATAAAAATACTTGATAGGTATTTCAATATGGTTAGTAGGACGAAAGATACCATTTTAGGTGAGATTTATAAACATTAGATATCCACGAATTTGATTAAAAACAAGCCCCTACGATTGCCCTTAAGGAGATATAGGAATGTCTTTCAGAACTCTATAGACCATCGCAACACCTGTAGCTTCAGCCTTACATGGTATACAATTATAATTGAAATAGAAACTGAATTGATGTGAATGTAGGTGTTTCCGTGTATAGATTGTCAAGCGGTGCAAGACAGATTAGTGCAACTGATGGGATAGCCGAAATAGTCCGTCTTATACCGTTTGGCAATCAAAACACGAAATTCCTTCAGATTTCATGCACAATAAAGCTGAGGTTTCTCGTGAGTCTAGAATGAGTCAGATATCAAACTTCATTACACTATATTTGAATAATTTCAGAACACGCCGCATAGGTTGCAAACTTCAGAGTGATTCGTTAGGTCGTTTTAAAAAATGTTCCAATGAATATATGACCAGAGTTGCTTTGTTTCTGCTATGAAGTTTGAGCACATAAAAAAGTGCATTTCACCGTTAGTGAAATTATTCAAGATGAAACCACTACTAATTGACAACTCTGACTTTTACTTATGTGACAATACTATCACTGTTAGCTCTGCCGTCCATAGGAAAAAGCGGTATTTGTTGAAAAATCGAGAATTAGTTTTTCTATTTTGGTTGTATAATGAAGTCATTGTGCAACGCAAATGCGTGTCGAAATAGCCTCTATTTCGATACGCATTTTTTATTATTCGAAGATTGGTACAATCGAACTGTCAAATAAAAGTCAGAAGAGTTAGGCCCAGTTTACTTCTGATCGATTTGAATTTGGTGATATTAGCAGTGAAAAACTCAATGTTTTTATTGGTAAATTTCAATTCAGAGTATAATTTGATTTAAATTGACCAATAAAAACAATAACAACATTGAATTTTTTACCGCTGGTATTGCAATAATCAAAATCGCTCAACTGTAAACTGGGCTTTACGCTTGTGCGTCAGATTTTAATTATTTCAATGTCATCATTGTTGCCATTCGAAGATGTTTCTGTTATTTATCGATATTACATCCATTTTTTTTTCAAATCAATCCAAAATAGAAAAAATTACATATGACACAAGTTTTATAAGACGCTATTTTGTCGCACTTGTTCACTTGGAGCACTCCTCGCTTCGCTCGTCGTACTTCAAACAACGCGTGCGACAAAATAGCGTCTTATAAAACTTTTATCATAATATACTATTATCGTATCATCGACAACGTATTATGCTTGCATCTAACGTATTATGCTTTCATAACTGACGCAAATTATGGAAACTAATGTATTGTGAGTAACTAAGGTTTTAAGATTTGTATAGCTGAAATATCGTTTTTTATCAGTTTTGCAACTCATTATAGGTACTTTGAAGAGCTGTAATAAAACGTAGTTATTTTTTAATAACAAACTGAGATATCGACCATTTGAATGCAATTTTTTGGAATTGATTTGATCAGTTTTTGAAAAGAAACTGATAATTCATAAATTCAAAGTACATATTTGGAAGTTTACACAATTCTTTCACAATATGATCAACACAATTGATAGTTGACTTTTCGAGTTTCTGAAGTAGGTATACCTACCTGATTTGAATTTGAATAATGGGTTTGAAATATATTCGACTATGAGTTGAAGGTTTGGATACAGTATATCAGTATACAGGGCCGCTATCACGACGTAGATTTATAGCGAAACGGCAAAACTTTTAAAGTATTTGTTGTCACTTCAGTAGTTTGTATGTTGAGAAAGTCTACATTTTTAAATTATATTGAACTATATATGATGTACCAAAATTTAATTGAATCACATACAGGGTGATTCAGAATTGATCTCGATTTTTAACACCCTATACCTCTGTAATCGTTCCAGCTAGATCAAGTATGATAGATCTATAGAATCAGCTTACCAGGGAGAATATAAAAACACATTAAAGTATAAGGTGTTCCATAAGTAGAAAGATAACTTCGATATGCCACAAGTACATTTCAATATAATTCCATAATGTAGCCTTCATCAACACACAAACTACTAATGTAACAAAAACTTCAAAAGTTTTACAATTTCGCTAGTCGTAAGCCAATAGTACAATAGATGAATAATCTAAAAAATCAGTCACTCAACGCCTAGTATATTTGATTATATTTAATTTCATTAGTTTATACTGACCTGAACTTTGGATCACTGTTCTCGTTATTATTTTCTGCACTAGGATCAATATCAATGAGTACTTCTTTGTATCCACTATAGGTTTTGTGGAACTTGTGAATCGGCAGAGCATCAAAAAATTCATGTGCCACCAATAAAGTAAATCCACTGGGAACATCACTCAGTTGCTTGTACCATTGAACAGGTATTCCATGATGACTGGCGCCTGAAATATCAAAAATAACATGACTTCAGCCACACATGACAAGCTGTCTCTTTGTCGATGAAAATAATAGGGCGACATTATAGCGCCATAAAGAACTCGATGAGACCTTTAAAACGAAATATGACAATATTGTTACCTATTCAAATTTTAGGGTTATCAGAGTTAAAGCTATATGGGGGTAAAAAAAACTGAAAAATTGGTCAACCCTGTATACAGGGTGTCCCCTCTCAATTGGAAAAAAACTTCTGGGGCATATTGAGGAACCATAGACAAGCAGTTTGAGATAAGAGACTGATGTCCGGAAGTGCATGGTTTTCAAAATACAGGGTGTCAAAATTTTTTTCAAAAAACTTTTTTTTATTAATATTTCAAAGACACGTTAACCGATTTTCTTGAAATTTGCTAGTGATGTAAGCTTCAATAAGACGCTCAGTTAGCACTAATTAAATGTTAATTATGACTTCCAGTGGCGCCCCGGGGGACAGTGTCACGAATAAAAATGACAAAAAATGTACGCTACTGACTTTTTTTAAAAATTTTATATATTTTTTAGAAAGCTCAGTTAAAAATACAACTTTTTTGTCACTTGATATTTTTTCGTATCTCTCTCCGTTTTCGAGAAAAAAATTTTATTAAAAACTTTATTGAAAGGTTCATTATCTGAAAATCTAAAACAAAACAATGTTGTCATGGTAACACATAAACATGTCAAACTTTAGTAAAAGTGTCAGTTTCTAAGTACTTAATTATCTTCAAACGTTACACTAATTGCAAAAATGAATCGGTTTGAATTAGCCGAGCTTGCAGATATGCATTTCTTGTATGGGGAAGCGCGGGGTAATTCTTTGTTAGCACAACGGTTGTACGGGCAGCGGTTCCCAAATCGTGAATTGCCAAACCATAAGATTTTTATCAAAATTCATCAAAATCTACGGGAGACCGGCTCATTCGTGGTAAGTATTGCAGAAATGGCAACTTTCTGTGTTTTTTTTCTTGCGCGTTTCTGTTTTACAGCCAATCTAAGAGGCTTTGTTATCTTTGCAGCCTATTCGAGAATTTGCAAGGCAGTTTCCGATCAGAGATGCCGTTGAGGATGAAGTCATGGCACGCATTCAGAATGAGCCCAACACTAGCACTCGTCTGATTGCGTCGCAACTTGATTGCAGCAAAAATACTGTCCATCGAGTATTGAAAATCCACGATCTCTATCCATTTAAACTGCAAAAGGTGCCGCATCTACTGCCTGACGACGCTCCTCGGCGGCTCGAGTTCTGCGAGTGGTTGCTCCGTCAAGCGGATGAAAACGCTGATTTTTTAAGTATAATCTTCACGAGCGATGAAAAAGGATTTTCGTGCGAGGGGACATTCAATCCTCGTAATAACCACGAGTGGAGCGAACAAAATCCCCATGCTACGCACATCAGAGGATATCAGCAGAAGTTTGGTGTTAATGTTTGGGCAGGTATTCTTGGCGACCATTTGATTGGGCCGTACGTTCTACCTGATCACCTCAACGGGAATAACTATCTAGTTTTTTTTGCGAGATATTCTGCCCGAGCTGCTGGAAGATGTACCCCTCCAGTTGCGTAGAGAGGCCTGGTTCCAACACGATGGTTGTCCAGCGCATTTTGCGCGCACCGTGAGAGGTTACCTCGACCAAACCTACAACAACAGGTGGATTGGTAGAGGTGGTCCCGTCCCTTGGCCAGCAAGGTCGCCGGACTTGGCCCCCCTGGACTTTTTTCTTTGGGGCGAAATGGAACGGTTGATCTATGCAACTCCTGTGCCGACCATGGAGGACCTAGTTGCTAGAGTTGTGGTGGCAGCGGAATTTATCGCGAACAATCCAGGCGTGTTTGCTCGGGTGCGCGAATCCTGGCTCGACAGGTGCAGAAAATGCATCGAAATGCATGGTGGACACTTTGAGCATTTGCTCCACTAATTAATAATAAATTATTTGTAAAAAAGCCTCCTTGTTTTTCTTTCTAATAATAATGAACCTTTCAATAAAGTTTTTAATAAAAAATTTTTCTCGAAAACGGAGAGAGATACGAAAAAATATCAAGTGACAAAAAAGTTGTATTTTTAACTGAGCTTTCTGAAAAATATATAAAATTTTTTAAAAAAGTCAGCAGCGTACATTTTTTGTCATTTTTATTCGTGACACTGTCCCCCGGGGCGCCACTGGAAGTCATAATTAACATTTAATTAGTGCTAACTGAGCGTCTTATTAAAGCTTACATCACTAGCAAATTTCAAGAAAATCGGTTAACGTGTCTTTGAAATATTAATAAAAAAAAGTTTTTTGAAAAAAACTTTGACACCCTGTATTTTGAAAACCATGCACTTCCGGACATCAGTCTCTTATCTCAAACTGCTTGTCTATGGTTCCTCAATATGCCCCAGAAGTTTTTTCCAATTGAGAGGGGACACCCTGTATATATCGTAGTAATATTTAATATTGTAGTAATATATAATCTATAGTAATAGCCCTTTGTCAGGCTAATGACCTCAGAAGTCGATGCCTTAAAAAAAAGCCCTTTGTTTTTCTCAGTTCACAATAAATCTCAAAATTCAAGCTATCGTATGAGTGAGTGAAAACCTGGAGATAACTCAGACAGAAGAATCTTTATATTTTCTACAATTATCACTTGTAATCTCCCTAGCAGCAGAATTATTACCGATAATATTTTTCAAGGTCACGAATGTTTTTGTTTTCCCTCGTCTTCGACTCGGGATAATTTTCTAGCAACAAAAACATGAGTGAAACCGAGAAAAAAATTATAGGGAATTAATTCTGCTGCGTGGGAGATTCGGTAAGAAAATTTTATAAATTGGAGTTGCTGTTAATATGATGAGAAGATGAACCCTATACGACCTATTCTGCGTAGATAGTAACTGAGGTTTATTACTAAAATTTCAGGAATATTCAAAACAGTTATTTGTTTTCAATCATAACAACAAATATCACATGTCTACCCAGAGTGACGTTTGTCAATAGATATAAGGCGCTTCATTTTTGACAGAAAAATCATCACTTATTAATTCCGTCAATAGGAACTAACAAAATTATCGCATGTAATACAACAAGTGTATTGATGATTATCGAAACACAAATTCCTTCGATTTTGAGAAACAAATCATGTTTCTTGGAAACTATACGAGCGCACAGCGCGAGTGTGGTTTCCCAAAGCAACATGAATTGTTTCTAAAAAGTGAAGGAATTTTCGATAATCATCAACAACACAAGTTGTATTTGTTCAGATTATTTCATGAATAAAACCAAGCCATTCTGATGATTTCCTATTTATTATTTAAATTAATATTAAACGTACAGACCGCGCTGTTTATGGAATTAGTTATTTTGATTATGCATTGTAGAAGATTCGTTATGCAACCAACAATACATTTATGCCATCGTATGATGTAGGCAAGATAATCTATGCATTAGGTACTACTGAGCTAAATTCATTTTGGTTGTTGTCACAATTTGTGTGGTTAGGTTACATTAGATATCTTGCTGAAATTTTCATAATTTGTGGAAAATGAAGTGGATACATATTAATAGGGTGTGTTTATCATGGTTCAGACAAAAATTTGGTGTAGTGGCATTCATTTATTTACCAGGAAATCGAAAAATACTATGACAGATTGCAACTAGTAAGTCGTTGTTTAATTAAACTACCCTACTGCCTACGAATCAGAAAGCGAAATACAGAAACGAAAACACAGCATGTAGGTATCCAATAGCCAATCAGGAGCCAAAATACAAAATCGAAAACATGGTGTTATTGTTTATCAACACAATCATTTCAACCAATCAAAAACGTGTATTTTAGCATGAATGAAATAATCACGGCAATCGCCCGTTGCTATGAGCAACATATACAAAAAGGAGCCTTCTAATTGGTTGAAAATAAATTTATGAAATTTTCACGGTAATCGCCCGTTGCTATAAGCGACGTATACAAAAAGGAGCCTTCTATTTGGTTGGAAATATGTTTATGAAATTTTCTCTGAAATCTCATCACAATTATCGAGAGATTCAGAGTTTAATTCATATATTCACTAGTAAACATGATGAACCAGTTGGATCGTTTGGAGAAAAATTTGCCTTCATAAAAGCGAGTAGCTTTATCGGCCACATTCTCTTCAGATGTCATCCAAAATCAATAATTTTAATCAGTGTTTTCTGAAATGTCTTCAATCCAATGAGTGATGAAGATTGCATACGTTCTTTAACGGTTATTCAGATTCAAGTTGTATGAGTAAATGCCCCATTAATTCTTCTCTTCTTGGAGTTCCAGTATCAATATTGACATATGCTTCTAATAACACTCTATTATCAATACCTTAAGCAGTGAAATGACCTACTGAAACTGATTAATCTATTTACACCAATCAGTATACCTAGCTTGTCATCCCATCAAATCTCAACTTTTCGAATGTCTTGGAGTAGAGTAGCGTAGCGCGAGGAAACGCGAAAGACATTTTGTCAGAGAGAGATAAAATGCAATCTCGTGACGTCAGAACGATGGCGCCCCCTATCTGACGTCAGAGCATGAAACTTTTTTCAATTAATGGATGACACAGCGACATGGAACACCTCTCAATTGACATATATCATATGTCAATTGACAAGTGCTCCAAGTCGCTGTTGATTTCATCAGATATAGATATACTAGAAAGACGTGAACAGTGCGCACTTCTTTCCGTTGATCTGACCATCTACATCTACGCTGCCGTTGCCCCTTCAGGTCGACCCATTTTAGTTTTCCTGTGGCTGTTATGTTGAAAAAGTATTCCATACCAAATATTTAAACTTGGGCCTATACTTCGTATAGTAATTTATTAAAAATTAGTCCCTGAAACAACATTTTCATTGGTAACTCATGTTTGAGAAATAATAGCGACGCCCGGTTTGTGCTATTCTGTAGGATATTTTATGAGTAATATAATAGTGTAATAATAAATATAGCATCCCATTTAATTCTCCTTAGATATTTGTGAAAACAAGTTGAGCGGCAGAAGAACGCCATCTGGCGGTTGAGCCTCGAATATAAACTTGGGTACCATTGCATATTATGATTCATCCATTCAATAGCTCTAGAACAAAACCAAGATCATTGAAATCAGTTGAGGTAGTCGAAAGTTATCGAACCTTATCTGCAATAAGGTTCCACCCTTCCCCCATCCCTCATTTAGAGAGATAGTTCAAAATGTCAAATAGGTAATTTTTAGAGTATCATTAAAAGAGTCAAAAACGCTTTAACATTACCCACCTTCATTTGGGACTTTATAAAGAAATAACCTTTTTCAATTTTGATTTCAAGTAACGCCATCTAGCGGTGGGATTTGAGAGTGAAAAACAATTTCCATGAATTTTTTGAGGTCACTTTTATGAGAAATATTTTTTTCCGAAATCAATAGGTCGTATGGTCCTCGAGATACATCCGTTAGCCGACCTTATTGGGACACCCGGTACATCATAATCATTACTTACTGTTCGACAAGAAGTGCATATTAAAGACATCCATCATAGTATGCAATTTGTCAATTTTCACGACCAAATGATGGGTACAAAATAAGTTGTACCAAAAAGAAGAAGTATCGCCGATATTGAAATATCCTTCTGTAATGGACATTTCAGATCATGCTCGATTGAACGTGAAATATCTAAAACAGAAGAGGATAGAATATCCTGGAAGGTATCAGCTGGAGAGAGATGACAGGAAAATGACAGTTCCCGACAGTTCATCAAGAACAACCCAAACAAGATATATATACAGGGCCAGTTAATGGCATCTTTATACTAAGGGTGCAATTAGCTTTTTTGATTTATTGTAAGCGTGAGCACTGAAAAAGCAATGAAGACAAGCCAAATGAAAAAATGAATGCCTACGTCAAAATTTTCTTAACAAAATGCTTTATAAGACGCATCATACTTCAAATTTATGAGTGATGATCTTGCCTCAAAATTTTATATCTCGATCCTTTCTTCAATATTTTTTGATAATAATTTTTGTATTAACAATATCAGCCCAAGAACTTCAAAAAGGCTCCTCACACAATTTTTATCAGCCATACCGTCACGGAGATAAATGGAAAAAACTAATTCAATATTAATTTCAAGATGGCGACCGTTTCACAACCCTTAACGTCCCGGAAACTGAGTTTCACACTCTAACATACTCACCAACACTTCCTGATAAGAAAGAAATGAATAAAACAATTTCTTAGCCGAAACTATCTGAAAAGCTTCTGTTGAAGCATCATTTAACCGTGCTAAAATCGAACAAGAGCGCATGGGGGGAGAGGTCTACCCTTTCAATATAAAAGTTCGGCAATTACGTTTCTTTGTTCGGCACATCATATTTGATTGAAAAATAATTGCCATGCAATTTTTTCTAACCCGTAAGATAACCAAATTGTCCGTTCATTTCGTTGAATTGAAAATTTTTTATGATTTTTTTCTTCGCTTGTTACATGAAACAGTTCGAATCATTATGTTCGTAGGTTGAATAATGACGTTTATTGTATTATTATTAATCATAATAAATTTGTTCGGCATGTGTATTTCATACTTTCATTTCATAAGATAGCTGATATAAAATCAATGCCGAACATTAATATATTAACATTAATATACACGCACACTCTTCACCCTTATGACAAAAGTACGCGGGGGTGGTGGTCCCCTGGTCCAACCAAAATGTTCGACGATCATATTATCTTGACTTCCAGTTAATAATTAGTTGAATCAACAAAATGCCGAACATAAACAAATGATTATTTTTTATTAGAATTTTTTTTACAACATTAAGCAGCGCCACTGCGCGTCGCATCCTCCCTATATGTTCGGCAATACCTTC
The DNA here is from genome assembly GCA_029955515.1 of Chrysomela aeneicollis. NCBI lineage: Eukaryota > Metazoa > Arthropoda > Insecta > Coleoptera > Chrysomelidae > Chrysomela > Chrysomela aeneicollis. The sequence continues at coordinate 8,878,597 of JARUHQ010000016.1, read as the reverse complement.
CGCCCAAACTTTTCATCAAATACAGTCACTTAATACATACGCCGAACGGTAACAAAGGATTCGATATACTTGGTTTTTCAATACAACTTGACCGACGCGGCCCACACCCTTTGGTCCACTATTTTTATTCGGCGATCTCATATCCATGTAGAGGAAGGTGTAAATAAACTACGCAACACTAATTACGTCGCACCCCGAAATTTTGCCCCTGTTTAAATTTGAATAACTTTTTTCTTCTTTGAACAATTTCAATTCTGTTTGCACTGTTCGCTAGCCCAGTCCTTCAGCATTAATTTCGTACTTCTTCGATACATAAGGTTATTTCCATAAAATTGCTACAGGATGTTTTTTGGAACTGTGCAAAATTTCGAAATTTTCAGAAGGATCCCAAATGAAGAAAAACAGTTTTTTTTTCAACTTTGACAGCAGAGGCATGAAGATTATCTCATTACCTTTAGCCATTTCCAAAATTGTCTTCCTATCACTTTTCTTTACAGAGTGATCTCAAAAAATCAATTTTTTGGTTTTGCAGTCATAACTTTTTTCCTCTTCAACCGATTTTCATAATCTCAGGCTCATTTTGAAGCTGAAACCTCATATGAGAAGATTTAAAGATCAGAATTAACTCAAGATGAACATTTAGAATCGAGGGTTTCCTCATAGGTGACCCAAATCTGAAACACTCTGTAAATTCCCACTGGGAGAAGAATTAAATGGAAATCAACTTGTTTTCGGAAGGATCTTTCATTCTGGACACATCCATATCTTTTTTTCTTTCAGTAGTCAAAAATTGTGCATGAGAAAACCGAAATGAAACGCAATGTTCTAAAAAAAAATCAGCCCAAAAAAAATGCATGGTCCGTAACCAACGTAACAAAAATCATAATGAGTGACTGACAAGACAGGTTGAAAATTACGTTCTCGTGAAAATAAAGACCAGGACAGAAAAAACTATTCGTAGGTCTTCCTTTTCTGAAGATATGACTTCATAAAAAAATTCAAAATAAAAAAAAATTTGAATACAACAAAATTTTAGGGTAACCTTCTCAACCCCTATACAAAGTATTCCATCATGTTTTGGATTTTTTTCAAAGAATTTAATTTTTTATGGGTACCGCTTGTCCCGATTCTAAAAAATAACTTTTTTTCGCCCTGTACATCAAACTATGATACTTGGAGAACTCGAGTTCGGGCGATTCTTAGTAGTTTTGTACGAAACTCACGAAAATTATGTGTAAAAAAATCACAAAAATCTCCTTCCCCTTCATTCGTACCCAAAGTACCCCAAGGGAGCAAGGGAGGCGAAAGAATTTTATTTTTTTTTATATCCGATCCCGATGTGGGGGTCAGGAGAAATATGTTTACCGATATATCTAACCGTTTGACCAGCAAAATTTTTACCCGCAAAAAAAATTTCGGGGGGGAGGGGGTAAAAAATTTTTCATCAGTATTTTTGGTGGTGATATTTTCGTTTCGATCAAACAACGTTTTGGATATTTTTCTTTTTTAATCGGGATTTCGAGGGGGATTTAGATTTGGGTCACCTTTGCAGAAACCCTTGATCTTTAATATTTATTTTTAGTCAATTCTAATCTTCATGTCTGTTCATCTAACGTTTCAGCTTCAAAATGATCGTGAGATTTTGAAAATCGGTTGAAGAGGAAACAAGTCATGACTGCAAAACCAAAAAATTGATTTTTTGAGATCACTTTGTAAAGAAAAGTGATAGGAAGACAATTTTGGAAATGGCCAAAGGTAATGAGATAATCTTCATGCCTCTGCTGTCAAAGTTGAAAAAAAACTGTTTTTCTTCATTTGGGATCCTTTTGAAAATTTCGAAATTTTGCACAGTTCCAAAAAACATCCTGTAGCAATTTTATGGAAATAACCTTATGTATCGAAGAAGTACAAGATTATAGCTGAAGGACTGAGCTAGCGAACAGTGCAAACAGAATTCAAATTGTTCAAAGAAGAAAAAAGTTATTCAAATCTTAACAGGGGCAAAATTTCGGGGTGCGACGTAATTAGTGTTGCGTAGTTTAGATGGGTTCTAATACTGCTGAGTGTGAACAAATGAGACAGAAAAAATCCGTTGTGGGCTCCCGGTCTATAATTTCAGGTTTCAAGACAGGACAAGAAATTTTTTGTCAATACCAAGATGTCTTGGGAAGAAAACAAGAAATCCTGAAATATCTTGACTAACAATGAAAACGCTAAACCGTATTTATTTTCTAAAAAGATTAAATATTTTAACATAATATACTTTGATTTATTGAACACACTTTTTCGAGCATTTTTGGCTAGAACGATCCAAAAAATTAAAATCAAAAATAATAAATGAAAATCCTGTTGAAACTGAAATTGCAAAATAGATTTTGAAAAATATCGAATTTGACACATTTTCAAATCGGAATTCATGAGTCATGAATTAAGGTATATAGGACTTCTTATGGAGTCAACGCGTCGCCGATTTATTGAATTAATTATTGTTAAAGCTGCTTTTGAAAATAGCATTTCCGCAGGTACCGATGTTGCTGGCGATAACGACGGGTAGACATTTTCGTACCGGATAATCACCCTGTGCCTATGGTGTCACCGGTTAATCAAGAAATTTCAAGATATAAATATTATGTATGCCAATTAGCACTGAAAGCTAAGTCATACAATTGTGAGTCTAAGCTGACTTGAGACTGTAAACAATCCCTGAGACAACTGGCAGCGAACAACCAGGTCACTTTGATGTGGGAGCAAATACACAATTTCTCGGCCCAGAACCCACTGTGGACTTTCCAAAGCCCACCTAAGAGAAGAGTTCCGACGCTGGGAAGCAGATGAAATAAAATCTCACTGGAATAAAGTGCCAGGACAAAGACAAGCGAAAAGGCTAATGAGCCTTTCGCCAAGGAGAGCTAAACAGCTTGTCGAGTTGGACGAAAAATACTTGAAACTGGTAACGGGACTCCTCACTGGACACTGCCCTCTGAGGTGTCACCTCAAAAAGATGGGTAAAACAGACTGCGAGATCTCTGCTGAAGCTGCAGAACATTTGCTTTGCAAATGCCCTGCAGGAGCCTTCTTAGAGCCCTCCGATGTCAGGAATCTAGCTCCCTGGAAACTGATAAACTTTGCACGAAGCCTCGGAATCCCGGACCTCGAATAGATTAAGGATTATACACAAAAGATCTAATAGGTCGAGGTGCTTGAGAGACTGCACAGCTTTAACGACCCCCCTACAATCTACATCTACAATCTAATTTTGTATGAGAACTACGAAAAAAAAATGACATTTTAAAGTGTTATTAGGAATCACATGAAAGATGCTCAGGCCGCCAGCAATCTTTACTTTGACCGCTACCCTGAAAGAAGACAAACTTTTCGAGATTTGTTTTCCTGTTGCGGCGTTTGCACCTACGGTGCGTTTAAAAACCCAAGACCAAGAACATACCAAGCTCGAAATAGGGACAGAGAATTAGAATATATCAGACAATTCTTTCATTATATAAAATGCAGTTGAATACAGGTATACCAAAAACTACTGCTTTGCGAATACTGAAAAACAATAAATTCAAACCCTATAGATAGAGTGAGAAAGATTCACAAGCTGCAACCAAATGACCCACAATTCAGGATCGACTTTTGCCAATGGTATTTGAGGAAATATGCTAAAAACCCGAATTTAGCTCAGAACATTATATGGACTGATGAAGAGTGCATAAGCATCGCTTATGCACTCCTAAAATTGGAGTTTGAAATATCCACATATTAACGGTGGAGACACAGAATCAGAACAGATACAGCTTTAATGTTTGGGTCGGTATTTTCAGAGGAAGGTTTATTGGTCCCTATTGCATATCTTTGAAGGTAGCCTTACATCAGCGCGATATCTGGAAATATTACGGGAATTTTTTGAAGTATTTATTGATGATCTGCCATTAACGGAAATTGAAAACGTATACTTCCAACAAGACGGGGCGCCGTGTCATAACGCACAGACTATAAGGACATTTTTAAACCAACAATTTGGGGACAATTTGGCTTGGCAACCGGGGCTCTGTTCATTGGCCGGCAAGGTCCCCCGATCTAACGCCTCTGGATTTTTACCTTTGGGAAAGAATAAGAGATTTCACATACAGAGAAGTGCATAAAAAACGGCCAGTGCTATAACTTCTGAATCATTGGGGATCGGAATCTGAATTTTTTGGGTAGCGAGTATACCATATTGTTCATTTTTTGACATAACAAAAATCCGGTTCAACCGGAAGTGATGGAACTTTCGATTAATAGTTATATTTTAGTTAGTTTAGTTTAGTATTAATAGTTATATTTTTCCATTTTTGGATTTAGGATATCATTTTATATACTAGCAGTTTTTCCTGATCAGAATGTCAGAAATAACATTTTTTAATTCGTTTAACAGTGACCATAAATTGGTAATGATGGTCACTGATGGTGACTGCTGTTAAAGTAGAAAAAAAAATGGGATCCTTTTGAAAATTCCGAAATTTTGCACAGTTTCAAAAAACATCCTGTAGCAATTTTATGGAAATAACCCTCGAAATAACCTTATGTATCGAAGAAGTACGAGATTAATGCCGAAGGACTGACCTAGCGAACAGTGTAAACAGAATTCAAATTGTTCAAAGCATAAAAAAGTTATTCAAATTTTAACAGTGGCGGGGTGCGACGTAATTAGTGTTGCGTAGTTTATGTGAAAACTTAATAAAAAATATCTATGATAATAACCAATCCAGGAAAGCACTGAGTAGTATGCTTATCACTAAAGCATACTATAATTTACGGGAATTTTATTGTCATCGTTCATAGCTCCTAAATTTTTAATTTAATTGTCCCTGTTGACCTTCCTCTATTTCATCTATACTATCTTTTTCAATTTATATTAATTTTATAATAATTTTATTTTTCTTATTGATACTCATACATTCTTGAACTGTTATGTAATCTGTATCAAATTCTAATTTTACAATCGTGACACTGTGTATATACTTACATCTATGTTATTTATATTCTGTATCATCGTATCATTTGATTGCGACAAAAAAGCCCATGCCGCCCTTTGCTTCAACATATAATGTGTATTTTTAAGTTCATGTATATACACGATTATTCAAATTCGACGCTCATCATTGGGATCTCGAGAACCGTAAGGGATATAAAGAACTTCAATTTGGGGCAAAGTTGCGGAATTTTATGGTCAACACTATGATGAAAGAAAATACGCGATAGCTCTTTTAGTTTTCAAAATATTCGGAAAAAACTGAATTTTTGAATTATCTATTTCATTTTATTCTTGCTTCATTACTGGAAATACAAGTAAAACTGAAAGTACTTCTTCATTGCCACATTTCGCGATCTTCAGAATAGCATTCTTAGATTTCGAGTTCGACGTTTCGTCTTCTCGCGGCCATCATCAATTTTCATTATTCAAATACGAAGATTTTTTTTCATATTTTTTAACATGGACTGATCCCTTAAATACATTGACACTTAAATAATTTATCTATTTCACTTATCTATTATTGACGAGTTTCAATCGCGAGAAAGTTGTTGATCAAGTATAACTATTAGAAATGTTGCATCTTAGGTGTCAGTTCATGATGGAAAATATGGAAAAAGATGCATCTTCGTATAAGGAAAAAGTTAATGATGGCAACGAGAAGACGAAACATCAAACTTACAATATTTTAATGCTATTTCAAATATCGTAAAATGTGGCAAAAAATAAGTTTTTTCAGTTTTTTTTGTATCTCCAGTATTAAGCAAGTATAAAATGAAATAGATTATTCAAAAATTTAGTTTTTTTCGAATATTGCGAAAACTAAGAGAGCTATCGCGGATTTTTTTTCAACATAATAATGACCATGATATTCCGCAACTTTGTCCCAATTCAAAGTTCTTACGGTTCTCGAGATTCCAATGATGAGCGTCGAATTTGAATAACCCTGTATACAATATATAGGTTTATATCTACACTGGCTTTGTTAATAAGTATATTCTTTGATAATAAAGCATATTTGATTTGATTACTGTTTGTTCTTATTATTTTTGTCAAATTAATTCATTATGATATTGTTGTTTTCAAGACACATTTTTAAAGACGCATCTGAAAACAAAAGTTTCAAAAGAAAAATGTATGTTTGGGGGTATTTAACCCCTTGGCGAACGACGTTTTGGGATTTTCGATACGTGAATGATCTGTAATAAATGTGTAAGAAATTCTGGCAATCGGTTCATCATTATATATTTGCATATTTTTAAAAATACAGTGTGTGTGGTGCAGCTTGAATCAAAAGATAGCCCACGCCCTTTTTCTGGAAAACGGGAACTGCAAAAAATATTTTGTTTGGGACGAAAATTCGTAATAAATGTGTACAAAATTATGGACTAGTTTTTTTTGGAGTGTGCCGTAAATGCTGGTGTAGCTTTAGGGACATATTCACCCTGTACCCACTATTACATATACTGACCTTGTCTGTACACAACCATTTTTTCATTGCAAACTTGGCTGTGTGAACATAATCGCCTAGCCTGTATTTCACTCAATACTGGACTGACTTCAACAAGTTGCAATTTAGCTTTATGTAAAGCTTTGAAATGGCTGAAGACTTTCACAATATCACAACTCAATGTCCCTCTTCCTAAAAATACACACTTGAAAATTGTCAAAGTAAATAAACAATAATGTTATAATCCAAATTCATTTTACATTTGTCCCAGAATTTGAATACCTACCACAGCAGAGTGTACAGGGTGGCTGGAATTCAAGCCTCATCATTGGGATCTCATAAACTGTCAAATTATGTCAAAGTTCCCAATTTGATACCTAGCGAAATGCCATCCTGAAACCTGGAAGATTCCGAGTAGTTTCGGAGATATCCGAAAAAAATCGAAATTTCATAAAACCGTTTTATTTTTCTGGCGTTATTAGAAGAAATTAATTAATATGAATAACACTTCATTGTGGTCACTTTTAATTCCCTACGAGATAGCTTTTTCTAATTTGAAATCCGACGTTTCGTCTTCCAGAAACCATCGTCAACTTATTTTTTTTTAATATGTGATATGGCCTGAATTTATCAAAGTGTAACTCTCGAATGAAACATTTCCCAATCAGTAGATTGGTGATGCGCTGGCCTGCAAGAATAAGCCCCCATTTTATCCCCGCTGGAATATTTTTCATGGGGATATTAACAAAACGTTATTTTTTAGATATTAAACGGGACATAAATATCTTATACCAAAATTTAATGTTTGAAAAAACAACCATACGAGCTAGAGATAGAATGATCCGGCGCGCGCTTATGGGCAACCTGCTAAGACGCATACGAAAATGCCTAAAGGTGCAAAGGGGATCATTCGAAAATTTACTTCAGAATTTCGTTTTGTTCTTTTCACAATTTAGGTTTAGTTTTCATCAATTGACTGAGTATTACAGATATTATTTTGCCAGAAGATCAGTTTTGTGATAATTAGGCAGTGGAGGGGTAAGGGTTTTCATTGAAATCTTGCCATTTGTGGATAGCTTATAGTTTTTTGGCTATCCAAAGGTAACAAAAAAATGAATGAAAAATCCAGGTTCGCATTAAAAAAAAGTTGATGGTTTCTACAAGACAAAACGTCGGATTTCAAATTTTGAAACGCTATCTTGTATGGAAGAAAATTTGACCATGATGAAGTGTTATTTATATTTTTTAATTTCTTCAAATGACGCCAGAAAAAAATAAAAACGGTCTTATGAAATTTCGATTTTTTACGCATATCTCCGAAAGTATTCGGAATTTTTCAAGTGTCAGAACAGCATTTTCTTAGGCATCAAATTGCGCAACTCTGCCATAATCAACCTGACCCTCTATCTCTGTTTACGAGACCCCAATGATGAGGCCCAAATTCCAGCCACCCTGTACTTGGTCCATTGCCTTTTGTTGTCTATACTTAGTGCTATGCTATAATGAAAAAATTATGATTTCAACTATCAACCTATTCAAACAAATAGGTGACTCTCAAAAAAAATAAGTAACCTACAATCAAAGCTCCAATCAAACTCAATAATCAGTTCATAGTTTTATAGAAGTTTAAACTTGAAATAAGTAATTACTACTTAATGGACAAGAGGTCCCCAGACCAGAGGGAACCTATGAAAGGAAAGTCTACTTGGTCTATTGCTATCATGACTATTCAATAACTGAAAGGTTGTATGTACTAGTCTACCATCCACCTATTTTAAAAAATTTTCTAATCATGAACTAACAATTTTCAACTTCTACTAAAAATAAGTTACCAAACTCAGTGATGAATTCATGTATGGATGGGATGGACAAATTAAAAATGCTAACCAAATAGTAAAATCTTCACATTTTGTGAAAAGCTAACAATCAGTAAGTAGGTACTTAGAAACAATAAATGTTTTAAGCAAACTTTGATATGTGAATTATAAATAAATTACCTGGCCCAAGTTCTACTATTTGAAGAGGTTTTGGGGAACCCATTTTCTGCCATTCATTCAACAACCAAATTGCAATCATTTCACCAAACATTTGTGTTATTTCAGGAGAAGTTATAAAATCTCCAGATTCACCAAACATATCTTTGTGCATATAATATCCAGCCATGGGGTTTGTAAGAACTTCTTTCATGTAATCAGCAACTGTCAAAGGACCTCTCACTTTGATTTTTTGGTAAATTTGTCTAGCTACATAATTCTCATCTTTAACTACTTTCCTTTTCACAGTATAGTATGACCTATAGTATTGTAAAAATTTCGAACAGAAATTTGGGGATTTTAAGCGTGTTAAATACATTTTGAATTTTAAAGTGACATTAGTCACATTGAATAATTTTGGTTTCTGTAATTAAAACAAATGAAAAAGTTGTTAGAAAGTGCATCCAAATATATTCAACCAAATTCACTAACCAGATTTTATAATCATTCAAGTTTTGTATGGAATATTAATTTTAACGATAGTTCATGTAGGAAAACACTACCACGAAATAGTCTTACTTTGTGCTTGAACTGGCTTGAACACTCATATAATTTTTAAAAACGTATCTTCCTTTATTAAAAATTCTAATGTCTTTTCATGAACAACAAAACCCTGTGTAGGATAACAGTTCAGAGTCTTAAAAATATCTCATGTTTCAACGTTCAAGTTCAACTCAATCTTCCCTTGTTCCACTTGGTTCCACCATGCTAATAATATACTCAGAAACAAAATCACTATTTGAAAAATTTGAACATAAACATAACCAATAAAAAGAAACTAGAGAAGGCTAGAGAAGAGGACACCCTGCTGGAGCCTCTCAGTATATTTCCGTCTCTCTTTCATAAATGTATAATAAGAGGAAGGTAGTATAGACCGTAGATTATATATGCTTAAGCTAGATACGGTATCTAGGTTATTTGTTTGGTAGGTCCTGGGGGGTAGCATAAACCGTGACCACAGACACAGACTGGGACCAAACATTCAGTAATGAGCACAGAGTAAAACCCGATTCAAGGTTAGTATTACAGTTACAGAAGAGTTACAGAAAGCTTCGGTCCGTTCTCTAGTAACCGTCTTATCTCTGACTGATACTGAACGGGTCCGGGGCAAGGTCCGGCACCTGCCCGGCGTGCGCTTGGCACCCGGAAGAAAAAATTGCGGGACAGTCGGACCGGGTCCCTAGTCACTGCCAATTTGAAATGTCAAAATAACATTGAAGGTTATTAGAGGTTATGTTGTTGAATTTTTTGGGGTGGAAAGATAATTATTTTACTCAATACGAGTGGTTTACTGTAGCAATAGGACAATAGGAGCTTCAATAATTGTTCGCCATTTGTGGTCACAATGGGTAAGCTTTGTTTACACCAACATTTCTACAAACACCTGCATTAAACGCCTACATTTGTATGTGATTTGTATCTACTGAAGTATCTCCTCACAAATATTTTGAAATTGTTTATACAGGGCACAGGCTATCACTTAATTCATTACAGGTTGCAAATAAATGTAGGCATAATTCCGCAAAATTTAATTTGAATTGTTGTTTTGGTTCAATCTGTCCTTAACTATAATATAGTTAGTTGTTGGATCTGTTGAGATCTGGAGTAGACCAGAATCAAACAAATTCATGCAGTCAGATCTACCACACCACAATGACAGGGGAAGTAGGGGAACTCCCGATGCTAAATGGGGATTTGAAAAGGTCTATTCAGTAACTTGTCATGAACACAAACAACCTCATCATTTCTTATGATGAATTAAATAAGCTTTATTATTCAGTATTGTTGTCATTAGAAATTAATCTGGAGACTTTAATAAATAGTCAGAAAATAATGGTATAACAGGATTTCAATGATTTGTGATCTGAAATGGAAAAGGTGTGTCCTTTTCCAATTCAGTGTTGAAATGAATATTTGCAACATTATTGAATTATAAGTAGGTAGCGAGGTAGGTAGGTATGTGTTCGAGTATGAACGAGTATTTCTCCAACAGCCAGTATGCAGCCAGTCGCAGAATTTTGAAAATGCAAAGAAAAATCGCCTTTCAAAAACACTCGAGAGCGTCAGATTTTCATACGTAAGGTTCAGCTTGATGTACTAATCTTGCTGATCCATAATCTGATGATTATTTGGGGTTTTTTTTGTGAACTGAAGATTTGAAAAAAAATTCTTCCAACGTAATTTTATAAATCGTTTCAGATGGCTTTTTTCCACAAACCAAACAATTCATGAAATTGTCACTCATCATCGATAATCCACCTAATTCTCCAATACACTTCTCAAAATGTCGACTATTTTTGTTTACTACTTTATTTATTTTCCTATAAATAAATTGTATATTCTAATCATAAAAATAGGAACAGATAAGTTTGAAGTAATCCGCAATAATAATTTGTAATTGATTCTTCTCAAAAATACCACAATAGTACCTATTTTTATGAAATATTGAAAAAAATAATTCGTTTTTTCCGCGTTTTTCGTACTTCCCTAACAACACAGGGATTTCTCAGGTATGTCCTTTTTATGTACCGCGGTACAAGGACATGATTGGGATATCCAGGGGATGTCCCACAGAGGTTGTCCAGGGGACATTTCATTTGATACATCCATGGGATGTCCCATTCATGTCCCCATTTATAATAAATCTTTTCAAGTGATTGGTCATGTATTTCTACATTTTATTAATACTTCACTTTATTATGGAGTTTTTCCAGAGAAATTAAAAACTAGCATTGTAGTGCCTATTCAGAAAGTGATGGGTTCAACAAAATCATGGGAATTTAGACCAATAAATACTCTACCTTGTGTAGAAAAAATTCTTGAAGTTGTTGTTTATAAACAACTTTTGGAATATTTTAATAAAAACAACATACTTATGTTGAATCAATCGGGATTCAGAGCCAACCACTCTTGTGAATCTGCATTGCAATTAACTATTACCAATTGGAAACAAGCCATGGATAACCGTGCTTTTGAGACTATTGATCGTTCAATATTGTTGAAGAAACTTGAGAGTTATGGTATTGTTGGAACAGTACTAAAGTGGCTTCAAAACTATTTATCTGATAGAAACCAAATAACAAAGATAGGCAATACGTTTTCAGAACCAATTATAAATAAAGTTGGTGTTCCACAAGGAAGTGTTTTGGGACCACTCCTTTTTTTAATACATATTAACGATATCAATTTTCATCATGAGTGTAACTTTATAAACCTATTTGCTGATGATACACTTCTTTCAGTATCGAGTAACAACCTAAATCATGCTGTAAAAATGAATGAATCATTGGCACTAGTTAGTACATACCTAAATAACAACAGGCTCAAGCTGAACACTAGCAAAACTAAAGCAATGATTCTGACAACGTCCTTCAGATATTCTAACATCAATATCAACAACTGTACTCTTACCATAGACAATGAGACCATAGAATTTGTGAAAGAATTCAAGTATCTCGGATTTATGATTCACAACATTCTGTCATTTGACTATCATTTCTCATACATTTATAAAAAAATATGTAAAAAATTATTCTTCTTCAGTAGAATTTCGCAAAATATCTCAAGTTTTTCTAAAATTACAGTATTTAATACAATCATACAACCACATTTCGACTACTGTGCGAGCTTATTGTATACCTTTATTGTAAACAAAATAAATGCACTTCAAAAGCTTCAAAACAGGGGAATGAGAATAATATTAAAATGTAACAGATACACTAACATCTCCCTTATGCTTGACAAATTACAGTGGCTACCAGTTTCTGACAGATTTTACTTAAATGCTATGATTTATATCTTTAAAATAACTCACAACATGGTACCTACTTATCTAAACATGGTACCTACTTATCTAAATGAATTTCTCAAATACAGTAGTCAAATCCATGGTTATCATAAGAGAAATAAAGACAATTTTTATATATCATGTGTCAATATGTGTAATACAAGTAAGTCCCTATTTTATAAGGGCTTGAAGAAATATAATGAACTACCTGAAATCATTAAAGATTCTAAAACTGTTGTTGAGTTCAAAAGAAATCTAGTTGTTCATATTAGAAGATAAACCTCCAATTTTGTTCAGACATACAACTGACGGTATTTATATAGAGTTTTATTCATAGTAAGTTGTATATATATAAATTATTAATGATCCTCACCTAATGATTGGTCATTTTAATGTATATTCTATATCGTAATTGTATACTCAGTTTATATGTTTTTGTTCAGAATATTTTGTACCTACACATTTTTTTTCGTGTATTAGGATTTCCTATTTTCAATAAATTTCAATAATAATAAACATTTTCACATACCTAATCATCGAAACTAATCGCAATGTTGGTTTAGAATTCAAAGTTGATAAATATTTATATCCAAAAATGTTTGTTCCAGTGATCCTTTTTAGAAAAATATATAAACAAATCCCTTATAATACTTTTTGAAAAATGGGTCAATAAAATTGGTCGCCACGATAACAGCCAAAATTATTGTTGGTGGACATTTCAAATACATACCTATCCAACAAAAAAAAATCCAAAATCGATCAAATAATAATAACGATTTCACAGGGGTGGTGGTCGTGGATACACTGTATATATCAAAATTATTTAGGGTAAACGAATAATTGATATTTTATTTGGTCAGATTTCATGTTTTTTTATGGATTAATCAGGCTTGAGAATCTAAAACTACTTCAAGCCAGTTTGGATTTTGATACTAGTTTTTATATGACACCTCATATAAGGATTGAGTTACAATTTCATGAAACCAAGAGTGAATTAAACCTGATATCTGTCGCTTCTAGAACAGAACAAATAATTGAGATAAAACCTAATGTTGAACAGAGAAATAGAGATGCTTTGGCAACTATATTAAATAACACTACCAAACTGATTACTCTTGACTTTTCACATTGAAAAACCAAATTTCCAAAGTTCGAACAGAACATCTGAATATTGGAGAAAAAAGTGTGTTCGAAAGTTTGTGCAAAGAATATTCCGACTCTTTCATGATGAAAATTCTCCACTAACTTTTGCTTAAACATGACATACGAACTAGTGACGAAATCCCAATCCATATATATCCTTCCATTCATAAGAAAGAGGTAGAACGACAAATTCAGAATACATATGCTGGATCAAAAAAGATCATCAGGCAAGCAAAAATGACTCGCAGTTGTTGACTAACCAGAAGACAATCGATGATGAATATCCTATACCCAATATAACTGGATGGATTATTGGATAAGTTAGGTCAATGCCAGTATTTTACTCGATTTTACGGTTATGGATCTCACGAGTAGTTTCCACCAGATCGAGAGGAGTAAAGCAGATATATCAAAGACGGCATTCAATACTGATAATACCTTTGCTTGCCATTTGCATTGAAGAGTTTCCATGCCATTTTTCAGAGGATGATAGATAACACCCTACGAGGTTAAAAAAATACTTGGTATATCTAGAAGATATAATCATCTTTTCTACTTTTCTCCAATAGCATATCTAACTCGACAAATCGGTGACTCTTGAAGGTGCCAAACGCAATCCGAGCAAAATGAATGCTATTAAAATTTTCCCGATATCGAAAACAATTGAGCAAATATGCTTTCTTGACAGTTGGCTTACTTTTTACTCTTGAAGGTGTATTTGAAATTCTGCAAAATCAACAGAACCAATGACCATATGTTTGAAAAAAGTTTCGACTCTCGTACACACATAAAAAGAATTACTTAATTTGATTTGATATGCTTTGATTCAAGAGTATGGCTTGTTTATATATACTGGAATAAATGTCTGTTCAATTCAAGACTATTATGTTTCCAATTAAATACACTCATACCAATGTTATAGATTTCTTGAATCGTAAATGAATGGAGTTCTTCGTAAGAATAATACAATATTTCAGATTGAGAACACAATATATTCAAATCAAGACAATCATAATCTCCCAATGACTCGCATTTTTCTTGAACAAAAAGAATCAGATTTTCAGTTTTAGCTGTGGATTGTTTTGTGTCAAGAATTTTATCAAATTAGAGGAATTATATCGATTTCTTGAAATGAGAATCATCCTCAACTTCCGTTCTCTT